>OW121747.1:14760000-15350000 GCA_933228765.1 Miltochrista miniata | reverse complement strand
CATCCCATGATATCTAGAAATCATCAGACCTATAAGACTTTTGAAAGAATAGGTGAAAATTTTACCTCTTTTTTTTATACCACTAGAGTGGCAGACAAGCATACGGCCCCACCAGATGTACCGGTGGTCACCGCAGCCTATGGACGTTTGCAACACCAGAGGCGCCACAATCGCGCTGCCGACTCATAAGCTCGGCCCTACCTGACCACAATAATGTCGACGCGCGTCGCGTAGACAGGCGCGAGCAGCGCGCAGCGGCGCGCGTCGCGCAGACAGGCGCGAGAAGCGCACAGCGGCGCGCGTCGCGCAGACAGGTGCGAGCAGCGCATAGCGGCGCAAGTAGCGCACAGACTGGCGTGCGTAGCGCGCAGAAGCGGCATGCGTCGCGGTTCCCAGCAGTCGTCGCGGACGCCAGCGCTAATTATCATCTCGACCTGGAACTCTACAGTAGCATTGGGTTCAAATCACGTCAAAATAATTTGTACACAATCCGTTAGCAATAAATGTAACTGCAGCAAGTCATATAATTTTTATAACTACGGACCTTCACAAAAACTTGAGAATGGCGGCAAACTAGCATCGCGTTACAACCACTCTTCCCTTTTTGGTTATACGATACGATTCAATAAATCAAATCAGCATATGGCTGTTCGTTGCTGGGGATAGGCCTCTATGATATTAGGTTGGTACACTAACAATAAAAGTGAGTTTAAGGAATTCCAGTTTCTGATGAAAGTTTCCTTAATGAAGGGAAACATACCTCTGTCACAAGTTATGGTCATAATCACAGTCAATAGTCGCGATTATTCGCTATTTTCCAAGTCCTAATTTGCATGATGAAGTATAATGCCAAGTGATAATTTTGTCACGGCAAATCATAATCTCTTATCGCAAATAGTAGCCTGTCAGAGTCACAGTCTTATATCACAGTATCTTATATAGTCGTTAACTATTACATTTACAAGGAATAGATTTTTCAACAAGCAAATATTTGACACCAGAATAGAAATAAACATGAAACTGCTCACCAAAGTTAAGTAGGCATCCACAAAGTGCGTGTACTGTTATTTCTGTGACAGAAACAACCATTGTACTGCTGTTTCTACAGAAAACTCCATTTTTCCATTTTTGCAACGCCTTAAAACGCATAGGTGTTGTCGCCACGTGGGCTACATCCCACTTCTGATGTCGGAGTCAGGACGGACCGCGTGGGTTAATTCGTTGTCAGGAGCCGCTATCAGCAAGTTGTAGGCACGAAATAAGATTACAATCCTTTAGCACTGGTACTAGTTTATTCACTTACAAACAATTAACTTAAAAATCACAGTTAACCACGTAGATTAAAATGGATGGAAACGCAGTAAGTTCGATACAGAAAGGTGACCGTCACCATCGAGCCCTTTTCCAAAAGTGACTATTCTCTACCACGTCTCGTTCGCAAGTGTCTGGTCTGTGCGCTCCGCACAGCGCACATCCCCTCTCCAACATGACACAACACACACATAGACAATTGACATCTGTCAGGCTGACAACGTCACCCTCTGTATCGACCTCACTCAAGCGAACTGCTTGACGTTTCCAAAATTGACAAGAGATGGCGTTTTAGTAAAATTAGAGTCATTAATTATCTTGGTTCTGCGACATATATTATTATAATATAACGATTATTTTTATAACAATTTTATTTCCATATACTCTCGTTTTATTGATATGGAAGTCACGCTAAGACGTTGGTCTTTTTGTAAGTTTCAAGGCAGGTATATGTGGTGTATAAGCTAAGTAGTACGCCTTATCCCCGAAGGGGTAAGCAGAGGCATAGTATACGCCCACATTTCACCTTATAGTTTTATGTCTCACGTAATAGGTGGTGAGCCTATTGCCCTGTTGAAATGGAGTGGCGAAGGTCACTGCAACCCGCAGTTGAATTTTTCTAAGCCGCTTATAAGGCCTTCAACTTAACTTAAATACTGTCATGACAACAGGGTTTTATTTCGAGTTTTCCTTTTCTACGCAATGGATCTTTTCGTGAAAGTGTTCCTTTAGTCGCCTTTTACGACAACCTCGGGATGTATTGGCGTGGCGATATTCTGTACTCTTATCCGTCGCAACACGGGACTCCATCGCCACACAGGGCTAAGTAGAAGGCGTTATAGGCGACCTGAAAAGTTGCGACTGCAGGTGCTGCGTGCAACATCATGTTTGCATAGTGTTCAAGGTGTAACGCAAAAGGTGACTTTATAGTTATTTTGACTTGACTAAGAAACAGATAGCCGATAGTAAATGTTAAAGTAAAAATTAGTACTGGAAGTTATAACTTCCTACAATTTTTAAACGGTCTCGGTGGTGCTACTGTAAGTGTAACCGACTGCCACGCAGAGGTCCCAGTTTAAACCCAGGAGGGTTCAATTCTTGGTTACGCACAAATATTTGTGTGATCCACAAATGTTTATTTTGCAGTTAAGGAGTTACTGTGTATTATATAATACTAGCTGAAGCCCGCAGCTAAGCCCGCGTAAAGTTTGTTCTCGATCCCGCTTTCCGTGGGAACTTATTCCGGGATAAAAAGTAGCCTATTTGTTATTCCAAGTATAATGTACTCCTTTGCTATATTTCAGCCAGATCCGTTCAGCCTTTCAAGCGTGAAAGAGTAACAAACATCCGATCTCTCCTACGTAGACTATGGTAACCCCAAAATGACAACTTTACAGGAGAGCTGTTTGAATGTACAAAGTTGTATAAAATTTTAAATTACGCAGTTATTTACTTAAAAATGACTATGTTGCCTGGATAAATAAATAATTTTATTATGATATTAAACTATACTAGCTGAGCCCGCAACTTCTTTTACGTCACATAAGGTGTATGAAAGGAGAGGTATTTCTTCATCAGAGTCATCAAGCAGCGTCTGAAACTGCCCTGTTTGCTTAATCATAAAAGAGCTTAATGATTAAGTCTATTTTAAAACAATTCAGTTCAGTTGTTTAAAAATTGTCTTAATCATTAAGCTCTTTTATGATTAAGCCAACACGCCAGTTTAGGTTCACTCACATTCAAAGAAACCCCTACAATTAAAATTTTCAAAATATCTGATTCTTAAAAGAGTTATAACTCTTTTATTGCTAAACCGATTTACATAAAACAAACGCTAAATGTTAACTGGAGCAAACCTCAACACAATAAAAACAACCGCATTGCAATCAGTTGAGCGGTTACTAAGATTAGCGTGCACAACCGTACAGACAAACAGATATACAAACATACAGACAAACAGACAAAAATTCTAAAAATCATTGTTTTGGGTTCTATTGCGTTCATAAAGCCCCTCTATAATATATTTTCTTATTTATCTTCCATGTACAGACAGCGACCTGTTACGATTTTGTTATATGTATTGATGAGAATATTTTACCAGTTTTTAAGATATTGATGTTACTACATTTTACACCGTATTCTAAAATAGTTAATTTATCGTAAGTATTACATACTATTTTATACGCAGAAAAATAAACTACTATTAGTATTGTACGTAACACTTAATATATTCTTCATCGTAACTTAACATTTGATTTCAATTGTATGTAGTACAATACCATAATTTACGTTGGCGTACTTGAGTCTTTTAAACGTATGTGGGCGGAAATATGCTACAGGTCTGGAAGAATATTAGGCAAAAAACACATTAAAACACTGCCATTAAACAAATTTATTTCAGCTTTAGGTAATTGGTTAGTGGAAGTAGTCATCAATAGAGTAATATACCCTTATTACTTAATTGATGACTTTCTGATTAATAATAATTAAAATATTTATTGTTAAAAATTACAGAGAAACATAATTATTACATATCTATATATTTACATTTTTACTATCTAAACTAAACCTAAGTATGGCCCCGTGTGGCATTGTGCCCAAAAGACTAGCAGCATTCCCCCTTTGAATAGCAATACCTATTCGTTGAGCGAGAAAACTGCGAGCCCTTGGGTCACCAGTCGTCTCCACAAGGCGTTTTTTCAAATTCTCGAAACATTTTTGCGCATTGGGACCCCATGGACTAGGTCTAGGTCTCAACATCGACTGGACGAAAACGATACGATGAGTCGAGACCCTCATATTTATTAATTTTAATATTTTCAGCCGCTTCCGCTGCTTGCTGCGTTGGCTTTTAATTTTGTTTTAGGAAAGATGGGACGGGGTCAGAGTGTTAACTCATAAATTGCATCCCAGACCAGCACCCGACCCATCTCCCACGGTATTAAAGTTATACCATCCGGTCTCTCGCCATCGTCCCCAAAAACGCCGTTTGGCTCTAAGAGCGCAGGCACATTGGCGGTGGCAAGAGCACGGCGAATGATGTCATTCAGCGCAGGCAGCGTGGCGTGCCTGCGCTTTTTAAACATGAAAGACCATGATGCCCCAAAGTGTCAATGTTAAAACCGCAGGGGCATCGATGTGGAGCGCAAAGCGCGACGTCAGGAAGCAACCAACTGAAATTCTTAGGATGTCCGGTTCCAAAAAAGTTCCGGTGTTGGCTGTAGGGAAAGCTTTCAGCCAATGACCAGATTCCTTTCTACTGAGCGCTAATAATCTGGCCTGACCTGGGCCTAAGCGGGATGCGGGGTCCTACTAACATTTTAAGGACCCCAATGGGTCGGATCCTCCTCGTAGTGCATCCTGGGCAACGGAGTAGCGACCACTCCCCTTCCTCTGTGGGGGAGTTGTGCTACTCTGGCTAATTTCGGCCGAGGCGGGAGTAACCCAACTGTGGGTTGCTCGGTGGTGTGTGTTACTGCCGGCCTTGCCGTTATTAACGGCCGGCAGCAGCAGTGACGGGCCGGGAGTCCCACACACCATCCCAGCTGCCCCCGCAGCTGGGATGAAGGCGCGTAAAGGCGTTCCCCGCGTCAACAACAAAAAAAAAGACCTGGGCCTAAGCTGGTGTTTAACAAGGAGTCAAAGGTTAATTTTGATATAGCGTCGTCCCAGCTTCGTTGTAAATTAGGATGGGTGGGAAAATTTTGTCCTGGACAAGCCATAAGCCAAGCATTCCCGGCATCTGTAAGGCCAGTCGTCCCATAGTCTGTAAGACAATTGGTCAGAATTTTACCTACGAGACTCGACGTGGCTTGTACAGATGACAAGAAGGCTGGCAAAGCCACACTAGAAATTATGCGGATCCCTAGTCCACTATATTTTATGGGAAGATATGCCTAGGACCAAAATTGTTCGCTCAGTTGTATATTGAGAATCGATTTCAAAGAAAATTTGATAAGCGAATCAATAGAAAATAAATAATTTTGATGTTTCCAAAAAGGACAACAGCGAAGCAAATTAATAGATTTGGAAACAAACATACAAAATTTTAGAATTGTGACTGCGTAATGTGAACGAATATTAAGAAGCCGATCTACAAAGGATTCAAATATTGAAATTTTTGTGCTAATTATTCTGGAATAGCATGGCATACCCTAGGAGGTAAAGATTCTCTCTGTTAACTGAAGCGCTCGTGGCCCCGCGGACTCAGTGTTCCGTAAACGATCACTGCAGTCAGCAACATTTACTATGGCCGGACGGGGTGTTATAAGTTTGACGTGTGTGTGGGTGTGTGTGTGTGTGTGTGTGTGTGTGTGTGTGTGTAAGTCTGTCTGTGGCATCGTAGCTCCCAAAAGGATGAACCGATTTTGATTCTGTTTCTTTTGTTTGAAAGATGGGTTAGGGGAGAGTGTTCTTAGCTATGTTTTATAAAAATCGGTTGAGCCATTTCAAAGATATGAGGGGTGAAAGTGGGGATGAAAGTTTAAATTTGTTCAAATATACCCGTGTTGGGTATCAAATGAAAGGTCATAACTTATACATCACGATACCGCAAGTTTTATGAAAATCGGTTTAGCCATTCGAAAGATATGAAGAGTGGAATGTATTTCTAATTCTGTAACGACACTCCACGCAATTCGCCTTAGTTCTGAATAATTGTGGATAGACTATACGTATGTTGATATTAAAAAACTCCTATAAAAAGCATGAAATAAAAAAATAAATTAAAAACATCTATTGCGTATGCTTGTCTGCCACTCTAGTGGTACAAAAAAAAAATTAAACCCAAAAATATACCCTCGGTGTATTCTCCACAAATACTTACCGAAGTTCCCCTGCCCGGTAAGTATCTTAGACAACTGGTAGGAGGGAGCACCGTGTCTCCTCTCCAGTCACTCGTTCATGACCGGTCTGACCGCCGCGATTGTGGCAAATCCCCCCTTTGGTTGCTTAAGTCGCACCTTCCATGTCTCCATGGTTTTCTGTTGGAGCTGGGACCGCCGTACCTCGATTTCTCGAGAAACAGACCTGGGACCCCGCTTCAAAGCCTCCTTGCGCCACTTAAATAGTGACGCAAGGGCTCTCGCTTTCAGGTCCCATGGAGGGTTCCCGGCTAGGAGACATGCCGCCTCACCTGAAATCGTGCGGAATACCCTTATCACCCTACGTCATTAAAGCTTTGAGAAAATCCATTACACTATAACTATCTGACCAAAACGACACAATACATTATGTAGATAAGAAAATAAATAGACAATAATTTTAATGAACTTACTATTTGTTGATAAATGTTTTGATTATAGGCACTTGTCTGCGTAGACACGTCTGTTCTCAGTTGAAATTCGTGTTAAATTGAAAGAGGCTGCTACATCTATTGTGGGCCGCGAATTAAGGACTATTCTTGTAATGAACCTATTACAACGTTAAAGATCAATATTATTACGAGTACTCGTATATAATGTACAGATCACTGAGCAAAAAAGAATACATCGTGTTTACTATATTATTGTGTTCAGTGTTAATTTGCCGGGTTTAGGTATAACTTAAGTACAACTTAACGATTGATCGTGAAGTACAAAAGTACTCCATAATATTAAAGGCAACTGCGGAGGTAACTGATAATAATTTTATCATCAACAATGAAAATAATTTGATCCAAAATCAATAGCCCTAGGATACTTTAAGTGGTTGTTTTGTAAACATCCAAGCTAACTATGATATTGGAATTTGTAATTTAGGTACGTGGCTAAAAATTTGTATTTTAGGAAATAAAATCTTTAATTTACATACATACATACTTCATCCTCGAAGGGGTAGGTAGAGGCATAGCATTATTATAATAAAGGGGGTGTCTTTTTTTTTCAAAATCAGTAGGTACGATTACTTCGCAGAATATGATCCTTATCAGCGACACTATCTTATGGTATAATAACACCATACGATAGTGTCGCTGATTAGGATTATATTCTGCGAAGTAATGAATACGGGAAATTTAAGGAAAGTTTGGAATTTTAATAGAATTCATATTCTAATTGTAATTGTATCATAATTTGTTTCGTTCTAAATCCCAGAATAGATCGTAACCATTCAAACAAAAAATGTATTTTATTAAAGACTGGAGGACGTCTCGCGGTTTCACCCACGTAGTTCCCGTTCCCGTGGGAATATAATATTTTTTCTTCCATTAGAACCTTCTCCTGACAATACCTTACACAACAAAAAAAGAATTAGTGAAATCGGTCCACCCATTCTGAAGTTAAGCGATTACCGACACATTTTGCGATTAATTTTTAGGGTTTCGTAGCCAAATGGCAAAACGGAACCCTTATAGATTCGTCATGTCTGTCTGTCTGTCTGTCTGTCCGTCTGTCTGTCCGTCCGTGTGTCACAGCCACTTTTCTCCGAAACTATAAAGTCTATGCTTTTGAAACTTGGTAACTAGATGTATTCAGTGAACCGCATTAAGATTCTTATATAAAACTAGAAAAAAAGCAATAAATTTTGGGGGTCCCCATACTTTCTGATGAAGACAAAAGTGTCTGGAAGGTGAAGACATGGCTAGACAAGATCTAATTACCTAGTATATACAAAAGGAGTTACATATTATTTGCTATATATTAAGTTACAACGAACTACAAGAACTTTAAAATTATGTTACTTGCTTGCGGAAGCCTACATGGGCGAGTCCAATTCGCGCTTGGCCGCTTATTACCCTTTGGCTACGAAACTCTCTAAAATCTTGTTACTGATTGTGAATTTTATTAGAAACTTAAGTTTACAAAGAAGCTATTAATAGAAAGCTCTTAACCTATTTCAAAATAAAGTATTTTAATATATCCATCAGCAATTTCATAAAAGTCAGTGTGTCAGAGCTATTCGCTTTTATTTAAACGCACATTGTTTTTACAGAATGAGTGTGTAAAAATAGGGTGTATTTTTAGTCGTTGTGCTTTGTTCTTTGATCTGTATTAAAACCTTGAAAGTTTGCTAAACAAAATTGAGTTACGCCGTAGTACCTTTGAAGTGGAACTCGTAGCTCCTCGTAGCAATTCTTCGTAGCATATACATTGAAGCATGTAGCTGCTACAAGCTACATAATCTAGTTTACAGCAATGACGTATGATGAAATTAAACTACTATTAAAAAAAAATTCAATAAAAAATACAACCGACTTCCAAGAAATCCTAAAAATAAAATTTACTTAGCACAAAGTAATATGTATTTTGTTTTATCTGATTTTTATTCAATATCATATTGAAGTCGGCGCCAAGTAAATTCATAGGTTTAGGGAGGTATTATTCATGGCACCAACTTCAAAATTATATTGAATAAAATCTGATAAATCAAAATACATATTACTTTGTGCTAAGTAAATTTTATTTTTCAGGATTTCTTGGAAGTCCGTTGTATTTTTTATTGAAATATTTTTTTTTAATTATTTTAAGTGATGGGTGAACCGAAAAATATATCTATCTAGGTGAAAGTTCTCATCAATACAAAATAATCAAGCCCCAACACAAGGTAGCTGCTGTAAATCGTTAAGGAATTCCCTCGAATCTCTTTTGGTTCCATCATCAGATCGTCTCCAGACCTTTATTAATGGACATTAAAGCACTGAATTAAAAAGTTAACAAACGCACTAGTTGTGCCTATAATTTTCGGTGGTTGCCCTCGATTTCTTCAGGATCCCATCAGCAGATCCTAACTTGGTTATAATGGGACCACCTCAGAAGTAAACCCTGTTCAACAAAAAAAATTGAAAGGCGTCTATAATTGACGGTGAACATATATAAAACATTAAGACCTTTCTTTATTTTTTGAAGTTGGATCTATCAATCTAGGTGTAAAGTTCTCATCAATACAAATCAATCAAGCCCAAACACAAGATAACTGCTGTAAATTGTTTAGGAATGCCCTCGACTGTCTTTCGACTCTATCATCAGATTGACGCCATACCTTCATTAAAGTGTAGAACATTAAAGCACTTATTTAAAAAGTTAACAAGCACACTAGTTGTCCCTACAATTTTCGGTGGTTGCCCTCGTTTTCTCCTAGATCCCTTCATCAGATCCTGACCTGGTGAAAATGGGACCACCTCAGAAGTAACCCCTATTCAACAAAAAAAAAATTTTGAAATCCGTCTATAATTGACGGAATTATCGCTTGACATACATAAAAAAAATACATACAGACGAATTGAGAACCTCCTCCTTTTTTTTGAAGTCGCTTAAAAATGGAACTTATTTAAACGGAGCGTGAAGAAGCAAGTTACAGGGCCGTCAAATTGGGGACCACTGTTAGAAGTCTAATAGCCTGTAAGAGCCTCCTCCAATCGCTTGATCGCTAGACCTTGCCAAAGCTTTCCATCAGGTGGGCGGTGTCAATTTGGCAAGCTTAAAAAAACTGAATATGGTACTAAAAAAAATCTCTTAGTTAAAAGAGTAGCGTGGCAGCTTACAGGGATGGATAGTTATAATAAGTAAGGATCAGTTGACTCACTCAATCATTCAAATCACCCTATGGCAGACCACTGCAGAGCGCACGAGTAGGCCTCTCCCAAAATTTACGTCACAACACACTATTCAGTTATTCAAAAATATGTATAAATATTGGACCTACTCACGTATCATTTTGCCCAAATTAAGCTAATATAAGCTTGTGCTATAGGATCTGATAGACATAATTACTTACATACATACATATGGTCACGCCTTTATCCCCGAAGGGGTAGGCAGAGGCATATTATATGCCCACATTTCACCTTTGTATAATTTGTCCCAGGTAATAGGTGGTGAGCCGTATTGCAGTGTTTAAATGGACAGGCGCAGGTTGTGACTGCCTGCTATTGAAATAAAGCCTTCAACATAGCTTAACGACTGCCATTTTACTGGCAACCGGGTCCAACGGCTTAACGTGCCTTCCGAAGCACGGAAACGCTCAAATAAATGTCACAAAGTGATCACATGAATGGTCACCCATCCATGGACCGGCCATAGTGATCGTTTACAGAACACTGAGTCCGCGGGGCCACGAGCGCTTCTTACATACATAGACATACTTTTATATTAATAATCCTAATACGAGTATACGCTATTGTACTTAGGAAATACACAAACATCGAAAAAAACATTTGTGGATCACACAAATATTTAGATCGTTCCGGGTATTGAACCTCTGATCGGACCAAATATTTGTGTGATCCAGATATTTATTTGTTTCTGAGTTGGATGTTATCCGTTTACAACGTTAATTTGCTGACATGTAACTATAAGAAACATAACATTTACCTATAAGATACATATATATATTTATCAGTTGCCTAGATACCACACGACATGAATAGGGCTTATTACGATATAATACTTACGAGTATATGAAAATATCTATAGGTCCATCAAACCCAGCAACAGACAAGAAAAATAAATAATTGATGTTTATTGGTTATCCATACTAATATTATAAGGCTGAAGAGTGTGTTTTTATATTGTAAAATTGTTTCTCTTAAAAAGTTATAAAAAATCCTTACTGCAGATGCCTATCTTCATAGGTTCACTTACAATAACCCTCTTAATAAGTTTTAAAAAATGAGCGAGGCGACGACGGCAGTAATCGTGGTCTGCAGTGGTAGCCAGTCAAGTAAACTATAAAAACTGGTCCAGTGCGAGTCGGATCCGTACCAAAAAGGACAGGCGGAAGTAAATGCGACGGGAAACATTATATCACTTTACATATTAATACCACGCCTCTCTCCTTCTCACTCTCATGTGACGCAATCGAATTTGCGCGGGTCAGCTAGTATCGAATAAAGAAAACATGTTTATCAATATCTAGACATTAAACGACATGAATAGTGGTTCGTTATCTTTTATACAATAAATTTATACATTTTTATAATTTAAAAAGATAATGAACCTCTATTCATGATATTGACCAAGAGAATATAAGTGGTTCCTAAGCTCCAACCTTTAATATACTGCATGATTTTTTTCAATATAACCAATAAACATCAATTAGTTATTTTTCTTTTCTATTGCTAGGTTCGATGGACCTATAGATATTTGTATATATGTATTATATCGTATTGAGCTCCTATTCATGTTGTGTGGTATCTAGGCAACTGATAAATATTTGGATCACAGAAATACATAGTTAGTCCGACTAGAGGTCCTGGGTTTGATACCCGGATCGATCTAAATATTTGTGTGATCCACAAACGTTTTTTTCGAAGTTTGTGTATTTTCTAAGTTTGCGCATATACTCGTATTAGGATTATAAATATAAAAGAATATCTATCAGATCCTATAGCACATGCTTATATTAGCTTAATTTGGGCAAGATGATACGTGAGAAGGTCCAATTTTTATATATATTTTTTATAATAACTACATAGTGTGTTGTGACGTAAATTTTGGTAAAGAGGCCTACTCGTACGCTCTGCAGTAGCCTGCCATATTCTGATTTGAATGATTGAGTCAACTGATCTTTACATACTGTAACTATCCATTACTGTAAGCAGCCAGCGTGGCTGCTTACAGTAATGGATAGTTACTCTTTTAACTACGAGATTTTTGTAAGTACTGTATTCAGTTTCTCTTATATTAAGCTTGCCAAATTGACGCCGCCCACCTGATTGAAAGCGTTGGCTAACTCTAGCGATCAAGCGGTTGGTGGAGACTCTTACAGGTCATTAGACTTCTAACAGTGGTCTCCAATTTGACAGCCCTGTAATGTGCTTTTTTTTAAACCACTAAGGTGGCAGACAAGCATACGGCCCACCAGAAGGACCTGTGGTCACCGCAGCCTATGAACGTTTGCAACACCAGAGGTGCCACACTGGCGCTGCCGACCCTCTAAAAACCTTCTAAGACCCCTTTTGAAGAACCCCATACTGTAGACGTTTGTGAAAACCGAGGCAGGGAGGTCATTCCATAACCTTAGCGTGCGCGAAAGAAAACACCTATCGGATCTAACTGTGCTGGAACTCACCGGTCGCAGAGTGTGAGGATGTACTCCCTGTCTGCGGCGAGCGGTGCGATGATAGAACGTAGCCGTGGGCATCATATCAAACAATTTCCTTAGAGCACATACCATTGTACAGGCGGTAGAACACGCATAAGGAGGCAAAGTCTCTCCTGTCGCGAAGAGGTTCCACACCACCTGTAAGTACGGGATCGTTGACAACTCTTACAGCACGTCCTTGTACCGAGCTTCTTCACGCTCCGTTTAAATAAGTTCCACTTTTATAACAAAAAAATAGCTTTCTTTCTTGTATTTAAAAAGTAATAAGTATTTAATATCCGTGGTCCGATACCCATAACACAAGCAAGCAATTCCTAGCTTACTTTGGGATCAGATAGCGTTGTGTGAAATGTCTGTGAATGTTTATTTATTTATTTAAAAGTAAATTAAATTTCATCACACGTTATTGCTTGAAACTAGATGTAGCTTGTAGCAGCTACAAGAATTGCTACGAGGAGCTACGAGTTCGACTTCAGAGGTACTACGGCGTAACTCAATTTTGTTTAGCAAACTTTTAAGGTTTCAATAGAGAACAAAGAACAAAGCACAACGACTAAAAATACACCCTATTTTTACTCACATATTCTGTAAAAACAATGTGCGTTTAAATAAAAGCGAATTGCTCTGACGCACTGACTTTTATAAAATTGTTGATGGATTGTATTAAAATACTTTATTTTGAAGTATGTAAAGAGCTTTCTATTATTAGTTCCTTTGTAAACTTAAGTTTCCAATTCAGTATCAGTAACAAGATTCTAAGAGGGCTAACATATTTCGAGCCACGTTTTGCTCAGAAACCATACTTTTCAATGCGTTTAAAGTCATTAAATATTCATCGTACAAACATGGTATTCACTAACATACTTAGTAAATTTAGCTCTCTAAACGTTTTCTCAAACATATTTTACCTAACAACAGATTACATATGGCATATATCAACGAAAGTAAACAAGGTTTTTTAAATCATACGATTTGCTTCAATTTCGATGCTTAAATTCATGTCAAATAACTGATAAATTTAATAAACAAGGGATACGAAGCAATTGCAAAAGGCCTTGGCTATCTGTTTGTAGAATGACCTTATATCAGGTAGGTTCCTTTTTTTGGAGAAAAATGACTGTAAAGTACCTATGGTCAAATACTGAGAAATTTCACAACAATAAAGTAGTCTTTTCACCAGCTTCAGTAGTTTAAATCATTATGATATTTGTGAATTATTATGTCAGAACTTCTCCTTTGACAATAAAAATATTTCTTTTTAAGTAACTAGATACAGATTTTTTTTACAAAGGATTTTGTGAACCCCTATAAATGCAGATACACGAACAAATACGATTTAGTACCGCCGAGAGGCTCTCAGAGAGTGTGCACGTCGCTCGATGTTCCATTTTTGAATACGAAAAAATGAACAAAAATAGTCTAATTCTAGCGTGGCCAAACAATCTTAGTACTTTGTGACGTATAATATTATATTATAAATATTTATGGTCGATATACAACGTGAACTTTTGTATAGCGCAAAGTTCAGACACCCCGACTAGAGATTCGCTTCAAAATACTGTATCAAAAAAATTAAATGAAACTAACGAAAACTGACTAAGTTATAAGCTTTTACAGTTGCACTATTTTCTCCACTAACAGCGTAGGTATAGGTATTATACGCAAGGCAGGTAGTCACTATTCGTGTGGTATTGAAAATAACATTAACAAACCATTTTCATAAGTGGTAATTATGGAACAGTGTTTTAGACAGAAACCGACCAATGTGAGTCGGACTAGCGCATGTAGGGTTCTGTACCAAAATACGACAAAAATCACGTTTATTGTATGAGAGCCCACTTAAATGTTATTTTGGTCTGTTTTTCGGGTTCTGTACCCAAAGGGTAAAAACGGGACCCTATTCATGAGACTTCGTTGTCCGTTTGTCTGTCTATCACGAGACAAGTAGTAGTAGTAGGAGTAAGGGGAATACCAGCTAAATCTGTATATAATATACAGAGGTAAGGAACTTATTTGGTACCTTTTAACCACAAAACTGACTGTCTTAAACCACGGCTCAGAGCCAACATTATGTAACAAAACGCGGTAGAATAATAAAATTGATCTAACCTTACCACAGAGGAGGTAGCAAGGACAGTCATTAACTGGCACGTGTCTAGTGAAGCCTCTTGCTCGGACGATAAGTGGCTAATATAATCTTACAACAACCTGCAACAACTATTGAGAACTCAGGCAATTCCGAGCATTTGAAAATACTGAACAAACTGACAGACAAGTAAGTGACAACATTATCTATATAGCTACCGATATAGCCTGTCCCCAATCCGTACCCATCTATGCGAGAAATAAAAGACTAGCTGGTGGGGCTCCTAACTAGAAAGGCTCAGAACGATCATGAGGCAGCTGTTCTATATGAACACCTGTAAGGAACCAGACGAGGATTGGGACGGCTATAAAGCCGCTAAAGCAAAATACAAGTAGCGATTGAGATACAGAAGTACCAAGTCTTGGAGAAACCTCTGCTAGAGTCAGACTAATACTGGCCAAACAGGGGACAGAACTGTCCGGATCTGTAAAGAAACCTGACAGCGCCTGCGGCCTGACCAACACATCAGAAGAAACCGAGAGTATTTTGATACCAACGCATTTTCCAGGATGCCAAGTGCTGCAGACACTCGTGTGGCTGGTGGAAAACGTATCCACAGAAGAATTCAACTGGGAGCTCGCAAGACCTGTTCTAATCTATTCTGTCAACTTACAAAAAACAGAATGGGTAATTAACAGCTTCAAGTCCTTCAAATCTCCAGGACAGGATGAAGTCTTCCCTGCAGTGATAAAATGGGGGAGGACACAAGTTGATACTGTCAGTTACATAGTATCTGTACGTCAGACAGTGTATGGGGCTGTGACTCAGACTGTGGAGAGAGGTCTAGTGATCTTTATACCAAAACCCGGTAAAGGGTACTATTTAGACCTCTGGTCATTCAGACCGATAAGCCCTACGTCTTTCCTGCTAAAAACTCTGGAAAGATTGTATGACTGAGACATTCGAGGGACGGCCCTTCAAAATAAGCCACTGCATTACAACCAACATCATATGCCCCCGGGAAATCAGCACTACATGCGTCGGCGTCGGTATACAGAATAGAAGAGGACATCCAGAATAAATCAATTTGCCTCGGCACTTTCATGAACATAGAGGGGGCTTTCGACAGAAGAAGCATAACCACGACACTGGCAAAAAAGCGAGTATACACGGTAGTCAGTGAATGGATAGATAACATGCTAAACAACTCATTTTAAAGCTACAGACAGCAGAAACCAGTGAGCAGCGATGGCCAAAGGTTGTCCACAAGGGGGCGCTGTCTCGCCACTGCTATAGGACCTTATTGTAGACGACCTAATAATCAATCAATCAATCAATTTTACGTATAGCAGTCCACTGCTGGACATAGACCTCTCCCAAATTTCGCCACAGCACACGGTCCTGCGTTTTGTGCATCCAGTCAATCCCTGCAACCTCTTTTAGGTCGTCGCTCCATCTGGGTCGTCCTAGGCTACGTTTATCAAGTCGCGGTCTCTACTCCAGAACTCGCTTGCTCCATCGGCCATACAGTTCTTCTACAGATGTGGCCAGCCCACTGCCACTTCAAAACGCTTACTCTGCAAGCTATGTCGACCACTCTTATTCTCTGACGGATAACATCGTTTCGGCACCGTAGGCCATTACTAGTAGGTTGCACCGGTTGAAGTCTTGCGTCTTCGGGCATTGCGGTATCGGCGAATAATAAGCAAGCTTAACGCAAACCACCACTACATTGTGGGGTACGCAGACGACATAACAATACTGACAAGAGTAAACTTTACCAGCATGGTGTGTGATTTCGCACAGACTGCTCTTTAAATCATGGAACGTTGGTGCACAGCTAAAGAACCTTCAAACAATCCAGGCAAGACGGAGCTGTTACTATTTACTAACAAAAGAATTCTCGGAAGCTATCAGGTGCCCCGTCTCTATGACACCGAATTACATTTCTCCAAAGAGGTCAAGTATCTTGGGGTGCTTCTCGACTGTAAAATGAATTGGAGTAATCAAGAAAAGAAAGAAAAAAATCAATGATTAGCCTGTATGGCAACCGCCGCTGGGAGGGGAACTACGCCCCTCAGCTACCATGGAGGCGATGTTAGAACTACCGCCGCTACACGTCATCATCAAACAGGAAGCCACGACCACATAAATATACAAGAAGTTGGTGGATTCGGAACCGCTAACGGAAGCGATCACGGACACAATAACATAACAGCTTACGTTCAATAAAAAGTACAAAATAAAACTACAAAAGTGCCTTCGAGAGTGACTCAATATCTACGGATATTGAGGATTGAAGAATATTTACGGATGAATCCAAAACGAGAACGGATTCCGGTGCAGGAAACTTCTCGGAGGACCTGAACATTAATATCGCAACCCCCTTAGGCACCCATGGCACAGTATACCAAGCGAAGTGCATGGAACAGTCAGGTCAGGAACGTCAGAACTAGTGTATTCGGATACTTAATGGTAGTATATCAGTCCTACAAGCGCTACAGAGCCATGCGATAACATCTGGCCTTGTCACGGAGTGGATATATGCGAAAAGAACAATGTCACGCTACAGTGGATAAAAGAACTCAGTGGCTCACGATGTAAATAATATCGTTGCGGCAGACGAGCTGGCAGACTCTTCGCTGACAGCAATGGACCCTGAACCAATCCTACTCCTCCCATGTGGATGGGTACGTAACCTGC
This sequence comes from Miltochrista miniata, assembly GCA_933228765.1. NCBI lineage: Eukaryota > Metazoa > Arthropoda > Insecta > Lepidoptera > Erebidae > Miltochrista > Miltochrista miniata. The sequence continues at coordinate 15,332,881 of OW121747.1, read as the reverse complement.
TCCAGGTCGCTGCAGCAAGCCGTCTGCAACGTGAAGAGTCTGCTAGACTTCCCGGAGGAACTGGGATGGCAAAATAGCCATACTATAACCCCCCACGCAAAATAGGCACAATAAATGACGTTGCGGAAATCAGTCCGTGGAACCTAGTCCTCTTTCTTAACCGCACCACTTTTGTTCCGAAAAAGTTACTTAAGTATCAAATTTCTTTGTTGCTAAAGTTATGCACTATACGGCTGTGTGTGACGTGCGGTCTGATTTCTTACGATCGTATGTAATTTGAAAACAAAATAAGGGCTCTTAAGGGGTTACGTAGCCAAGGGATAAAAATGGAACCCTATTACTGAGACTTCGTCGTCCGTCTGTCTGTCTGTCTGTTCGTCACGAGGCAGTATCTAGAGAACCGTGATAGCTAAAAGCTATTTATATATTATTATACCGTGGAATACCATGTAACGACCTGCCCGCACACGTGTTTCCCTCATCTTACAATCCCGGGTTCTTCAAGAGGAGCGTGAAGAGGCACCTCACCGGGCCGCCAACTTAAGGACCACTGTCAGAAGTGGCCCCCAATCGCTAGATGCGCCACGGTTTTCTATCAGGATGGTGGCGACGTCAATTTGTCGAGTTATCATCAATCATCAATACATATAATAAAATCGTAACAGGTCGCTGTCTGTACATGGAAGATAAATAAGAAAAAATATTATAGGGGGGCTTTATGAACGCAATAGAACCCAAAACAATGATTTTTAGAATTTTTGTCTGTTTGTCTGTATGTCTGTATGTCTGTATATCTGTTTGTCTGTACGGTTGTGCACGCTAATCTCAGTAACCACTCAACCGATTGCAATGCGGTTTTTTTTATTGTGTTGAGGTTTGCTCCAGTTAACATTTAGCGTTTGTTTTATGTAAATCGGTTTAGAAATAAAAGAGTAATAACACTTTTAAGAATCAGATATTTTGAAAATTTTAATTGTAGGGGTTTCTTTGAATGTGAGTGAACCTAAACTGGCGTGTTGGCTTAATCATAAAAGAGCTTAATGATTAAGTGTATTTTTAAACAATTCAGTCTGGGACTGGACTGAATTGTTTTAAAATAGACTTAATCATTAAGCTCTTTTATGATTAAGCAAACAGGGCAGTTTCAGACGCTGCTTGATGACTCTGATGAAGAAATACCTTTCCTTTCAAACACCTTATGTGACGTAAACGAAGTTGCGGGCTCAGCTAGTATATAAATAAATTAAAAAAATACGGTGATAGCTAAATATTCACAAATGATGTAATTTTTTTGCCGCTATTATTACAATTTTTGTAATCTTTGTGTAATATTTTTGCACCAAATATGTATTGCATGTAGTGTAATAATTTTGCACCAAAAACCGGAAAAATATTAAATTTAAAATAATATTTTTGCGGTTTGTGGAACGGACAGACAAAACTTTTTTACAATTTTAGAATAGATATTGGTAATGAAAAAATAAACTATACAACAGGCTCAAAATTAAAAACAAGAAGGTAAATTAGTTTGTCTGTAATAAAAAAGTCAATCTGAGGAACAACAGATCCAATTTCAGAAAATCTTTTTGCATTAAACAGCCTGTTTATAAAGGAAGACTATGACTATGGCACCCAATAGTGTAGAAGTGAGATATCAGCAGTTTGATACATTATGTAAAAGAAAATTTTGAGAAAGGAGGTTGAAAGGTCAACGTATGTCCATGATATGTCATGGACAAAACGGTTGTGGGGAGATAGCAAATAATATTTTACTGCTTTTGTATATACTAGGTAATTGGATCTTGTCTAGCCATGTCTTCACCTTCCAGATACTTTTGTCTTCATCTGAAAGGGTCGGTAGCCTAATGGATAATGATTGGCATGCAAGGCACAAGTAATATAATCCCCTATTATATTCAAGCTTTTCTTGCTTTTCCTGTGCAGTGTACTATGTGATACAGTAGTTCATTATATTAGGAAGTTGACCCGGTTGTACGAATTAATAAAACCGCTTTATGTCACTTTCACACTTATGTTAACGTGTCTTTTGAATAAATATTTTTTTTTTTTAAAGCCGTGTTTTTCTTATATTTCACGCTCGCCAAATTGAGGTCGCTAGTCAGATGGAAAGCCAGTGCGTCATCTAGAGATTGTGTGCCACTCTCACAGCCCGTACGACTTTTGCCAGTTGTCTGCAAGTATTGCCTCCGATGTGCCTCTTCACACTCCGCTTCAAGAATCCGGGGATGTAACAGAGATTTTTAACACAGGCACATAAAAGGAATTGTGTTAGCTTTTTTTTTACGTGGGACAGAACAAAGTCATCTTTGTACCTAAGCTTTTATTTTTTACGAACTGTGTTTTAAATAATAAAACACATATCGATGTTAAAATACACTTTTAAATGTTTTCTAGGGTGGACTCATACAAAATTTATAGTTCAGGAGGAAGTTAAAATTTGAAATTTAATTTGGAATATTTTTTTCAAATCTAGATGGGAATCGAAACTGGAAATGATAACTGAGACTGGAAACTAGAAATTGGAACTGGGAAGGGAAACTGGAAATAAAACTGAAAATTGGACCTGGTACCTAATGGGAACTGGAAATAAAAACTGAAAATAAGAACTGGGTATGGGAACTGGGAATTTATATTATTACAGAATACTACTACCTAAATCAATTATTTTGACTTGAACCAAAACCCGATTCTATTGTGATACGAAGCTGACCGGCTTTTTTTTTTTTTTTGTTTAACGTGAGGGAAAATCCTCATAGGATGTTATGCCGGACTCTTACCGACTAAAAAACTTCACGCCACGCCCAACAGCCTATGGTTGAGAGCCCCGGGTAAGCCCTCAGGAAGGATGTCCCGTGACTCCCAACAGACCTACGGCTAATTATACCAAATATCAAAAACATCTCTTGAAAAATAGAGAAGACTTAAAATTATTTACATCATAATTAAAGATTTAATGAGTAAAATTTGTACATATGTTATGTAGTGGTAATAATAAGCATTTAATGGGCTAGTGGGAGACAATGGCGTTCTCCCGCAAGTGCAGAAAATTTCAACTCTGGCTTGCCTTAATTGGCTGGTAAGAGGGAGGAAGCCAGAGCTATATGCTCGGGGTGGAAGTGTCATTTTCAAGGACATATAAGACTACGGGGAAACCCGGGTCTGAGGGCATGGTAAAGAATTCTCCCTCCTGAGTTCCGCAGCCGCCGGCGTAGTCATCGCAGGCTGCTATACGTCCAAAACTACCGGTTTCCATGATGCCCTTTGTCCACTAAAATCCATTAAACAGATCTCACTTTAATACCTTAAAATACCTTAAAGTATTTTTTATGAAAAATGGATCTTTTAGGACATGCAAGTGGAAAAAGGTCCATTATACTCGTAGGTATACGAAGAACATCTAAAGGTTAAAATGCATTACGTAATTAAATAATTTTCAAAACAAATGGAGATCGGTAAAACAAATGAAGATCGACGAAACAAATGAAGATCAATGAAACAAATGAAGATCGAACAAACAAATGAAGATTGAGAAAACAAATGAAGATCTGCAAATCAAATGAAGATCGAAAAAGCAAATGAAGATCGGCAAAACAAATGAAGATCGAAAACACAAATGAAGACCGATAAAACTTCAGACTCACTCACTTCAGACTCGCGCTCAAGTAATAAAACAAACGACTGCGGCCATTTTATAGATGCGATCGCCATTCAAAAAAAAATAGGTGCAAGCAATTCACGATCTTAATGACACTTATCTAAAAATATGATTTTAGGCGTTTATAGACATCACTGATCACGAATATATAAAAAATAAATAGATATTATGCATGCTCATAAGGTCACACAATTCGCTTGGACACATTTTTTGTAATCTAGATGCGATAAACATTCAAAAAAATAGGTGCAAACATTTCTCGACCATAACATAATATGCATAATTTTTTTTTTTTCCATATTCATGATCAGTGATGTCTATAAACGCCAAAAAGCAAACTTTTTGAGATGTGTCATTAAGGTCAAGAGTTTTTTGCACCTATTTTTTTGAATGGCAATCGCACCTAGATTACAAAATATGGCTGCGAGTAGTTTTTGACCTTAAAAACTTGCTTATAAATATTCTTATAAACTTTTGTTTTATTGATCTGCATATTTGTTTAATCGGTCTTCATTTGTTTTTTCGATCTTCATTTGTTTTGCCGGTCTTTATTTGTTTTTTCGATCTTCTTTTGTTTTACTGGTCTTCTTTTGTTTTACCGAACTTCATTTATTTTGTCGATCGTCATTTATTTTGGCGACCTTCATTTGTTTTACCGATCCTCATTTGTTTCGTTGATCTTCATTTGTTTTATTGATCTTCATTTATTTCGTCGATTTTCATTTGTTTTGTTGATCTTCATTTATTTAATCGATCTTCATTTGTTTTATTGATCTTCATTTGTTTTACCGATCAGAAAGATTAATAAATATTCAGAGATGGGGAGTTGGGGCAGGAGGGGGGGGGGGGGCAACTCATACAGCAAAAAATAAGTTTTGCGGGTTTTTGGTAAGAGACCATCAGATCTGTACGCGAGTCGGCCTCGCACTTGGCCTGTTTTGTTTTTGTTCGTTTAGTGACATGACGCATTACGTTTGCAAACTTGTAGGTTGGTTTGATCCAACAACGCATAATACTATTTATTTATTTTTCTTTACAATCAAAGAGAATAAGTGGTTTAATCCATTGACTATACAGAGAATCGCTTATAAAGAATCTGATTTTTTAACCGACTTCAAAAAAGGAGGAGGCTTTCAATTAGTACACTATGTCTTTTTTGTATGTATATTACGCGATAGCGGCGCCAATTTTGATGGATTTTGATTTTATTTTTGTTTAAAAGAAGCTACTTCTGAGGTGGTCCCATAGCCAGGGTATCAGTATCTGATGCTGGGATCCAGGAAAAATCGAGGGCAACCACTGAAAATTGTAGGGACAACTAGTGCGTTTGTTAACTTTTTGATTAAGTGTTTTAATTTACTACAATATAATGAAGGTCTGGAGTCGATCTGATGATGGAACCGAAAGACAGTCGAGGGAACTCCTTAACGATTTACAGCAGTTACCTTGTGTTTCGGCTTGATTGATTTGTGTTGCTGAGAACTTTACACCTAGATAGATATACTTTTCGGTTCACCCGTCACTTAAAATAATAAAAAAAAAATTGAATATTCATACTAATCCTTAAAAATAAAATTTACTTAGCACAAAGTAATATGTATTTTGTTTTATCAGGTTTCATTCAATATAATATGAAAGTTGGTGCCATTTATAATACCTACCTAAACCTATGGGTTTACTTGGCGCGGACTTCAATATGATATTGAATAAAATCTGATAAATAACGAAATACCTACATATAACTTTGTGCTAAGTAAATTTTATTTTTAAGGATTTGTATGCAGTCGGTTTTATTTATTACTAGCGGACGTCACGCGGTTTCACCCGCGTAGTTCCCGTTCCCGTGGGAGTACGGGAATAAAATATAGCCTATGTTCACCGCAAGGAGTGTAGCTTCCCAACAGTGAAAGAATTTTTCAAATCGGTCCAGTAGTAGTAGACACACTTTCATTCTTTAATATAGCATAAGTATAATATAGCATAAATGTAATATAATCAATATAATCTATTATATAAAAATAAGTCGGGTTTTCCTTCCTGACGCTATAACTCCAGAACGCACGAACCGATTTCCACGGTTTTGCATTCGTTGGAAAGGTCTCGGGCTCCGTGAGGTTTATAGCAAAGAAAATTCAGGAAAAATATTAACAGAAAAGCGGGAAAATCATTTTTCACATACAGCGGCGCCATCGCGGGCGAAGCTGCGGGCATCAGCTAGTATAATATAAATGTTTTATAAATAAATAAGATAAGACCGGATGGTCTTATCTTATTTATTTTTTTATTTAATCATCAGTAGCTTGTACATGGCATACATAGTTGTTGTGCTTAATTAAATGCTTCGAAGGTAATCTGAACAATAGTAAAATTATCCTTCGATTTTCTTCCCTAAACTGGACAGAAATTATGTCTGTATCTTAGAGAAGAATATAAATATAAAACATTTATATTATACTAGCTGATGCCCGTAGCTTCGCCTGCGTGAAATTTTCTTCCTAGACTATAACATATCTCTTTAGGCACCAAATGTCAGCCAGATCCGTTCAGCCGTTACAGCGTAAAAGAGTAACAAACATCCACACTCACAAACATTCGCATTTATAATAATACCCAGTTAGACGGATTTCTGATTAACAAATTCATAATGCATAATATATGAGCCGAGTAAATTTATTTATTAAATACATTTCTTAATTTAATGGCTAAACTACTACTTTACACAACTTCTCTTCTAAGCAATTGACATCGTAACTTAGTTCCTTCTTCAGTTATTCCCACCCAGCCCTACGACGTTTAAACAAACCGAACTACTGTAGGCTTTGTCCTCCTAATACAGATGGTCCAACCAAGACCTGGTAACGTAATAACAATGTAAATTTCATCAGCTGAGCGTTCATGTTCATTGTAATGGCTCTTTTCAGTCCTGTCGCACGTAGTCTTCGTAGAAGCCATTCCCGTATTTTACAAAGACTTAGTGAGTCTGTTTCCTGACAGAATGCAGTTAGCATTATATTCTATTATATAAAAATAAGTCGGGTTTTCCTTTCTGACGCTATAACTCCAGAACGCAAGAACCGATTTCCACGGTTTTGCATTCGTTGGAAAGGTCTCGGGCTCCGTGAGGTTTATAGCAAAGAAAATTCATGAAAATTTTCAACAGAAAAGCGGGAAAATCATTTTTCACATACAGCGCCATCGCGGGCGAAGCTGCGGGCATCAGCTAGTGTAGAATAAAGTTCATGCCTTCCATGATCAGTCTGCTGACAACCTTTGTCGTAAGGATTGAGCGTAGATGGTTACATGCGGTATTATTTTATTGACCAGTGGATACTACCTGAAGCGTGGTCTTTCATTTTTTTCTAGCTAGCCATCTTAGAATTTTCTTCTTCTTTTCACAAATGTATTTATGTCACACAAAATTTGAATAAATTAGCAATAATACCTCCGTACCTATAGCATATTTGGTTAATATTATACCAAAATAGCGCTTTTAATTTAACTTTATGGCTTTGTAGTAAAATCATCTCTTTGAAGGCTGAAGTAAAACCATAAAACATAAATGACAACGCTTTCACAAATTATGTGTCAAAATAAAAAGTAATTTAAGTATAAAATAAGAGTATTTAAGGAGTATTGATATCAACTCAGGAGAAAATTGGCCACAAAATAATTTACATTCCCTTTTTAGCTCGTTATAGTATAAATTTCAATAAAATACGAAACACGTCTTCCATCAATTATGTTAATAATGCTATATGCCAAATTTTAAGTAGATCGGACCAAGGAATCACGTTGTCCCATACAAACTTTACCCTCCTTTTTTATACCTTTTGAGGTGGAATTTGCAAAAATGTTAAAATTACTTTTTTCAAATTGTAACAAACAACGCTCATGCTTAGTTTTATCATCGTACCATTAACCGTTTAAGTAATAATTGATAATAACTTTGGGTCTAGGGATCGAACCGCAAAATTAAGTTTGCTTTGAGTACTATATACTTTTCCGGGATAAAAAGTACCCAGTGTGGTGCCCAGGCTATTAAAGAATAATTATACTAAGTTTCATCGTAATCGAGCCGGTAGTTTTTGCGTGATGCCTGAACAAACAGACAGACAGACAGACAGACAGACAGACAGACAAAAAATTTTTAAATCACATTTTTGGGTTCGGTGTCGGTCTAGTAACACCCCCTGCTATTTATTTTTTTAATATTTTGAATGTACAGAATTTTCACTTCTACAGATTTATTATAAGTATAGATTATATTGATTACATTACATTTATGCTATATTATACTTGAGGAGGTCCAGAACAAAAGCCGATAAATCCACTTTTCGTAATTTTTCAGGAAATACAAAAGAATGATTTACGTAAGAATACTTATATGGTTTTTTAAACTAATATTACCTCAATTTGGCGTGTAGAAAGGACTTTCAAATAGTTATGGCTAAAAAAATCTAGTATTGATAGTTTCTTTACAAATTTAATTTCAAATTGGAATAATCGGGATTTGATACGATCATAATGTATTTATCGGGATTTGACTGGCTATTTTGTAATTATCGGCTTTTGTCCCGGTACTTCCGCAAAAATCGACATTACGATTGTTGCAAGTTTTTGTATAATGGATAGGTAAAACTAGTAAAATACGTGTTAAAGTTTGTTAAATCAATGTAAGATAGTTTAATTATCAAAAAATTTAAATTTGTTATACGAAAACGAAGGTGGACCAAAGGGTTTCTTCTTCAGTACAGTCGCACATAACTCTTCATCATCGATTCTTGCTCACGATGGCTTTCGTTTTGTACTAAATCTCTGTACCACTTAAATTATTCAATAATACTACGATCATTGGTTTTAGTTATTTATTAAATTAAATAGAATAAATTAAATAAAAAATAATTTAATATTAATTTTCATTTCTTCTAATAATTTTATTAATTTTAGTAGCTTAAAGTTAGCAGACGTATTAAATTTATTATTATTATATTAAATAAGTGTTGTTAACATTCCATAAACTATTTCTATCACGAAATTAATGTTTTCAGTCGAAAAAACAATATAAAAATTTTTGTCGGTAAATGGACTGAACACGAAAAAAATCTAGAGAATTTGTATAGGATTTATCGGTTATTGTTTCGAAAATTAAAGAAAGCCTTTAAAATACGTGTATTTGTCGAGTTTTGATCCGGCTGCCCATCTTAAGAGCCTTATTTAGTACGTTTTTAACGGGATCTGTTGCGGTGTGAGTGTTGTATATCATGTATGACTACTTCAACTACCAATAAAAACTATAAAAAAACATTGGGCGCAAAGTGGAATTATCGGCTTTTGTTCCGGACCTCCTCACTTATGCTATATTAAAGAATGAAAGTGTGTCTGTGTGTGTGTGTATGTGTGTGTGTGTGTGTCTGTGTATGTAGTTGTGTGTGTGTGTGTGTGTGTGTGTTAGTGTGTGTGGGCTTTATTGTAGAGCCTAGTACTTGAACCATTAAATTGTCGTCTTGTAAAAGCAGTTCTACAGGGGACGGTTGGACATAATGGGAAACCTCTACGCCTCTGATTGACCAGCTCTGATATCATAGAGTGCCTGCTGAGGATCGATCTCAAGATGTACAGTTTTCTAACCGTTAGAACTTTGCATTCTGAATAAAGCATAAATGTAGGATAATCACGAGGTTTAAAATAAATTACTTTTAACACTGCACTCTGGGCTGTATATGGGCAAATAGATGTTTAAATATATTTTTGATTAAAACGTCAACGTAAATCTCATCTGTTTACTTTGAAATCAAAAAGTTTAAGTAGCATAACGGTTTGTTACAACATATACATACTTTAAGTCGATTTTTATTTTTATTTATTAATGGCCCCACTGACTCATTGTTCTGTAAACGATCTCTGTAGTAAGCAACTTTCACTAGCTCCGGTCTTGGATGGGTTACCACCCTGTAACCACTTTGTGACCTTTATTTTCGAGCATATCTGTGCTTCGAAAAGCACGTTAATCAGTAGGTCCCGGTTATTAATATCAATATCAATACATAATAATGAAATCGTAACAGATCGCTGTCTGTACAAAGAAGATAAATTAGAAAAAATATTACAGGGGGGCTTTATGAATGCGATAGAATCCAAATCAATGTTTTTTAGAATGTTTGTCTGTTTGTCTGTATGTTTGTATATCTGTTTGTCTGGACGTTTGTGCACGCTAAGCTCAGTAACCGCTTAACCGATTGCAATGCGGTTTTTTTATTGTATTGAGGATTGCTCCACTTACCATTCAGTGTTTATTTCATGTCAATCTCAAGAATCTCAACACTCTAAAGAATCTAGGTATTACATATAAATCTAAAAATGGGTAAACTAAACTGGCGTGTTGGCTTAATCACAAAAGAGAATTGTTTTAGAATAGACTTAATCTTTAAGCTCTTTTATTATAAAGCAAACAGGGCAGTTTCACACGCTGCTTGATGAGTCTGATTAAGAAATACCTCTACTTTCATACACCTTATGTTATGTACCATTACATTAGGTGAGCCGTAAGCTTGTTTGCCACCTCAGTAGTATAAAAGAAACAAATACAGAGAATCAATTATTAAAAATGAAATTTTATTATACAGGAATAGATCAATATAAGAATCGTTAATTATTTACACATTCCTACAAAACATCCTTTCAATAAACGGATCTTGAGTTTTTTCTTTTGTACTTCTTGTTAAGTTAAAGCGAAGTTAGTTACTAAAACATGCGTGAGTGAGCGGTTAGCTCACTCCGAATATTGGAGTCATGGCTCAGTCACACATCTTTTAGTGAACTTTTCAGGATATTTTCAAACTCCCAAATATCTTGCTGGATTGTCTGGATGAAGACAAATATGTCTAGACCTAAATAAAGAGGAACTAGAAAGTTATCGCTTGTGAGCTACTAGTTCGAGAAAACGTAACCACCATGTCACTTCATTTACTTTAGCATTCCATAGTACAGACATTAAAGTGCTTCTTAAAAAGTAACTTTGCCAAAGTACAAACGTAGCCAAAACAACTGTGGCTTCGTAGCTGTAGCAGTTCGTAGCAGCGTAGTGGTACAAATTCACACCAGTTTTATTTCGATTGTTACTGTTTCCTTCGAATATTGAGTCACCGATCAATTTCCGAGTATGTGCGACTAGTACTTACTAAATTTTCGCCTCAGAGGGAGACCACGATAGCGTATAGATGCGTACTTGCTACTTTTATAATAAAGGTATTTTTTTTTCTCAAATAAAATGTCACAAAATCGTAATAAGTGCTACTCGCGCATACTCGGCAATTGATCGGTGACTCAATCTTCGGAGGAAATAGAAACAATCGTGGCAAGACTGGTGTGATCTGTTCCGCCGAGAACACTTAGATGTGTGGCCATCGACCGCGACCGTCATCTTGCGTGCTACGAACTGCTACGAGCTACGAAGTGCGTGCTACAGCGCTACACGCTTTGATTGTTGAATACGAACTGCGGTTTTAATATTTTGTTCTTGTCACACCGGCAGTCGCAACTGTACAATCAGGCGCGCTGGAATACTCGAATAATTAGTTGAGCGTTTACAATGTCTGTACCGAACTCACCAAACGGTTATACCAAAAGTGGTAAAATCAAGGCCAAGTGTGATCCAATACTCTCCCTATTTAATTCACTAGCGGATCGAATTTAAATACGCAAAGTCGCGTTAAAAGACCTTTCACCCAGTAGTGACCTGCGAGACTTCAAGGCAAAAAAATAAGCAAAATCATCTTTGGCGCATTTTAACGGAATAAATAAATAATAATAAATAAATATAAATAAATATTCACGGACATCTCACACAACGTTATCTGATCCCAAAGTAAGCTAGGAATAACCTGCTTGTGTTATGGGTATCAGACCACGGATATTAATACTTATATACTTTTAAATACATACATATTAATATCCGTGGTCTGATACCCATAACACAAGCAGGTTATTCCTAGCTTACTTTGGGATCAGATAGCGTTGTGTGAAATGTCCGTGAATATTTATTTATTTTTTATTCATATTATACATAGAAACACCCAGACTCTTGAGACAAACATTTATTTATCGCACAAATATTTGTCTCCGGTGGGAATCGAACCCACGACCTCCAGCGCCGAAGGCGGTATCACTACCGACTGCGCCACAGAGGCAGTCATGAATGTCTTGACGAACAGACGTATGGACAACAAAGTGATTCTATAGGGGTGCAAATTTTCCTTTGAGGTATGGAACTCGAAAAAGAACGACATGACATGGTACCCAATAATCTCAACTTTTAAATACAAAGCAGTTTTTATTTAAATTTTAAATTAGAACTACCAAAAAACTAAACGTTTAATTATTGACAATGATTTCCAGTAATATCTACCAAACTTACACCTATGTAGAGATACGTTTTCAACTGACACATTCCCATTTTTAACCGACTTCAAAAAAAGGAGGAGGTTCTCAATTCGTCTGTATGTATTTTTTTTATGTATGTCAAGCGATAATTCCGTCAATTATAGACGGATTTCAAATTTTTTTTTTGTTGAATAGGGGTTACTTCTGAGGTGGTCCCATTTTCACCAGGTCAGGATCTGATGAAAGGATCTAGGAGAAAACGAGGGCAACCACCGAAAATAGTAGGGACAACTAGTGTGCTTGTTAACTCTTTAATTAAGTGCTTTAATGTTCTACACTTTAATGAAGGTATGGCGTCGATCTGATGATAGAGTCGAAAGACAGTCGAGGGCATTCCTAAACAATTCAAAGCAGTTATCTTGTGTTTGGGCTTGATTGATTTGTATTGATGAGAACTTTACACCTAGATTGATAGATCCAACTTCAAAAAAAAAAGAAAGGTCTCAATGTTTTATGTATGTTCACCGTCAATTATAGACACGGCTTTCAATTTTTTTGTTGAATAGGGTTTACTTCTGAGGTGGTCCCATTATAACCAGGTTAGGATCTGATGATGGGATCCTGGAGAAATCGAGGGCAACCACCGAAAATTATAGGCACAACTAGTGCGTTTGTTAACTTTTTAATTCAGTGCTTTAATGTACTACCATTAATAAAGGTCTGGAGTCGATCTGATGATGGAACCAAAAGAGATTCAAGGGAATTCCTTAACGATTTACAGCAGCTACCTTGTGTTGGGGCTTGATTAATTTGTATTGATGAGAACTTTCACCTAGATAGATATATTTTTCGGTTCACCCGTCACTTAAAATAATGAAAAAAAAATTTTCAATAAAAAATACAACCGACTTCCAAGAAATCCTGAAAAATAAAATTTATTTAGCACAAAGTAATATGTAGTTGATTTTTCAGATTTTATTCAATATAATATTGAAGTTGGTGCCATGAATAATACCTCCCTAAACCTATGAATTTACTTGGCGCCGACTTCAATATGATATTGAATAAAAAATCTGATAAATCAAAATACATATTACTTTGTGCTAAGTAAATTTTATTTTTCAGGATTTCTTGGAAGTCGGTTGTATTTTTTATTGAAAAATTTTTTACGTTTAGTGGCACATTATTTCAATTTATCACACAGATGTTTGCAATTTTTGATTATAAAATAAAAATAAGTACATTTCAATACATACATACATAGTACATTTATTTACGTACATTTATTTTAATTACATAATAAGTACATTTGCATTGGCTTAAATATAGAAAAATAAATGACATATCAGTTTCGAGCAAGGAACGAATCTATGTCTTATCGCATACCGTACAAAACGTTTAACTGCTCAGGCTATCCTACCCGGAACCAAATAAGTTTTCCAAAATAATTATATGCGTTTAAGACACCATCTACCAACACTTTAGAAAGTTACACGACACGTATGTATAGAATTTCACCTAAATATTCGATTATTGATTAAGATTGTTCTAATATTAGTATTATTAGTAGTGCGCATTAGTATGCGAGATGACGAATGTTTAAATCCTGCTCGTATCAGATTATTTTCCATTTTTTTCTACATTGGGTTAGTTTAACAACACCTACCTACATTTCTTATCTTTTAACTTAACAAAAAAGACTAGTTATATAGTCAACTTATAATAATACATTATGAAAACTCACTCACTTGTACTATTCCACTACTTCAATTTTATTTTTAATAATACTTGACCGGTTTCGCAATTATAGCATTCTCAGAGGTGTTTACACTAACTTTTGACGGTATTATAAATGTTTTAAACTACACTACTTATCAAAGTTGTCTTTACACTAACTTTTGACGGAATTATAAATGTGTTGTCTTTACACTAACTTTTGACGGAATTATATATGTTTTAAACTACACTACTTATCAAAGTTGTCTTTACAATAACTTTTGACGGAATCATAAATGTTTTAACTACACTACTTATCAAAGTTATAAAAGGAAGTAAATAAAGAGGAACTAGAAAGTTATCGCTTGTGAGCTACTAGTTCGAGAAAACGTAACCACCATGTCACTTCATTTACTTTAGCATTCCATAGTACAGACATTAAAGTGCTTCTTAAAAAGTAACTTTGCCAAAGTACAAACGTAGCCAAAACAACTGTGGCTTCGTAGCTGTAGCAGTTCGTAGCAGCGTAGTGGTACAAATTCACACCAGTTTTATTTCGATTGTTACTGTTTCCTTCGAATATTGAGTCACCGATCAATTTCCGAGTATGTGCGACTAGTACTTACTAAATTTTCGCCTCAGAGGGAGACCACGATAGCGTATAGATGCGTACTTGCTACTTTTATAATAAAGGTATTTTTTTTTCTCAAATAAAATGTCACAAAATCGTAATAAGTGCTACTCGCGCATACTCGGCAATTGATCGGTGACTCAATCTTCGGAGGAAATAGAAACAATCGTGGCAAGACTGGTGTGATCTGTTCCGCCGAGAACACTTAGATGTGTGGCCATCGACCGCGACCGTCATCTTGCGTGCTACGAACTGCTACGAGCTACGAAGTGCGTGCTACAGCGCTACACGCTTTGATTGTTGAATACGAACTGCGGTTTTAATATTTTGTTCTTGTCACACCGGCAGTCGCAACTGTACAATCAGGCGCGCTGGAATACTCGAATAATTAGTTGAGCGTTTACAATGTCTGTACCGAACTCACCAAACGGTTATACCAAAAGTGGTAAAATCAAGGCCAAGTGTGATCCAATACTCTCCCTATTTAATTCACTAGCGGATCGAATTTAAATACGCAAAGTCGCGTTAAAAGACCTTTCACCCAGTAGTGACCTGCGAGACTTCAAGGCAAAAAAATAAGCAAAATCATCTTTGGCGCATTTTAACGGAATAAATAAATAATAATAAATAAATATAAATAAATATTCACGGACATCTCACACAACGTTATCTGATCCCAAAGTAAGCTAGGAATAACCTGCTTGTGTTATGGGTATCAGACCACGGATATTAATACTTATATACTTTTAAATACATACATATTAATATCCGTGGTCTGATACCCATAACACAAGCAGGTTATTCCTAGCTTACTTTGGGATCAGATAGCGTTGTGTGAAATGTCCGTGAATATTTATTTATTTTTTATTCATATTATACATAGAAACACCCAGACTCTTGAGACAAACATTTATTTATCGCACAAATATTTGTCTCCGGTGGGAATCGAACCCACGACCTCCAGCGCCGAAGGCGGTATCACTACCGACTGCGCCACAGAGGCAGTCATGAATGTCTTGACGAACAGACGTATGGACAACAAAGTGATTCTATAGGGGTGCAAATTTTCCTTTGAGGTATGGAACTCGAAAAAGAACGACATGACATGGTACCCAATAATCTCAACTTTTAAATACAAAGCAGTTTTTATTTAAATTTTAAATTAGAACTACCAAAAAACTAAACGTTTAATTATTGACAATGATTTCCAGTAATATCTACCAAACTTACACCTATGTAGAGATACGTTTTCAACTGACACATTCCCATTTTTAACCGACTTCAAAAAAAGGAGGAGGTTCTCAATTCGTCTGTATGTATTTTTTTTATGTATGTCAAGCGATAATTCCGTCAATTATAGACGGATTTCAAATTTTTTTTTTGTTGAATAGGGGTTACTTCTGAGGTGGTCCCATTTTCACCAGGTCAGGATCTGATGAAAGGATCTAGGAGAAAACGAGGGCAACCACCGAAAATAGTAGGGACAACTAGTGTGCTTGTTAACTCTTTAATTAAGTGCTTTAATGTTCTACACTTTAATGAAGGTATGGCGTCGATCTGATGATAGAGTCGAAAGACAGTCGAGGGCATTCCTAAACAATTCAAAGCAGTTATCTTGTGTTTGGGCTTGATTGATTTGTATTGATGAGAACTTTACACCTAGATTGATAGATCCAACTTCAAAAAAAAAAGAAAGGTCTCAATGTTTTATGTATGTTCACCGTCAATTATAGACACGGCTTTCAATTTTTTTGTTGAATAGGGTTTACTTCTGAGGTGGTCCCATTATAACCAGGTTAGGATCTGATGATGGGATCCTGGAGAAATCGAGGGCAACCACCGAAAATTATAGGCACAACTAGTGCGTTTGTTAACTTTTTAATTCAGTGCTTTAATGTACTACCATTAATAAAGGTCTGGAGTCGATCTGATGATGGAACCAAAAGAGATTCAAGGGAATTCCTTAACGATTTACAGCAGCTACCTTGTGTTGGGGCTTGATTAATTTGTATTGATGAGAACTTTCACCTAGATAGATATATTTTTCGGTTCACCCGTCACTTAAAATAATGAAAAAAAAATTTTCAATAAAAAATACAACCGACTTCCAAGAAATCCTGAAAAATAAAATTTATTTAGCACAAAGTAATATGTAGTTGATTTTTCAGATTTTATTCAATATAATATTGAAGTTGGTGCCATGAATAATACCTCCCTAAACCTATGAATTTACTTGGCGCCGACTTCAATATGATATTGAATAAAAAATCTGATAAATCAAAATACATATTACTTTGTGCTAAGTAAATTTTATTTTTCAGGATTTCTTGGAAGTCGGTTGTATTTTTTATTGAAAAATTTTTTACGTTTAGTGGCACATTATTTCAATTTATCACACAGATGTTTGCAATTTTTGATTATAAAATAAAAATAAGTACATTTCAATACATACATACATAGTACATTTATTTACGTACATTTATTTTAATTACATAATAAGTACATTTGCATTGGCTTAAATATAGAAAAATAAATGACATATCAGTTTCGAGCAAGGAACGAATCTATGTCTTATCGCATACCGTACAAAACGTTTAACTGCTCAGGCTATCCTACCCGGAACCAAATAAGTTTTCCAAAATAATTATATGCGTTTAAGACACCATCTACCAACACTTTAGAAAGTTACACGACACGTATGTATAGAATTTCACCTAAATATTCGATTATTGATTAAGATTGTTCTAATATTAGTATTATTAGTAGTGCGCATTAGTATGCGAGATGACGAATGTTTAAATCCTGCTCGTATCAGATTATTTTCCATTTTTTTCTACATTGGGTTAGTTTAACAACACCTACCTACATTTCTTATCTTTTAACTTAACAAAAAAGACTAGTTATATAGTCAACTTATAATAATACATTATGAAAACTCACTCACTTGTACTATTCCACTACTTCAATTTTATTTTTAATAATACTTGACCGGTTTCGCAATTATAGCATTCTCAGAGGTGTTTACACTAACTTTTGACGGTATTATAAATGTTTTAAACTACACTACTTATCAAAGTTGTCTTTACACTAACTTTTGACGGAATTATAAATGTGTTGTCTTTACACTAACTTTTGACGGAATTATATATGTTTTAAACTACACTACTTATCAAAGTTGTCTTTACAATAACTTTTGACGGAATCATAAATGTTTTAACTACACTACTTATCAAAGTTGTCTTTTCACTAACTTTTGACGGAATTATAAATGTTTTAACCTACACTACTTGTGTCAAAAGTTAGTATAAACACCTTTGACAATGCTATTATAGTGAAACCGGTTACGTATTAATTACATTAAAATAAAAGCTGAGGAATAGCACAAGTAAGTGAGTTTTCATAATGCATTATAACAAGTTCCATCAAGTGCCAAAAATCAAAAGTATAAAGAAGTTCTTTTTTTTTTTCATTTTCCAACAAAACACTTTTTCAATAGACTGCTCTCGAATTCCTTTTTTGCAGCACTTCTTGCTAAGTTGAAGTGAAGTTAGATACTAAAACATGCGTTCAATATTCTAGTTGAGCAGTTAGCTCACTCAGAATATTGGAGTCATGGCTCAGTCACACATATCCTAGTGAACTTCTCAGGATTTTGCTGGATTATATGGATGAAGACTGTGAGCTACTAGTTCAAAAAATATTACTTACATGCAGTAACCATATGGTATAGGATACAGAAAGCTAAAGTGAATTTTGACTTAAGCTACATTTTTTTTTTTTTTATACCACTAAGGTGGCAGACAAGCATACGGCCCACCAGAAGGACCGGTGGTCACCGCAGCCTATGAACGTTTGCAACACCAGAGGTGCCACACTCGCGCTGCCGACCCTGTAAAAACCTTCTAAGACCCCTTTTGAAGAACCCCATACTGTAGGCGTTTGGGAAAACCGAGGCAGGGAGGTCATTCCACAACCTAAGCGTGCGTGGAAGAAAACACCTATCGGATCTAACCGTGCTGGAACGCACCGGACGCAGAGTGTGAGGATGAACTCCCTGTCTGTGGCGAGCGGTGCGATGATAGAACGTAGCCGTGGGCATCATATCAAACAATTCCTCAGAGCACATACCATTGTACAGGCGGTAGAACACGCATAAGGAGGCAAAGTCTCTCCTGTCGCGAAGAGGTTCCACACCAGCTGTAAGTACAGGATCGTTGACAATTCTTACAGCTCGTCTTTGCACCGAGCCAAATGGACTAAGCTGATATTCAGGTGCTCCCGCCCAGAGGTGACAGCAGTACTCCATATGCGGCCGCACTTGCGATTTATAGAGAAGCAGTGTTTGCGCCGCAGTGAAGTACCGCCGCGCCCTGTTGAGCACACCTAGCTTCTTGGACGCCAGCTTAGCCTTGTCCTCCAAATGACTACGGAACTGAACGTCACTGGAGATGTCAACGCCAAGGATCCCTATACTTTTGGCGATGGAAAGAGATGTGCCCTGAAATTGCGGCGCTACAGTAATTGGGGTTTGCTTAGCGGTGAAAAAACACGCTTGTGTCTTGGAAGGGTTGAACTGGACAAGATTTTGTCTACCCCAATCGGACACTCTAGTAAGAGTAGCCTCGATTTCAGACACAAGCTGTTCACGATTTTCCTCTACTGTGTCCCGAGAGATACCGGGGCGGCCCGTGTAACAAGTGTCCCCCGTACTGTCGTCCGCATAACAATGAATGCCATCAATAGACAACATGTCATTGATATGCAGCAGAAACAGAGTAGGGGACAACACTGAGCCTTGCGGGACTCCAGCGTTTATGGCCATGCAGTCTGAACAGCTGCCGTCAACGACGGCCCTGATGCTTCTACCGGCCAAGAAGCTGGACACCCATCCGCATAATCTCTCAGGTAGTCCATATGAGGGCAATTTCGTAAGAAGACCACGGTGCCAGACCCGGTCAAAGGCTTTAGAGATGTCGAGGCTCACTGCTAGAGCCTCACCCTTACTCTCGATAGCCGCCGCCCATCGGTGTGTTAGGTACACAAGAAGATCGCCCGTCGAGCGACCGTGACGGAAACCGTACTGCCGGTCGCTGAGCAGGTCGTGTTCCTCAAGGTACCCCAGGAGCTGTGTATTAATTACACGCTCCATCACCTTGGATAAAAGGGAGGTGACGGCTATAGGCCTGTAATTGGCCGGGTCGGTCCTGTCACCCTTCTTGGGTACAGGATGTACATACGCGATCTTCCACGACGCCGGGACTTGTCGCATGGAATAGGAAAGTGCGAAAAGACGTGTAAGTACCGGACACAACTCTGGACCACAATGCTTTAGTACCACCGCGGGAATGCCGTTTGGCCCACTCGACTTATGAACGTCCAGGGATTGAAGCTCCCGCCGGACATTCCGCTGTGTAAATTTAACTTCCGGCATGGAAGTGCCACAACTCGGAATGCACGGCGGTATTGCACCCCCGTCGCTCATGGTCGAGTTAGAGGCAAAGAGATTACCCAAAAGGTCGGCTTTCTCCTTGGCACTCTGGGCCAAACTACCGTCGGGTTTAAGCAAGGGTGGTAATCCTGACCGACAGAAGTTTCCCTCGGCAGCTTTGGCAAGCGACCAAAATTCACGACTTCCTGACTTACATTGGTAATGTGTAGAGATATACGAAATAATTTTCAACAATATTGTGTTACACGGCAGGAATGTATAGAATTGCACCTAATTATTCGATTTATTTATTGCTTTTCTAGAAGGCTTACAGACTAATATAAATCTAGATAAAACAAATAGAATACCAATTGCTAAAAACAAGCCTCCATTTATTATATTGTAGTGACAATACAAATTTTGCTACAATCTATTACATATTATTACATGTCATTACATATTATTACATATTATAACATACTATTACATATTATTATAGAAGTCTCCAATTCCTGAACTACAAACCCTTAACATTGTAAGTTGTGTGAAACAATTATTAAAGTACTCCCTTTATTACACTGAAAAAATTTTTGAAAACGGATCACGGACTGGTTGAAGGGGCACGAGTCCACGTGCTCTGGTGGAATGTTATATCTGTGTAGATCTAGTTAATCCTCGAAAGTTCCTTGTGTTTGGTGTTAGTTATACGATTGACTAAATTTGTGTTAACTATAACACGTGTGTTATTTCTTTATACCACGATTCCTGGTTTACGCGCCCAACTACCTGCAAAGTGACGGTTACATCGAAATGTAACAACGTGCCACCTGACACCACTCAATCCAACATATTCTTAATAATTAAGTTTTTAAATATAATTTTTGTTTTTTATTTTTTTTCAAAAACTTGCTTTAAAAAGTATAAAGTTGTACATGAAGATAATAATAATTTCTAATAAAATCCTCTTTAACTCCAAAAATAACAAAACAACTTCAGTGGTTATAATTTTCCTACAAAGTTCATCACATGGACAACATTGTTTTTATTTTCTGATTTTTCGAGGCTTTTAGTTAGGTATTAGAGGTGTATGGAGGACATCCACGTAAACGAATGTCTAAGTCTATATTTTATCGATTTAGACTTAGGCATCCGTAGCTATATCGATATTAAATCCATAACGATACTAAAATAGATCAATGTAAAATCGTTTATTTCTTCATCTTCACCAAACTACTTTTTCAATAGGCTAATCTTGCATTTCTTTTTTTTAAGTACTTCTTTCAAAATTGAAGTGAAGTTAGTTACTAAAACATGCGATCAATATTCTGAGTGAGCGGTGAGCTCACTCCGAATATTGGAGTCATGGCTCAGTTACACATCTCCTAGTGAACTTCTTAGTATATTTTCAAACTCCCAAATATCTTGCTGGATTGTCTGGATGACGACCTGGTGAGCTACTAGTTCAAGATAACGTAACTTACATGCAGAACACCATGTGGTCTATGTTATAGAAAGCTAAGGTAGATATTGACTTCAGCTTCCTATTCCATAGACTTCAAAGTACTTCCTAAAACGTAACATTGGTAATGTTTATGCAGAGACCCAGCATAGCAAATAGTATTTATTTAACACCCACTACTGACATGGACATTATTAAAATAATTAATTCTCCGAATGCCACTAACTCCACTGGATTTGATGACATTAATACAAAGATTCTTAAACTCTGCTCTAAATTTCTAGCGAAACATTTAAGTTACCTGATTAATGCTTTATTTGACCAGGGGATTTTTCCTTCAAAGCTAAAATTCGCAATTGTTAAACCGGTTCATAAAAAAGGAAACAAGAAAGACACGAATAATTACCGTCCAATTACTCTCATACCTATTATATCAAAGGTTTTTGAAAAGGCCATGCATCACAGACTTTATTCATTTGTTACTCAATTTAACCTATTGAGGGCGGAACAGTTTGGTTTTAGGAAGGAGAGGTCTACAACATTAGCGTGCTTTACATTACTAAATCAAATTACAACGAGTCTTAATAACAGAACACTTGTCACTTCAGTATTCCTAGACATGTCTAAGGCCTTTGATTTTGTTTAAACTTCATCAATATGGCATCAGAGGAAATGCGTTTAAATGGGTTGAAAGTTACTTGACTGGCCGCCAACAGTGCGTGGTAGTGACAAGACTATGTGGACAGGAAAAAACAACACATAGGTCTCCATATAAAACAAACAACTCTGGGGTACCCCAGGGTAGCATACAGGGGCCCCTCTTATTTATCCACTATATAAATGACCTGCCTGGTGTCACTTCACACAAATGTGTATTGTATGCTGATGACACCACGGTTAGTGTTCAATCAAAAAACAAGAGTTATTTGGAACACCAAAAAGAGCTAAATTTGACATTAAATAGTATTGTAACGTGGTTAAAAAACAACAATTTACACATAAATATCAATAAAACTAAGTTTATACAATTCCAGACATACAATAGTAAAAGACCACAACTTCAAGTACAATATAACGGCGAGTTTTTAGAAGAGGTTACAGACATCAAATTTTTGGGTATATAATGTGTGTGTACTTAGGATCGTCACCAATTAATGAAACTCTTTTGCGTTGCTCTGTAATCAAAGAATTTTATTAAATTCTAACAAAATACAAGTAGTATTATAGAAGTAAAACATTTCTATTACTAGGTACATACCTGTAATCAAAGAAACGACAATTAAAGTTCCATACAAGATAGAAGTCGATTCCTTCCTTTTTATATCTTATTGTAGAAAATGTATTAACTAATTATCTAACAGAATTTATCTCCACACGTATTATCTGTCATATCAACTTTTTTAATATGGCCATCTTGACGGGACAAAACAATGGCAACGGTTAACGTTACATACAGCCTATGAGCGACAGAAATAATCTTAAGAAAACAAATAGATTTTCTTACATCTCCCCCCCCCGCATGAAGCCTGTACACAAAATGTTGTGTACTAACTTAAATCTATAAATTTGTACTTAACTACTTACAGTATAATTATTATCTATTATCTCTTGCTAAACCACCTTATTCTTTCTTCTTAGTTTGATGTTGTGGCTGGAATTAATTTAGTAATGTGGAATAGATTTGATTCCAATCGCTTGAAACTTTCTCTACAATCTCATAAGGACCAATTCTTAACTCATCTAGTTTTCTTCTATTTAGTTTGTTTCCATTTTCTACATAAACCATATCTCCAATGCTAAATTCATAATGTTTTCGAGTCTTGTCAATTATTCCTTTATTGTAGTTATGTGATTTCATTGTATTTTGTAAAGCTGTTTTCCTGTCTCTTATCCAATCACTGTTTGATTTTATACTTTTTATTTCATTTGGTAATATTGTGACATCTGTGCCATATAAAAGGTATCTTGGTGCAAAACCAGTGACCGAGTGATCAGTGTCGTTATATTTACTTACACATTCCTGCGCTATAGTGGTCCAAGATTTTGATTTTCCTTTTTCATTAATCTTACATCTGATTTTGTTTACAAGTGTCTGGTTCAATCTTTCATTTAATCCATTTGAAGATGGTGTGTTTACTGCAGTAAAAACCAATTCTATCTGTTTATAGTTTACAAATTCCTTGAACTCTTTGGAATTAATTCCTGGGTATTGATCTGTGAGCAGCATATGAATGTCCTCTGTCTCTGTTATATTATTAATTAAATGTATAAAATCATTGGCATTCTGGGTTTTTGAGGTCTTAATAAATGCATATCTTGTAAAGTGGTCGACAGCTAAGTGTAAATATTTTTTTGTTGATCTTGACCCTCCAAAGCCTCCGATTGTGTCCAAGGAAACAATTTCAAAGGGTCTTGTTGCTGGACCTAAGTGTGACATTAAGCCAAATTTGTCTTGCCCTCTTGATTTATTTCTTATACATATTTCACAGTTTTTACAAACCATCCTTATGTTGTTTGTCATATTTTTGGCAGTGTAGAGTGGGCTAAGTTTCTTTTGCATTTGATTAATTCCAATGTGGCACATTTTTTCATGTACTTTTTTTATGAGTTCAATGCTGTATTCTTCTGTTAAAATATTTTTTTCCTTTGTTTTTATTTTCTTGTAACATATTCTGTGTTTTTTTATGAATTTATCTTTATTTTTCTGTATTTCTTTGTTTTTATTTTGATCAGTTTTGATTTCTTCCAATGTTATGAAGTTTACAATGGTCAATTGTTCTTCAGTATTTTCGTTACATTCCAATACTGGATTCCTGCTGAGGCAATCTGCTTCTAAATTATTTTTTCCTGGTGCATACTTTATACTAAACTCGTATTGAGACAAATAATATACCAAATCTCCTAGCTCCTCATCTGGTCTAGATTTTAAATTCATATTTTCAAGTGGTTTGTGGTCTGAATATACTGTAAATGGTCTTCCAATCAACCAGTATTGCCAGTACCTTACAGCTTCTTTAATAGCCAAGCACTCCAAATATATTGCTTTTTTCTTCTTCTGTGCAGCATTTAGTTTTTTTGAGAAATATGCTACTGGCTTTTCTTTACCGTTCAGCTGAGTTTGTTTCAAAATTGCACCAATGCCTTCCAAAGATGCATCTGTATAGATATTAATAGGTAAATTTATATCAAATATTTCTAAAACTGGCTGTGAACATAACATTATTTTAATTTGTTCAAATGCTTGTTGACACTCCTTAGACCAAATAAATTTTTGATTTTTTCTTAATAGGTTATGTAGTGGATCTAGGATTATAGCACTACTTGGAATATATTCATGATAAAAATTTATTTTTCCCAAAAATTGTCTAATATTCTTCTGTGTTTTTGGTATTGGAAAATTTTTGATGGAAATTAAGTTGTCTTTTAGCGGACTCACCGAATTATTCTGTATGATATGGCCTAGGTACTTTATACAGTTTGAGGCAAACATACATTTTGTAAATTTTAACCGGAATCCTTCTTTTTTTATCGCTTCGAGTAATTGTGTTAAGTGGTCTATGTGTTCCAGAAAAGTCCTCGAAAATATTAGAATATCATCAATATAGTTTACAGCAAAATCATTGAGTTGATATTTCCTTAATATGTTGCTTAAAATCCTTTGAAATATAGCTGCTGATGTTTTGAGCCCGTATGGCAAACAGGTCCATTGAAAATGGCCTTCCTGCGTCACAAATGCTGTCTTTTTTATATCTTCAATTCTCAAAGGAATGGACCAGAATGCTGAGTTTATATCTAAACTAGAAAAAATATTACAGTTCCTTGTTTTAATCATCAAATCTTCTATTAGGGGAAATGGTTGTGCTTGTGGTACTACTATTTTATTTAAATCTCTGAAATCTATACACAACCGGGATTTCTTATTTTCTTCTTTTTTAAATGCCAGAGTAACTGGTGCGGCAAACGGACTGTAGGATTCTTCTATTAACCTTTTGTCTAGCAATTTTGAGATCTGTTCTTCGATTTCCTTCTTATCCTCTATTGTACACCTATAAGGTCGCTTATAACAATATTTATCTATTAATAAGTCTATTCTTGCCTCATATTCATTGACTGTGCCTATGTCATATTTATCTTTTGCAAATATTGTGCTATATTTGTAGATCAATTGATCTATCTCTGCCTTCTCCTGTGAATTTAAATGATTTGTTTTTATCTGGAAATTTTCTTCAATCACATGTTCATTAAAATTTATTACATATTTCTTTAACATACCTGTTTCTGTCAAGTAATGTTGATTATTCTGATTTGTCTTTATTGTTTCTTTTATCATTGTTATTTCTTCTGGTTTATCAACTTTTTTAAAGTTATTATCTTTTTGTATTATTTGTAAATATTCATTTTGTGTTAGTTTAAATTGTTTTATTATATCCAATCCTATAAGAAAATCATATTTGAAGTTTTTCTCATCAATTATGTATAAATCTACATTGTCTTCTATTTCAAAGATTTTAACCTTTAGAGTTGTCAAACCATTGGCTTTTCTAACACTATTAATTGTTACCAAGTCTGCTTTATTTAAATTATTTTCTTTTCCTCTTAGTTTTAATAATCTGGAGTTAATTAAAGATACATTGGATCCTGAATCATAAACTCCTTCTATTTCTTTTTTATCATTTAGTAATAGTTTGACATATATTAATGGTGTTACTATTCGTTTTTTGAATCAGTTTCATTCAGCTCTGCCTCAATCACTGAATTATTTACGTGTCGTACTGAGTTTCTTTTTACTTTATCATCTTCCTTTGTTTTAAACCAGCACTTTTCTTCAGGATGATAACGAATACCCTTATTGGCCTTTTCACATATTTTACATGGTTTATAGTCATCTTGTTTTGAATTTACTTTATAATTAGAGTATATTCTTCTTCCGAAAGTATTTTTTTTATTCACCATGTGTTCAAATTTACTTATTTCTTTAAATAATTCAACCGTGTCTCTTAGTGTTTCCCTATCAATTCTATTAAGTATGAATTCTGGTAGGCCCGCTGCAATAAGATCTACCAAAGTGCCTGTGTCAATACTTCTTCTCATATCCAACAGTAATTTTTCTTTTTTCATCGCATAATCTATTAATGATCCATCTTTGTATTTAAATAATAATGCATATGTGACTGGATTCCATCCTTTATTGACAAATGATTCACAAAATTTGTTTTTCCAAGTTAACCACTCTGAATCAAATGATAATTTTATCATCATTGAGCTGTACCAGTCTGCGCATGATTTATCCATAAATAATCTGAGTATTTCAATTTTCTTCTCATCGGTGGTCACATCAAAACGTTTACATTCTTTCTCAAAGGTATCAATCCACTGGCTTGCATTATTATTTTTGCTTGTGAATTTTTCAATCACAAATTTATCCGCTATATGTTTTAATTTTTTTTTATCACTTATTTCTTTATTTTCTATAATTTTTTCTAATAGTTTTTCCAATGTACTAGTTTCATTTTTCTGTGCAGCAGCAAGTTGTTCCTCTAGAAATAGATCTCCAAACTGTAAATTTCCATCTTCATCCATATAATTTTTTTTTAACTGTTCTGTCATTGTAATCCAAACTCTTCTTATTTGATATCTTTTTTTCAAACTATTTTTCACCTTAGCGTGTGTAGATGTTGTTATTATTTCTTTATGATGACTGACAGATTGAAATTCTTCCGGCAATGCATAAACTTTATCATCACATGTGGCAATTGAGGTTATACAACACACATTTGACTTACCATCACTTGTTGGCCGTATAGTGAATTCAAAACGTAGTTTTTCCATTGTGTAACAAGAATTGTCGTTTTATAATGTGTGTGTACTTAGGATCGTCACCAATTAATGAAACTCTTTTGCGTTGCTCTGTAATCAAAGAATTTTATTAAATTCTAACAAAATACAAGTAGTATTATAGAAGTAAAACATTTCTATTACTAGGTACATACCTGTAATCAAAGAAACGACAATTAAAGTTCCATACAAGATAGAAGTCGATTCCTTCCTTTTTATATCTTATTGTAGAAAATGTATTAACTAATTATCTAACAGAATTTATCTCCACACGTATTATCTGTCATATCAACTTTTTTAATATGGCCATCTTGACGGGACAAAACAATGGCAACGGTTAACGTTACATACAGCCTATGAGCGACAGAAATAATCTTAAGAAAACAAATAGATTTTCTTACAGGTATACAAATAGACAAAAATTGTAACTGGAAGGCCCATATTGAGACATTGTGTGGTAAAGTGGATCGATTTGTATTTGTCCTTTTTAGAGTGACACGCGTAGCAGGTGTTGAGGCCGCATTATGTGCATATCATGGATATGTCTCATCGATTTTGCGATATGGCCTAATAGTATGGGGTAACTCTGTAAACCTCATAGCAGCTTTCCGTGCTCAAAAAAAATGCATTAGGGCTATATGTAAAGCACAGTCAATAAAGAGCTGTGCCCCGCTCTTTAAAAAATTAAAAGTACTGCCCCTACCAGCTCTGTATATATTTGAAAGTTGTGTCTTTGTCCGCAACCATGCAAATCTATTTCAGTTGCATAATGATGTTGTCACTAGACCAAGTAGTAAAAGAATTCACAAGCTACACATACCAAAACAAAATTTGCAAATATTCTCGAAAAATGTATATTGTATGGTTGTGCGCATCTATAACAAACTCCCTGATAAATTTAAGACCTTGACATACAGGACATTTAAGTATAAATTGTTTCAATTCCTACTAGAAAAATGTTACTATTCTGTTAATGACTACCTAAATGAACGGTTTGACTCAAAAATTGACATATAATGTAACATAACATAATTATCCTTTTAGCATGAATATTATATAAATCAATTGAATCTAATATAATTGTGAATTTGACAGCTGATACTGCAAAACAGCTGAATAATTAGGTAATTTGCTGAATCACTGGACACAGGATTCTATATCACGTCTGACAATGGCGATACCGGTTGAGTTCCCATTAGTTGGAAAGTGACGTCTATTATGTTCTAACTACTCTAATGTTTGTACGCAGAAAACGGCAGAATATTATGATCTTCTCAATGCTTGTAACACCTTTATGTACAATATTCTAACAAATAAACTATTATCTATCTATCTATAATATCGGGGAGGATGTAGTGTGCCTTCACGAAGAGCGTTACCTGTGCTCGGGCCCTCCCCGTAAGTAGCGGCGAAAGCGAAAACGCGAAACCAATCACTACCGAGAAATGAGTCCCGACAGGGCTAGGGCGTCCCCCCGAGGCGACGCATACCGGTGTGCCCCCGTCGGTATGACTGCATGCGCACGCGGCGAAGGGGGCCGCCACCCTTCACGCAGCGCCAACTCTGGCGGGATGCGAGGAGCCGAGTGCCGGATAGGCACGTGGAATGTGCGTGGTGGTATGGAAGGTAAGATGAATGAATTGATAGATGTAATGAAAGAGCGATGCCTGGATGTATTGTGTGTCACAGAGACGAAGCGGAAGGGGAGCGGCATTGACGATCTTCCTGGCGGCATAATTGCTTTGTGGTCCGGAGTGGACCAAGAGGATCATGCCAGTAAGGGAGTGGGTGTCTTGCTCTCCTCCCGTTTCGCTTCTGGAGTGAAAGATTATGGATTGGCAGGCCCAAGACTCCTGTGGGTACGTATAAAACTGGGGATCACGAGAGTTTTTTTGGTCGCAGCCTATGCTCCCGTCAGCTCGGCTAATCCCCAAGTGCTCGCGGAGTTCTGGGATTCCGTTAGGGACGTCCTCGATTTGGCTGAGGGGAATGAAAAGTTGATCATGTGTGGTGATTTGAATGGATGGGTGGGGACCAAGCGAGATGGCTTCGATGCTGTCCTTGGTCCGTATGGAGATAAGAGAGCGAATGATGCTGGTAAGTCAATCTTAGACGTATGCTTGGAACGAGACCTCCTTGTGGCGAACAGTTTATTCCGTCACAAAGATATCCACACGTATACTTGGAGACGGAAGGAAGAAAAAAGTGTAATTGATTTGATTTTGATAGACAGTCGTCTCCGAGAGGCTATAAGGGATACAAGGGCCTACAGAGGCCCCACTCTTGAAACTGACCACTACCTGGTGGTAAGCCGGTTTGTTGGTCTTTTCAAGAAGTGGAGGCACTGGCGAGTGCGTGTCCCCTTCGGAGACTATGAAAGGATAAAGAGTGAAAAACTGGAAGATGAAAGCGTAAGGAGTATGTATGTAGGCTTAGTCAGTGAAAGGCTTGCAAACGCGAGCCTTTCCGACTTAGATGTGGATGAATGCTGGAATATTATGAAAGAAAGTATAGTGGATAGTGCAAAAGAAGCATGTGGGAGTGCAAAGAGACATGAACATTCGAAAGGTGATGCCTGGTGGGATGCAGAGGTACAATCCTGCGTAGCAAGAAAGAAGAAAGCGTGGTTGGATTATGTCTCATCTTTGCAACTGAATGACAGTATGAAAGACACGAAGAAAGAAATTTACCGCCTCTGCAAGAATGAAGCCAAAGCTTTAGTGAAAGAGAAGCGTGAAAGAATAAATTTGATTGCGGAAGAGAAGCTGACGAGGAACTTCGAGACAAATACCAAACTCTTTTGGAGGGAGGTCAAGAAGTCTCGGAGCTGTTCGTCAGTTTCCAGAATGGATAAGATAAAGAGTAAAGCTGGGGACATTCTTGCGGACCCATTAGAGGTGTTAGAGCGGTGGAATGAGTACTTTGGAGAAATGTATGAATATCTCCCGGATGCGGGCACTGCGAGGGAGTCGATGACTGATCTTGCGGTGCAAGCATCAAGCGGAGATATTACTTTGGAAGAGATTGAATGGTCGATACGAAGCTTGAAAAATGGAAAGTCTGCGGGAATTGATAGGATATCTGCTGAAATGATCAAATTAGGTGGTCCTTGCGTCCGAGACGCCTTCTGGTCATTAAGCAATCTATGCTGGAAGACTGGAAGGGTCCCAATGGACTGGAGGCGTGCTATCATCGTGCCCTTGTATAAAGGCAAGGGCTCACGTATGGAGTGCGCCAACTATAGGGCCATCAGTTTGATCAGTATAGCAGCTAAAGTGTATGGCAAAATTATTGAAAGGAGAATGAGGGTGGAATCTGACGGATTACTGTGGGAGGCGCAGGGTGGTTTCCGAAATGGAAGGGGATGTATGGACCAAGTTTTCTCTCTCCGCAACATCGTAGAGAAGCAGCTGGCTGTAGGCCGGAAGGTTTTCTGCGGTTTTGTGGACATGGAGAAAGCATTTGACAGAGTTGTACGGAAGGATCTCTGGGATATATTGCCAGGATACGGGATTGATGGTGCGCTGCTTCGTGCTGTGCAGTCTACATATGTGGGATGTACGGCATGTGTGCGGGTGGGCGGCAGCCTGTCTCCCTGGTTTGACGTCAACATTGGCGTCAGACAGGGCTGCGTGCTGTCGGCTCTGCTGTTTGTCCTGTACCTGGACGATTGTCTTAAGAGAGTAAGATCGATGAATGTTGGATTGCGAATGGGTGACTTACTTGTGAACTGTTTGCTGTATGCAGATGATGCCGTGCTCATAGCCGAATCGCCATCAGAACTACAGTCACTAGTCACAACGATGAAAGATGATTGTCTAATGAGAGGCTTACAATTGAACGCGACTAAAACGAAAGTGATGGTATTCGAAAGAGAAGAGGACAGAACGAATGCCAGGATAACTGTAAATGATGTAGTGCTGGAACAGGTGGATGAGTTTGTATATCTTGGATGTGCATTTAGCAGGGATGGACGGTACACCGCTGATGTAGAAAAGAGGGTAACTGCGGGCAATAGTGTGAATGGAGCGTTAGGAAAACTTTAGGTACCAAGGGCTTAAGTCAAAAGGCCCAGCTCGCAGTACACAATGCGGTGCTGATACCTACGCTAACGTATGGAAGCGAGAGTTGGGTATGGCAGGAAACGCATGAAAGTAGAATAAACGCGGTCGAGATGCGCGCGCTACGCAAAATCTGCGGAGTAACGCTCGCAGATCGCGTTCGGAATGAAGATGTAAGAAAGAGAGTTGGTCTGAAAGAGAGTGTCGGTGTTAAAGTAAGGAAGGGCATGCTACGATGGTTCGGGCATGTGGAACGAATGGGAGATGAAAGAATGACAAAACAGATATACAACGCGAAAGTGGATGGACGTAGGAGTCGGGGAAGGCCACGACACACCTACCACGACCAAATTAATCGTGTGTTAGTTGAAGGTGATGTCAAGAGCCGTAGGAACCGACGTGCATGCATGAAAAGAAAAATGAAAGTTGAAGAAGCAAGTGAGGTGTGTATGGACCGTGCCGTGTGGCGCTCGGTTCTTTCTGCCTACCCCGCAAGGGATTTGGCGTGAAGATAGTTAGTTAGTTAGTTATCTATCTATCTATCTATCTATCTATTAGAGATAGCAAAAATAACTTCTAACAATATTGTGTTACACGGCACGAATGTATAGAATTGCACGTATTTATACGATTTATGAATAGACCTGACCAAATATAAGTATTATTGAATGTGCGCAGTAGTATGCGAGAAGACGAATGTTTGAATGCTGCTAGCATCTGATTATTTTTAATTTTTTTTCTATGTTGGTTTAATCTAACAACATATACATATCTTATCTTTTATACGTTTAAATACAAAAAAAAATGAGTTATTTAGTCAACCTATTATAAATCGATATACAATATTAAGAAATTCAATTATTAAATATCCAATAAATAACTAAGGAATAACTTAACCAATATACAAATCAATATATAAATCATTATTTTTTTCATCTTCCATTAAAACACAAATTCAATAGACGACTCTTGCATTTCTTTTCTTCTATACTTCTTTCTAAGTTGAAGTGAAGTAAGTTATTAAAACATGCTATCAATATTCTGAGTGAGCGGTTAGCTCACTCCAAATATTGGAGTCATGGCTCAGTTACACATCTCCTAGCAAACTTCTCAGTATATTTTCAAACTCCCAAATATCTTGCTGGATTATCTGGAAGAAGACCTTGTGAGCTACTAGTTCAAAAAAACGTAACTAACATGCAGTAAACATGTGGTCTATGTTATAGAAAGCTAAGGTAGATATTGACTTTAGCATCCTATTCCATAGACTTCAAAGTACTTCCTAAAACGTAACATTGGTAATGTTTATGCAAAGATAGCAAAAATAACTTCTAACAACATTGTGCACGGCACGAATGTATAGAATTGCAACTAACTATACGATTTATGAATAAACCTGAACAAATATTAGTATTATTGGATGTGCGCAGTAGTATGCGAGAACACGAATGTTTGAATCCTGCTGGCATCTGATTATTTTTCATTTTTTTTCTACATTGGTTTAATCTAACAACATATACATTTATTATCTTTTATACATTTAAATACAAAAAAATGAGTAATATAGTCAACCTATTATAAATCGATATAAATTATAAGAAATTCAATTATCAAATATTAAATAACTAACTAAGGAATATCTAAATCAATATATAAATCGTTATTTTTTTCATCTTCCATTATAACACAAATTCAACAGACGACTCTTGCATTTCTTTTCTTCTATACTTCTTTCTAAGCTGAAGTAAAGTTAGTTACTAAAACATGCGATCAATATTCTGAGTGAGCGGTGAGCTCACTCCGAATATTGGAGTCATGGCTCAGTTACACATCTCCTAGTAATCTTCTCAGTATATTTTCAAACTCCCAAATACCTTGCTGGATTATCTGGAAGAAGACCTTGTGAGCTACTAGTTCAAAACAACGTAACTAACATGCAGTAAACATGTGGTATATGTTATAGAAAGCTAAAGTAGATGTTGACGTTAGCTTTCTATTCCATAGACTTTAAAGTATTTCGTACAACGTAACATTGGTTATAGGTATTTATGCAGAGATAACCAAAATAACTTTTAACAATATTGTGCACGGCACGAATGTATAGAATTGCACCTAACTATACGATTTATGAATAAACCTGACCAAATATATCTAAGTATTATTGAATGTGCGCAGTAGTATGCGAGAAGACGAATGTTTGAATCCTGCTGGCAAATGATTATTTTTAATTTTTTTTCTACATTGGTTTAATCTAACAACATATACATTTCTTATCTTCTATACTTTTGAATACATAAAAAATGAGTAATATAGTCAACCTATTATAAATCGAAATATAATATTAAGCAATACGGTTATCGAATATTCAATAAATAACTAAGGAATATCTAAATCAATATCCTACTTCCTACTAATATTATAAATGTGAAAGTTTGTGAAGATGTCTGGATGTTTAGATTATAACACAATGATGTTACTCACCAACTAGCGCGAGGTAGCTATGCAGAGAACTCTTTCCCAGGGCGCCTTGTTACAGAGTTTCTAGTGGGTGCGCAAGGGAGGCCAGGGCTCTGACGAAAACAGCCAATAGGGTGTACACACATATATTTACTAAGTACACAGAGATACACAGAGACACACAGAGAGCTTATTCACTGATAGACACAAATATCACAGGTACACAGAAGTAAAGTCAGGGCTTAGGTACTAATACTACTCAATAGACCACTGCCGCGTGAGCAGGTAGAACGGGTAAGCAGCTAACTACACTTATAATTGGGTGACAATTACTGGCCTTGAGTCAGTTGAGAGCAGCACAGCCCGAGAATGCCACGTGGAGGCGGCTGGTCCCTCTCAAAACACCTCGCTCATGTAGTCCACGTGTCATTGGGTGTGGTTTTGCTAACCGTGGACGGGCCGCTTTTCCCCGTAGTAAAAAACCCTGTTATGACAAGTAAACGACAAATTAAGATGCTGATTATGTGTATAGACAGACGAAAATCAACCCGCTTTGCAACAATAAAGAACAACTCACCAGTTTCCTGGGTAAAGTTAGGTTAACACAAAATGTCACTAACGAAGTTACTAATTTTAGTTGTAACTTTAGAAAAACATCAATCAGAGCTTGAGATAATCGAAATTAGAGGCTTAAAAGATAATTCGCAAAAGTAGCGGAACCATGTAGTCCTCAAGCGCTTCTTCATTCTTGCCTAGTCATCTGTCATCGATGTCCATAGACTACCTGTCACTCGCCAACCAAAGACAACTCAAGATAAAAATAGAAGACGATGAATCGACTACTTAAAGGAAAACACAAAACAAATGCTACAACCACCCCCCCTTTAATAGTATTTCCTGCGGATTCGACACGCTGGAAATACACAATAAAGAAAACAGAAAATTACTGACTAATAAACTAAGACAACCAGCTAGGTAATTCAAACACCAGCTGACTACAACCATTACACTACCAAAGAGAGATCCTCCTATACACCTAACTAGACACTGACTCGTGTACCGGATAGGCTAAGTAACTAGAGTCTAATGCCCTTCATAGAAAACGAGTGCTCCCTTTACTCACTGCCGATACCCTAACACTACCCAAGCTCTCAGGATATTGTAGAGTACTGAGAAGCGAATGAGAGAAAAACGCTCGGTGCGGTGCATAGAAGAAACTACAACGTGACAATTTAAAGTCACGTACACATATAGAAATACAAACAAAAGATTAAAATAGTCTTACATAATGATCACATAGCACTGGTTTAATAAACTAGAGAAACAGTGCTATGTAGTTACGTTAGGTATTGGAGACTGCTCCTCCTGATACTTCAGGATGTCCTTGATATGGTACTCCCCAAGATCCTTACCGTCCAGATCTGACAGCCTATATACTAAAGGGGATCGTTTAGCAGTCACCACACATTTAAGGAACTTAGGGGCTAGCTTAGAAGTAAAATTCTTGGCCTTGTTGGACAGGTAGAACGTGCGTTTGTAAACTATCTGTCCCACTTTCAGCTCTACATGCCTTTTTCTGAGGTTGTAATACTTTTCATTACGCTGGTGGGCAACGTTCAAATGTTTCCTCACCTGGTCGTAAATGCGTTGTATTTCTCTCAGCTTGACACCGAAGGCTGATGGATCGTCTACAGAGACTGAAGTAGGATGGCACGCGATATCTGTCTGCCTGTATAACACTCCATCCCCAATAAATTCCCTACCATGTACCAAAAAGTAAGGGGTGAAACGAGTTGCTTCGTTAACTGCAGTGTTTAAAGCACACTGTATCTCAACCAAGAACTGATCCCAAGACTTGTGTTGTGACTTCACATAGCATGAGATCGCTTGAACCACATTGCGAATAGCTCGTTCCGCCTGATTAGTTTGGGCATGATACCTAGGGTTATAATATATATTAGGTACATTGTATTTAGCCAACAGATCCTTAAATGGCTTACTCACAAACTGAGGGCCATTATCCATGTAAATAGTCTTGCAGACTCCGTGCACGAGAAACACACTCTTCTCTATGAACCTCGCGACTACAGCGCCTGTGGCAACCCGAACAGGGCACAACATGACGTATTTGCTAAAGTAGTCGGAGACCACGATCAGGTGTACGTTTCTATTGCTCGAAGTGGGAAAGGGACCAAGCAGATCGACAGAGATAGCTTCGAATGGCTTCGAAACCCGCTTCGGGCTACCCATTAGGCCGGGACGAGACGTATTTACGGGTTTGTACTGCTTGCATGTTTCGCAATTCCCAACATATTCTTTGACGTCCTCGTACATCTTGGGCCAGTAATAATTTAGGGCTAACCTTTTATGCGTCTTCCAAACGCCACCATGGGCACTAAGTGTGTCATCGTGGTACTTAGAGAGCAGGGGCAAGCGATCCTCCTGAGGTACCACCAGCTTCCAGTCAAAGTCTGAAGTCAAAGAATATTTATTTTTTGTTAACCTATATAGAAGGTTGTCACGAATGTCATAATTTGGTGACTTCCTAGGGTTCTTCCGAACACTATTCATGGTGTGGTCATACCACGGGTCTTTAGTGGGTACTGCATCGAGGGAATCAATTTTGATACGAGACAGAGCATCAGGTACAACGTGGTCTTTACCTTTTCGATGCTCTATGTCAAAGTCGAATTGACTGAGCCTCATACTCCAACGTGTTAGACGACCCGTGGGATTTTTTCAGTTTATGGAACCACAGAAGAGATGAATGATCCGTGACGACCGTACATTTTTGGCCTTCGAAGTACTGTCGAAATTGTTCCAAAGCGAAAATCACGGCCAGAAGTTCTCGCTCAGTTGTGCTGTAGTTCACCTCGTTCTTGTTGAGAGAACGGCTACAGTAGGCGATAGGGTGCTCAACACCATCGTGAGTTTGTGTCAGTACAGCAGCAACTGAGTAAGCTGACGCGTCACTAAGAATGCGGAAGGGCATCTCAAAGTTAGGCATTTTTAATATAGGGGCAGAAACCAAGGCTGACTTTAGCAGGTTAAAGGACCGTTCAGCCTCAGGGGTCCATTCGAACTTAAGGTTCGTAGAAGTGAGTTTGCACAGAGGTTTACTAATCTTCGAGAAGTTGTTAAAAAGCGACGATACCAGCCGGCCATTCCCAGAAATCTCTTAACCTCCTTAGGGTTAGAAGGGGTGGGATAGTTGAGGATAACCTCAACTTTACCCGGGTCTGTCCGTAGGCCATGTTTGTCCACATAATACCCCAGGTATTTGAGTTCACTCCGACAAAAGTGGGATTTTTTCATGTTAATAGTTAGGCCAGCATCCTTGAGTTGCTGATAGACTCTATGTAAGAGCTCTACATGCTCCTCAAAGGTGCTGGACACACAGACTATGTCGTCCTGAAACGCAAATACCTTATTGTCGAACTCGGGGCCAAACAGACGGTCCATCAGGCGTTGCATCGTGGCACTAGCCCCGACAAGCCCGAAGCACATCGAATTGTATTGGAATAATCCTCTCCGGGGAACCGTAAAAGCAGTCTTCTCAGCAGACTGGGGTGAGTCAAATGGAATCTGCCAGTAAGCCGCACTCAAATCTACAGAAGTTAAATACTTAGCGTTATTAAGGTGGTCCAAGATTTGATTGATATAGGGTAAGGGGTAGGCGTCACTCTTTGACACAGAGTTCAGCTTGCGAGAGTCCAAGCACAATCTGAGGTCACCGTTTGCCTTCTCCACCATGACCACTGGAGAGTTCCACGCGGACTGAGACGGGGACACTACTCCCATCTCCAGCATTCGGTCCAACTCGGCTTCCAGGGCCTTCTGTTTAAGGGGAGAGAGCGGATAATAACGCTGCTTTATCGGCTTGCTGTCACCAGTGTCAATGACATGATGTACAAGTGAGGTCCGACCTAAGCCCACCTTATCAGTGTTCAATGAGTCAAATTTCTCAATGACCCCGTTGATTACACACCTTTGTTTAGCAGTCAAGTTGTTGTAATCCTCGAGGCCACCGTTAAGGGACACAGACTTTATAGGATTATTATCACTAAAGCTATCAAGACTAATATTTTGTAAAATTAACTTATCACTTAACTTAAATTGTTGCCAGAAATCCACTCCAAATATCATGGAGGTGGTTATACCTGGGACAACATAGAACTTGACAACTCGGATAACCGAATTGTACTCAATTGGCAAAGAGATACAACCCAGACATTGCAAGTGAGTGCTGTCTGCAGTTGTAATACGAAAAGTAGGATTGATACTCACAAGATCAAAACCCAGTTCCAAGAAGATGCGGTGCGCTCCCTTACCTAATATAGAGCAGGAGGCACCGGAATCTAGAAGGCCTAAGACATTTAAATTTAAAACCTTAACAACTAGATACGGTCTAATGTCACTATCCCGTTTAGGAAACAGGACCTTATCAGAAATAGACTCAGATACAGAGTAATGCACAGAGTTCCTAATAAGGCCCTGGCCTACGCGTTTTTTGACTTGCTAGTACAGTGTGAGCAGTCTGGGGTCTTGACTCCTTTGAGACCACACCGCAAACACACCAGCTCCCTTGACTGTGTGCAGCTGTATGCAGTGTGACCGCCCCCGCCGCAACGAAAGCATTTGCGATCGTGGGGGGTAACCGGCGTCTCCACTGCAGACACCTGCTTAGCGGGCTTTTGTACACCTTTGTTCTTAAGCTGGTGTAAGTCAGATGTAATCTCAAACTTGTCAAGAGCAGGCTCATGGAAAGCGTCTGCCCTAGTACGCGCAAGCTCCAAGCGCTTACCCAAACGTCTCAAGTCATCTACAGAGTTGACATCATGCAAGGCCAGTTCCTTCATGTAGTCAGGTCTAATGTTGTGCATGAGAATGTCCAGCTGTTCCTCACTGGGCATCTTACATGACAACCTTGAGAACATGGCTTGCATTGTACATATATAGTTAACCAAGGACTCAGAGCGGGCTTGTGTACGCTGTCTTATCTCGTTCCTGAGGCGGTAATCATAATCAGGAATATCGAAGGTATCTCTAAGCTCACTAATAAGATCCTCATATGAGATGAAGTTAGCTTTGTTTGTACGGAACCAAGACAAAGCCGGTCCAACAGGTCGGAGAAAGCCATAAGGAGTCTAGGCTTAGTAACCTCCCGAGCACATCTAAGTTCCTCTAATCTCTCTAAAAACACACGTACACAAGTAGAACCATCATATTTTAAGTCAAATGAACATAAGTTAAGGGGACGTTCTTTATACACTATGTTACATGTAGAACTATTCCTACTTGAACTAGCTCGCACCGAGCGGTCCTCTCTCACTACTGGTGAAGTATATTCCACCTGGTCACGACCCGAAGGATCATCACCATCATCATCCGAACCTTCGGATTCAGAATCACTACTGGGTTCAGCCCTAGCGATGATCTTCACTAGCCTACCACGAATATCCACCAGGTCGGGGCAATCCAGACCACAACGAGCTAACCTACTCAATAAGTAGTTGGCTCTGATAGACACCCTAAGACGACTACCCTTATTAATGAAGATGTCACCTGACTGAATAGCCTCCTCCAGCTCGGAGACTTTTGAAAGGCAGATCGAGAGCTCAGCCGATGCATCAGCGGGTACCGGAGCACTCGCTTTGATGCTACCTCGACGGACGAGTCGGTGTGCCGCTCTTAGCTCACTCCGAAGGCCAGACACTGTCGTTTCCGGTTCCACTGAAATACCCATGTGGGACAGCTCGTTAGCAAGTTCATCCTTTCTTAAATAATTAATATATTTTTTCATCTGTGCCATTATGTAAAAATTTACTTACAACAATTATAAAGATAAAATGGCACCGATAGGGATCAATTACAAAGTAAAAATGTAAATTGAGTTACAACAAAGTGTACTAAGTTAGGTAATTATGTTTCAAATTGACTTTTAGAATTTAACAAAGATTAAGGGTATATTAAGAGAGAAAAGTTTCTAAATTTTCTGATAACACAGTTCAGGTTAATAATTAAATTTCAAGGTATCTACACACCTTCAACAAAGTTTACAATTACAGAGTTCACTAAGACATTCACTAAGTTTACCTTACAAGGTGAAGCTATAGAATAATATATTTTATATATTAATCTACACTAATAATATAATAAATATATGTGTGCACCACAAAAAAAGAAAAAAGAAACATAAAAGAAAAAACACAATAAGAAAAAGAAGTGGGTATGCCAAATAAAATCAAAAAGTTTTTCCATAATCACAGCTATTTTAAATTTTTGAATTTAGAATTTTGTGTCTTTTCCAGCCAAAGATGTAGGGAGCTGGAAGAAGACGAAAGGGAAGGTTTTGTGCTTAGCTGCTAGCACCACCAATTAACGTCCTGGAGCGTCTCGGACGATACACCAGGATGGTTTCGCCAGAGGTAACCACCTATGCACACACACTAGACTGAGGCTACCGCAGAGTAGACCCAGAGATTTGCCACTACGTTGGGCGCCAATTTATAACACAATGATGTTACTCACCAACTAGCGCGAGGTAGCTATGCAGAGAACTCTTTCCCAGGGCGCCTTGTTACAGAGTTTCTAGTGGGTGCGCAAGGGAGGCCAGGGCTCTGACGAAAACAGCCAATAGGGTGTACACACATATATTTACTAAGTACACAGAGATACACAGAGACACACAGAGAGCTTATTCACTGATAGACACAAATATCACAGGTACACAGAAGTAAAGTCAGGGCTTAGGTACTAATACTACTCAATAGACCACTGCCGCGTGAGCAGGTAGAGCGGGTAAGCAGCTAACTACACTTATAATTGGGTGACAATTACTGGCCTTGAGTCAGTTGAGAGCAGCACAGCCCGAGAATGCCACGTGGAGGCGGCTGGTCCCTCTCAAAACACCTCGCTCATGTAGTCCACGTGTCATTGGGTGTGGTTTTGCTAACCGTGGACGGGCCGCTTTTCCCCGTAGTAAAAAACCCTGTTATGACAAGTAAACGACAAATTAAGATGCTGATTATGTGTATAGACAGACGAAAATCAACCCGCTTTGCAACAATAAAGAACAACTCACCAGTTTCCTGGGTAAAGTTAGGTTAGCACAAAATGTCACTAACGAAGTTACTAATTTTAGTTGTAACTTTAGAAAAACATCAATCAGAGCTTGAGATAATCGAAATTAGAGGCTTAAAAGATAATTCGCAAAACTCGCGGAACCATGTAGTCCTCAAGCGCTTCTTCATTCTTGCCTAGTCATCTGTCATCGATGTCCATAGACTACCTGTCACTCGCCAACCAAAGACAACTCAAGATAAAAATAGAAGACGATGAATCGACTACTTAAAGGAAAACACAAAACAAATGCTACAAGATGTTTGGATGTTTGTTACTCAATCACGCTCTAACGGCTAAACGGATTGAGCTGAAATTTGGTACAGAGATAGCTTATAGTCTGGAATAACACATAGGCTACCTTTCATCCCGGGAAAATGTTCCCACGAAAAGCGGGAACGGGTACCGAATTTCACGCGGGCGAAGCCGCGAGCATAAATCGTTAATTTTTTCATCTTCTATTATAACACAAATTCAACAGACGACTCTTGCATTTCTTTTCTTCTATACTTCTTTTTAAGCTGAAGTGAAGTTAGTTACTAAAACATGCGATCAATATTCTGAGTGAGCGGTGAGCTCACTCCGAATATTGGAGTCATGGCTCAGTTACACATCTCCTGGTAATCTTCTCAGTATATTTTCAAACTCCCAAATACCTTGCTGGATTATCTGGAAGAAGACCTTGTGAGCTACTAGTTCAAACAAACGTAACTAACATGCAGTAAACATGTGGTTTATGTTATAGAAAGCTAAAGTAGATGTTGACGTTAGCTTTCTATTCCATAGACTTTAAAGTATTTCGTACAACGTAACATTGGTTATAGGTATTTATGCAGAGACAGCCAAAATAACTTTTAACAATATTGTGCACGGCACGAATGTATAGAATTGCACCTAACTATACGATTTATGAATAAACCTGACCAAATATAAGTATTATTGAATGTGCGCAGTAGTATGCGAGAAGACGAATGTTTGAATCCTGCTGGTATGTTTATTTTTAATTTTTATTCTACATTGGTTTAATCTAACAACATATACATTTCTGATCTTTTATACTTTTGAATACATATAAGAATGAGTAATATAGTCAACCTATTATAAATCGATATATAATATTAAGAAATTCGATTATCAAATATTCAATAAATAACAAAAAAATATCTAAATCAATATATAATCGTTAATTTTTTCATCTTCCATTATAACACAAATTCATCAGAGGACTCTATCATTTCTTTTCTTCTATACTTCTTTCTAAGTTGAAGTGAAGTAAGTTACTAAAACATGCGATCAATATTCTTAGTGAGCGGTGAGCTCACTCCGAATATTGGAGTCATGGCTCAGTTACACATCTCCTAGTAATCTTCTCAGTATATTTTCAAACTCCCAAATACCTTGCTGGATTATCTGGAAGAAGACCTTGTAAGCTACTAGTTCAAAAAACGTAACTAACATGCAGTAAACATGTGGTCTATGTTATAGAAAGCTAAAGTAGATTTTGACTTTAGCTTTCTATTCCATAGACTTCAAAGTATTTCGTTTAACGTAACATTGGTTATAGGTATTTATGCAGAGATAGCCAAAATAACTTTTAACAATATTGTGCACGGCACGAATGTGTAGAATTGCACCTAATTATACGATTTATGAATAAACCTGACAAAATATAAGTATTATTGAATGTTCGCAGTAGTATGCGAGAAGACGAATGTTTGAATCCTGCTAGCATATGATTATTTTTATTTTTTTTCTATATTGGTTTAATCTAACAACATTTACATTTCTTATCTTTTATACTTTTGAATACATAAAAAATGAGTAACATAGTCAACCTATTATAAATCGATATATAATATTAAGAAATTCGATTATCAAATATTCAATAAATAACTAAGGAATATCTAAATCAATATATAAATCGTTAATTTTTTCATCTTCCATTATAACACAAATTCAACAGACGACTCTTGCATTTCTTTTCTTCTATTCTTCTTTCTAAGCTGAAGTGAAGTTAGTTACTAAAACATGCGATCAATATTCTGAGTGAGCGGTTAGCTCAATCCGAATATTGGAGTCATGGCTCAGTTACACATCTCCTAGTAATCTTCTCAGTATATTTTCAAACTCCCAAATACCTTGCTGGATTATCTGGAAGAAGACCTTGTGAGCTACTAGTTCACAAAAAC
This sequence comes from Miltochrista miniata, assembly GCA_933228765.1. Taxonomy (NCBI): domain Eukaryota; kingdom Metazoa; phylum Arthropoda; class Insecta; order Lepidoptera; family Erebidae; genus Miltochrista; species Miltochrista miniata. Next base: position 15,289,928 of record OW121747.1, on the reverse strand, counting down.
GTAACTAACATGCAGTAAACATGTGGTCTATGTTATAGAAAGCCAAAGTAGATTTTGACTTAAGCTTTCTATTCCATAGACTTCAAAGTATTTTGTTTAACGTAACATTGGTTATAGGTATTTATGCAGAGATAGCCAAAATAACTTTTAACAATATTGTGCACGGCACGAATGTATAGAATTGCACCTAATTATACGATTTATGAATAAACATACATACATACATACATATACTCACGCCTTTATCCCCGAAGGGGTAGGCAGAGGCCTATACCGGCCCACATTTCACCGTGTACAATTCGGTCCCACGTAACAGGTGGTGAGCCCATCGCCGTGTTGAAATGGACCGCCGACGTCAGAGCCTCGTCCGTTGTTCAGCAGGTGCACGAGCTTGCACGTGAGGTTGACTTGGGCCCGGAGGTGTTGGTAGGGCCCCACTACACCCAAGTTGTGTTATGAATAAACCTGACCAAATATAAGTATTATTGAATGTGCGCAGTAGTATGCGAGAAGACGAATGTTTGAATCCTGCTGGCATATAATTATTTTTAATTTTTATTCTACATTGGTTTAATCTAACAACATTTACATTTCTTATCTTTTATACTTTTGAATACATAAAAAATGAGTAACATAGTCAACCTATTATAAATCGATATATAATATTAAGAAATTCGATTATCAAATATTCAATAAATTATTAGGGATATCTAAATCAATATATATTCGTTGTGCGCAGTAGCATGCGAGAAGACGAATGTTAGAATCCTGCTGGCATCTGATTATTTTTAATGACTTTACTACATTGATTTAATCTAACAACGTATAGGTACATTCCTTATCTTTTATACTTATCAATACATAAACAATTTGTAAAATGATTCACCTATTATAAATCGATATACAATATTAAGAAATTCAATTATCAAATATACAATAAATAACTAAGGAATATCTAAATCAATATATAAATCGTTTATTTTTCATCTTCCGTTATAACACAAATTCAACAGACGACTCTTGCATTTCTTTTCTTCTATACTTCTTTCTAAGTTGAAGTGAAGTAAGTTACTAAAACATGCGATCAATATTCTGAGTGAGCGGTGAGCTCACTCCGAATATTGGAGTCATAGCTCAGTTAAACATCTCCCAGTGATCTTGTCAGTATATTTTTAAACTCCCAAATATCTTGCTGGATTGTCTATATAACGACCTGGTGAGCTACTAGTTCAAGATAACGTAACTTGCATGCAGTACACCATGTGGTCTATGTTATAGATAGCTAAGGTAGATATTTACTTCAGCTTCCTATTCCATAGACTTCAAAGTACTTACTGAAACGTAACATTGGTTATGTTTATGTAGAGATAGCAAAAATAACTTCTAACAATATTGTGTTACACGGCACGAATGTATAGAATTGCACCTAATTTATACGATTTATGAATAAAGCTGACAAAATATTAATATTATTTTATGTGCGCAGTAGCATGCGAGAAGACGAATGTTTGAATCCTGCTGGCATCTGATTATTTTTAATTACTTTACTACATTGATTTAATCTAACAACGTATACATTCCTTATCTTTTATACTTATCAATACATAAAAAAATAGTAAAATAGTTCACCTATTATAAATCAATATACAATATTAGGAAATTAAATTATCAAATATTTAATAAATAACTAAGGAATATCTAAATCAATATATTAATCGTTTATTTTTTCATCTTCCATTATAACACAAATTCAACAGACGACTCTTGCATTTCTTTTCTTCTATACTTCTTTCTAAGTTGAAGTGAAGTAAGTTACTAAAACATGCGATCAATATTCTGAGTGAGCGGTGAGCTCACTCCAAATATTGGAGTCATGACTCAGTTACACATCTCCTAGTGAACTTCTCAGTATATTTTCAAACTCCCAAATATCTTGCTGGATTGTCTGGATAACGACCTGGTGAGCTACTAGTTCAAGATAACGTAACTTACATGCAGAACACCATGTGGTCTATGTTATAGAAAGCTAAGGTAGATATTGACTTCAGCTTCCTATTCCATAGACTTCAAAGTACTTCCTGAAACGTAACATTGGTTATGTTAATGTAGAGATAGCAAAAAAAAACTTTTAACAATATTGTGTTACACGGCACGAATGTATAAAATTGCACCTAATTATACGATTTATGAATAAACCTGACCAAATATAAGTATTATTGAATGTGCGCAGTAGTATGCGAGAAGACGAATGTTTGAATACTGCTGGCATCTGATTATTTTTAAATTTTTTCTACCTTGGTTTTATCTAACAACACATACATTTCATATCTTTTATACTTTTGAATACATAAAAAAGTAGTAATACAGTCAACCTATTATAATCCAATTTAGAATATTAAGAAATTCGATTATTAAATATCCAATAACTAAGTAAGGAATAACAAGATTAATATACAAATCGTTTATTTTTTCATCTTCCAACAAAATACAAATTCAATAGACGACTCTTGCATTTCTTTTCTTCTATATTTTAATCAAATCTTTTGTTTGTGCGTTCAATATTCAGTCACACATCTTCTAGTGAACTTCTCAGTCAATTTTCACACCACCAAATATTTTGCTGGATGGCCTGTCTGGATGACGACATTGTGAGCTACTAGTTCCAGAAAACATAACCTAACTGCAGTAAACATGTGGTCTATGTTATAGAAAGCTAAAGTAGATATCGACTTTAGCTTTCTATTCCATAGACTTCAACGTACTTCCTAAAACGTAACATTGGTTATATTTACGCAGAGATACCTAGCTAAAATATCTTTTAACATTATTGTGCAATATATCAGTAATGTTAACCAAAATAGAAACCGTTTCGGTGCAAATATGAAAATCTTTGAATTCAAGAATCTGTACATTGAAGAAATTAAAAAAATGTATCGAAAGGTTTTCTCCAATCGATACTGAAGGCGAAAGAAAAAGTATTTTTTAAAAAAAGGTCCGTCTGTCTGTATATCCCGAATAAGTATCACGCCGAAACTACTGAATCAATTTGAATTATATTTGACACTAGCTGATGCCCGCAGCTTCGCCTGCGTGCAATTTTGTTCCTAGACTATAACATATCTCTGTAGGCACCAAATTTCAGCTAGATCCGTGCAGCCGTTACAGCGTGAAAGAGTAACAAACATCCACACTGACAAACATTCGCATTTATAATAATACCTAGTTAGATAGATTTCTGATTAACAAATTCATAACGCAAAATAATATGAGCTAAGTAAATTTATTTATTAAATACGTTTCTTAATTCAATGGTTAAACTACTACTTGACACAACTTCTCCTCTAAGCCATTGACATCGTAACTTAGTTCCTTCTTCAGGTAGTCGCAGCCTACGACGTTTGGACAAACCGAACTACTGTAGACTTTGTCCTCCTAATACAGATGGTCCAACCAAGACCCGGTAACATAATAACAATGTAAATTTTATCAGCTGAGCGTTTATGTTCATTGTAATGGCTCTTTTCAGTCCTGTCGAATGTAGTCTACGTAGAGGCCATTCTATTCTTCATACATAGAGTCTGTTTCCTGACAGAATGCAGTCGGCGCTATATGTAGAATAAAGTTCATGCCTTCCATGACCAGTCGCTTAGGGCTGCTGACAATGTTTGTAGTAAGGATTGAGCGTAGATGGTAACATGCAGTGGATACTACCTGAAGCGTGGTCTTTCATTTTTCAGGCTAGCCATCTTAGAATTTTCTTCTTCTTTTCCCAAATGTATTTTTGTCACACAAAATTTTAATAAATTAGCAATAATACTTCCATAAAGCATATTTGGTTAATATTATTATACCAATATAGCGCTTTTTATTTAACTTTATGGCTTTGTAGTAAAATCATCTGTTTGAAGTTTGAAGTAAAACATAAATGAAAACGTCAATTGTATTGAACTTTCACAAATTATGTGTCAAAATAAAAAGTAATTTAAGTATAAAATAACAGTATTTAAGGAGTATTGATATCAACTCCGGAGAAAATCAGTCCCAAAATAATTTACATTCCCTTTTTAGCTCGTTATTGTGTAAATTTCAATAAAATACGAAACACGTCTTCCATCAATTATGTTGGTAATGCTATATGCCAAATTTTAAGTAGATCGGACCAAGGAATCACGTCGTCCCATACAAACTTTACCCTCCTTTTTTATACCTTCGGAGGTGGAATTTGCAAAAATGTTAAAATTACTTTTTTGAAATTGTAACAAACAACGCTTATGCTTAGTTTCATTATCGTACCATTAACTGTTTAAGCAATAATAATGATAATAACTTTGGGTAAGTTTGGTTTGAATTCTATATACTCTTCCGGGATAAAAAGTACCCAGTGTGGTGCCCAGGCTATTAAAGAATAATTATACCAAGTTTCATCGTAATCGAACCGGTAGTTTTTGCGTGATGCCTGAACAAACAGACAGACAGACAGACAGACAGACAGACAGACAGACAGACAGACAGACAAAAATTTTTTTAATCACATTTTTGGGTTCGGTGTCGGTCTAGTAACACCCCCTGCTATTTATTTTTTTGATATTTTGAATGTACAGAATTTTCACTTCTACAGATTTATTATAAGTATAGATAATTTTAGCTTATGATCCGAGAAATTATCTAGGATACTTTTGAGCCCGATGTTTTGCGTAGTTCCTTTGGAAAAGGTCATGAATGACAAAAATGGTTTTTCAGTTCTTTCTCAACGTGTAGTCCGATTTCAAGTATTTTGATAGTGTTTTAACACAGATACAGATGTCTCTAATTTCCGAACAACCAAACCCTCTGTATTCAAAAGTATATAAAGCAATTCACACAAATTTCATTACTGAGGGTTCGTAGTTCAGAAATTAGAGACATCTCAACTTTCGCTAAATGTAGAATTCAAAAGTTCCTTTGTTTTTATGGGTCATTCTACGAGTTTATTGGCGTGTTTCACTCTCTTAAATGAATCTGAGGGGCAAGTGCGAGTTAAATGAAGAAACCTTTAATTTCGTACACCTTATCCCATCGTCTGTTACGGCCTGACCGTGCGTGAAACCGCATCGGTGGGGAACATCGCGGGAACTCGCGGCGGGTGTTTTTAAAACGACCATACCTCATAACTTTTGTATGGCAGCAACATACAAAAGTTATATCACTGGAATCGTTATGAAACAAGCTAATAATTTCAAGCTAATAATAATTTAATTTTAAAATAATTAATTCTAGTTCAAATAATTAATTCTATCTGGTAGAAAAGTACTAGCAACGGCCCCGCTTTGGCGCGTGAAATTGAAATGACATTTTTTGAAATACCGAAATCTATCAAATACACAATCTAACAAATAAAAACTGTTCATTTACTCACCCAGTCATGATTAACACTCGAAACACACAAATTACGTAATTAATCACACAAATAACGAGTGACGTAAATAAAGTTGCGAGTGTCAACTAGCGACGAATAAAACCGATGAAGTGCAACTTCAATCTTAATGTTAATCTATAATGAGTACGACTCGTAATTGTCCGGTTCTTTTATGATTTTGTTACTATAGCACAGTTTTTAGGTTAATTATGGTTATATATTATACTAGCTGTTACCCGCGACTTCGTCCGCGTGGAAATTATGTTATAAGCAAAGTTTGAACCGTATTCTATTTGAGCCTCTAGCTAGGATAAGTCGTAACCAAAATGTGGGAACAAATTTAGGACATCCTCCAACTTACCCGGGGAGTTATGCGCTAGATGGATTTTTTTAACGTGAGGAAAATCCCACATGAATGTACTATGACTCCCACTGACTAAAAACCACACGTATCCTACCTAACAGCCTACGATTGGGAGCCCCGGGTAAGCCCTCGAAAGGATACCCTAGGACTGCGCTAGATGGATAGGAAGAGACCTCATGGTTTTAGTGGGTCCAAGGCCGGTATGACGTACGTGTTTATTAATTAGCCCCTTTAATAATTATAAGAGTAAGTAGTATGGTGAAGCGCGAATACGAAACGTTTGTTAGATTAGGGCCACAGACTGAAAACTTTACGCATAATCGGAAGAGTTGAGACGATAACACTAACGCTAACGGTAGCCAGTAAATGGCAGTCGTTAAACCAAGTTGAAGACCTTATAGATTTAATAATTTTCAAAAGTAGGCAGTACTAACGCCTGTCCATTTCAACACGGCAATGCGGCTCACCACCTATTACGTCACGTGGGACAAATTAAAAAAAGGTAAACATATAATATGCCTCGATACCCCTTTGGGGATAAAGGCGTGACCGTATGCATGTACTTATTATGTTTAAGGTGATTTAATTTATGTACCCATGTCACTGTAGCCAAAGCTCAACATTTTTCAGTAAAGTTGTTTAAGAATGTTCATTATAAACAACGTTTGAGTGGCGTGTTGGCTTAATCATAAAAGAGCTTAATGGTTAAGGCTATTGTAAAATAATTCAATTTCAATTAAATGAATTGCTTTGGAATAGACTTAATCTTTAAGCTCTTTTTGATTAAGCAAACAGGGCAGTTTCACACGCTGCTTGATGAGTCTGATGAAGAAATACCTCTCCTTTCATAGATCTTATGTGACGTAAACGAAGTTGCGAGGGTTAGCTAGTCTATACATATAGTAAAACTGTTGAGGGTCGAGAGTCTACTGAAGCCGAAAATGAATAATTTAAATTTTTCATGTGTGTCTGTCTGTCTGTATTCCGAATAAGTATCACGCCGAAGTTACTTAATCGATTTAAATGAAACTTGGTACAATCAGAGCTTATAATCCGAGGAAGGTTCTAGGATACATTTGATCTTGATATTTTGTGCGGTTCCTTTGGGAGAAGGGATGAAATACAAAACGGTTTTTTAGTTGTAACTTCTCAATGGGTTTTCCGATTCCAAAATTTTTTTTTAGTGTTATAAAGGTATGTAATACTTTAAGTTTCACACAAGTTTCCATGTTAAAGGTTTTCTAGTTCAGGACTTTCGCAAAACCTAGAATTCAAGGATCCCTTTGAATGTGAGGGTAAATCTAAACTGGCGTGCTTAGTTGTCTTGTTGTTTTTAGTCGGTAGGAGTCCGGCATAGCATCCACGATGGATTTTCCTTCACGTTAAAAAAAAGTAAAGGTACCTATATACTACATATACCTACATGGCCTGTACAATAGTATAGCGTAGCCTGAAATTTTATTTCTATTAGTGTAAGCTATGAGATCTAGAAAACTGATAAACTTACTAATTATGTTATATACTAAATGCATATCAAAAAAACACGTAAGCTAATGAATTTGATTATTGTTCTTTATCAAGCCTATAAATTACTACTATTAATCTTCAGAGTTAGGTATTTTTGATATTTGCCCGTAAATACATTAACAATTAATACATTTTGTGTCTGTCAAGCCCTTAGAATAATTAAATGAAAGAATATGAAATATAATTTCATTGACTGGCTCTGTGGCGTAGTCGGTGTAGTGATACCGTCTGCCGCGCCGGTGGGCTTGGTTCGATTTCTGGGTTGTTCCAATTATTTGTGTGATCCACAAATGTTTGTTTCGGAGTTTGGGTGTTTTCTATGTATAATATATATGTATTTAGAAAAATATAAGTATGTATATCAGTCGTCTGGATATCGTAGCAAACTCAGAATTTAATTTTTCTCTATCGGGCCGCCAAGATATTTAGCTTGATAATATGTAGCCAGTGTGTAAAACCGAGCTCTTACTAATATTCCTGCAACGTTTTAGTTTAATCAATCTACATACTTACATATTTCATTACCCTCTGCCTAGTCGCTTGGATATGTAGCGTGATAATATATAGCCTAACTAAAGATCCTACCTATAGATTGCTATTCAAGTAAAAGATTAATTAAAATTATTCAGAAGTTTCTGTATCTTACAAAAATATACAAACAGATTTTCATTGTTCTCTGCCAAGCTCCTAAAATATTTAGCGTAATAATATGTTGTCTGAGTGTAAAACCTATGTCTTACTAATATTCCTGCTACGTTTTAGTTAAATCAATTCAACGGTTTACACATTTCATTGCTCTCTGCTTAGCCCCTAGGATATGTAGCGTGATAATATATAGCCTATTTTAAGACCCCACCCCTAAGTGATATTTGTGCAAAATTTGAACCAAATCTGTTCAGTACTTTTCGAGATCCTCGCGGACAAAGCAAAGAAAACAGACAAACAGACAAAAAAATTGTAACTATATTTTCGGATTCGGTATCTTATGTAGAACACCTAGCGAGTATTTTTTTTTAATATTTCCAATGTACAGTTTTGGCTTTTCTATCATTTTATTATATGTATAGATAGATTTAAAGATCCTACCTCTAGATTGCTATTCAAGTAAAAGAATAATTAAAATTATTCAGTAGTTTCTCTATTTTGCAAAAAATATACAAAAAGATTTTCATTTTTCTCTGTCGAGCTCCTAAAATATTTAGCGTAATAATATGTTGTCTGAGTGTAAAATCTAACTCTTACTAATATTCCTGCTTCGTTTTAGTTAAATCAATCCAACGGTTTAAACATTTCATTACTCTCTGCTTAGCCCCTAGGATATGTGGCGTGATAATATATAGCCTATTTTAAGACCACACTCCTAAGTAATATAATTATGTGCAAAATTTGAACCAAATCTGTTTAGTACTTTTTGAGATCCTTCCGGACAAAGCAAAGCAAACAGACAAACAGACAAAAAAATTCTGACTATATTTTGGGTTCGGTATCTTACATAGAACACCTAGCGAGTATTTTTTTTTATATTTCCAATGTACAGTTTTGGCTTTTCTATCATTTTATTATTATGTATAGATTTTTTAAATATATAAGTATGTATATCAGTGGTCTGGATATCATAGCAAACACAGGATTTAATTTTTCTTTATCGGGCCTCCAAGATATTTAGCGTGATAATGTAGCCGGTGTGTAAAACCGATCTCTTACATATTCCTGCAACGTTTTAGTTTAATCAATCCACATACTTACATATGGCACTACCCTCTGCCTAGTTCCTAGGATATGTAGCGTGATAATATATAGCCTATTTAAAGATCCTACCTCTAGATTGCTATAGAAATAAAAGGTTAATTAAAATTATTCAGTAATTTCTGTATTTTGCAAAAATATACAAACAGATTTTCATTGTTCTCTGCCGAGCTCCTAAAAAATTTTGCGCAATAATATGTTGTCTGAGTGTAAAACCTATCTCCTACTAATATTCCAGCTACGTTTTAGTTAAATCAATCCAACGGTTTAAACATTTCCTTGCTCTCTGCTTAGCCCCTAGGATATGTGGCGTATTAATATATAGCCTATTTTAAGACCACACCCCTGAGTAATATTTGTGCAAAATTTGAACCAAATCTGTTCAGTACTTTTCGAGATCCTTCCGGACAAAGCAAAGCAAACAGACAAACAGACAAACAGACAAAAAAAATTCTAACTATATTTTCAGCTTCGGTATCTTATGTAGAACACCCAGCGAGTATTTTTTTGTCAATATTTCCAATGTACAGTTTTGGCTTTTCTATCATTTTATTGTATGTATAGATTATGTATAGATTTTTTAAATATATAAGTATGTATATCAGTGGTCTGGATATCATAGCAAACACAGGATTTAATTTTTCTCTATCGGGCCTCCAAGATATTTAGCGTGATAATGTAGCCGGTGTGTAAAACCGATCTCTTACATATTCCTGCAACGTTTTAGTTTAATCAATCCACATACTTACATATGGCACTACCCTCTGCCTAGTTCCTAGGATATGTAGCGTGATAATATATAGCCTATTTAAAGATCCTACCTCTAGATTGCTATTGAAATAAAAGGTTAATTAAAATTATTCAGTAATTTCTGTATTTTGCAAAAATATACAAACAGATTTTCATTGTTCTCTGCCGAGCTCCTAAAAAATTTTGCGCAATAATATGTTGTCTGAGTGTAAAACCTATCTCCTACTAATATTCCAGCTACGTTTTAGTTAAATCAATCCAACGGTTTAAACATTTCATTGCTCTCTGCTTAGCCCCTAGGATATGTGGCGTATTAATATATAGCCTATTTTAAGACCACACCCCTGAGTAATATTTGTGCAAAATTTGAACCAAATCTGTTCAGTACTTTTCGAGATCCTTCCGGACAAAGCAAAGCAAACAGACAAACAGACAAAAAAAATTCTAACTATATTTTCAGCTTCGGTATCTTATGTAGAACACCCAGCGAGTATTTTTTTGTTAATATTTCCAATGTACAGTTTTGGCTTTTCTATCATTTTATTATATGTATAGATATTTGTGTAAAATTTGAGCCAAATCTGTTCAGTACTTTTCGAGATCCTTCCTGACAAAGCAAAGCAAACAGACAAACAGACAAACAGATATACAGACAAACAGACAAACAGACAAAAAATTTTCTGACTATATTTTTGGGTTCAGTATCTAACGTAGAACACCTAGCGAGTATTTTTTTCTTAACGTTTCCAATGTACAGTTTTGGCTTTTCTATCATTTTATTATATGTATAGATAGCCATAACCATTAAGCAGCTCTTTTATGATTAAGCCAACACGCCACACAAACGTTGTTTATAATGAACATTCTTAAAACAACTTTACTGAAAATGTTGAGCTTTGGCTACAGTGACATGGGTACATAAATTAAATCACCTTAAACATAATAAGTACATGCATACGGTCACGCCTTTATTCCCAAAGGGGTATCGAGGCATATTATATGTTTACCTTTTTTTAATTTGTCCCACGTAACGTAATAGGTGGTGAGCCGCATTGCCGTGTTGAAATGGACAGGCGTTAGTACTGCCTACTTTTGAAAATTATTAAATCTATAAGGTCTTCAACTTGGTTTAACGACTGCCATTTACTGGCTACCGTTAGCGTTAGTGTTATCGCCTCAACTCTTCCGATTATGCGTAAAGTTTTCAGTCTGTGGCCCTAATCTAACAAACGTTTCGTATTCGCGCTTCACCATACTACTTACTCTTATAATTATTAAAGGGGCTAATTAATAAACACGTACGTCATACCGGCCTTGGACCCACTAAAACCATGAGGTCTCTTCCTATCCATCTAGCACAGTCCTAGAGTATCCTTTAGAGGGCTTACCCGGGGCTCCCAATCGTAGGCTGTTAGGTAGGATACGTGTGGTTTTTAGTCAGTGGGAGTCACAGTACATTCATGTGGGATTTTCCTCACATTAAAAAAATCCATCTAGCGCATAACTCCCCGGGTAAGTTGGAGGATGTCCTAAATTTGTTCCCACATTTTGGTTACGACTTATCCTAGAGGCTCAAATAGAATACGGTTCAAACTTTGCTTATAACATAATTTCCACGCGGACGAAGTCGCGGGTAACAGCTAGTTTTATTATATGTATAGATATAGATTTTTGAAATATATAAGTATGTATATCAGTGGTCTGGATATCATAGCAAACACAGGATTAAATTTTTCACTATCGGGCCTCCAAGATATTTAGCGTGATAATGTAGCCGGTTTGTAAAACCGATCTCTTACTAATATTCCTGTAACGTTTTAGTTTAATCAATCCACATACTTACATATGGCACTACCCTCTGCCTAGTTCCTAGGATATATAGCCTATTTAAAGGTGCTACCTCTAGATTGCTCTTCAAGTAAATGATTAATTAAAAATATTCAGTCGTTTCTCTATTTTGCAAAAATATACAAAAAGATTTTCATTGTTCTCTGCCGAGCTCCTAAAATATTTAGCGTAATAATATGTTGTCTGAGTGTAAAACCTAACTCTTACTAATATTGCTGCTACGTTTTAGTTAAATCAATTCACCGGTTAACACATTACATTGCTCTCTGCTTAGCCCCTAGGATATGTAGCGTGATAATATATAGCCTATTTTAAGACCCCACCCCTAAGTGATGTTTGTGCAAAATTTGAACCTAATCTGTTCAGTACTTTTCGAGATCCTTCCGGACAAAGCAAAGCAAACAGACAAACAGACAAACAGACAAACAGATAAACAGACAAACAGACAAAAATTTTTCTGACTATATTTTTGGGTTCGGTATCTTACGTAGAACACCTAGCGAGTATTTTTTTCTTAATATTTCCAATGTACAGTTTTGGCTTTTCTATCATTTTATTATATGTATAGATTACGGGAGGTACCCTGTGAGATTAATTTAGATTTCCTTATGTATAATACTTAAGAGCCTACCAGACGCCAAATTGTTAAACAAAGATAGAAGATATACATTTTAGCGTGCAAGAAAGAGAGAGATACGATCGGTTTTTTTGCGCTTTTAACGAAATAAATTAATTTTAAAAAATCTATAACCAATATGGAAAAAATGCTCTAGTGAAAATGAAGATTTTACTATTGTCTATAAATATCTGATATTATAAAAACAACTTAGTTGTCTATGTTCAAACTTTAATTCAACAGACCTCACGAGTCCTGAGATCTAGATCAAAGTAATAGTCTATTTGGCTTCAAATGGACTCTTAACTATAATTAGATGAAGCGCTCGTGGCCCCGCGGACTCAGTGATCTGTAAACGGTCACTGTAGTAAGCAACTTTCACTATGGCCAGTCCTTGGATGGGCGACCATTCATGTTACCACTTTGTAACATTTATTTGAGCGTTTCGTTGCTTCCCGGTTGCCAGTAAAATGGCAGTCGTTAAGCCAAGTTGTAGGCCTTTTTAGGTGCAAAATTTCAGCAGCAGGCAGTCACAACCTGCGCCCGTCCATCTGAACTCGGTAATACAACTCACCACCTATTACGTGGGAGAAATTCTGAAAAGGTGAAATGTGGTCATATAATATGCCTCTGCCTACCCCTCTTAGGGGATAAAGGCGTGACCATATGTATGTATGTATGTATGTATGTATGATCAGAACATAAATATAGGCGTACAGCCAAGCCTTTTTTTTTTTTTTTTTTTTAACGTGAGGGAAAATCCTCGTAGGATGCTATGCCGGACTCTTACCGACTAAAAAACCTCACGTAACGCCCAACAGCCTATGGTTGAGAGCCCCGGGTAAGCCCTCAGGAAGGATGTCCCGTGACTCCCAACAGACCTACGGCCGCCACTGCGACCTCGCCCAGGGGGTGGTTCGGGTGCAATCCCGCGTCTATGGGGGGGTTTCGGGTGTGATCCCGCTTCTAAGGGGGGGGCGTGTGTGAGTTGCTCACGTCACGCTGCCGTCATGGGCCTGCTTCTGTAAGGACGCGTACAGCCAAGCCTAAACTAAATCCTTATCTAACAGAGGAATGCAGATATCACTTTTTTTTTAATCACAGAAATTTAGAACTCTCTGTTACCGCATTTTCCTTTTCTTACAACCAGGTTATTAAGTATAACATGAAGATATACGTAAAGATAATAGGTAGATATGTAACCTATACTTTTTTACACGCAGACATTTATACATTTTCAACATTAAATTTATTTCTTATTTATTTATTTATTACTAGCTGATGCCCGCAGCTTCGCCTGCGTGCAATTTTGTTCCTAGACTATAACATATCTCTGTAGGCACCAAATTTCAGCTAGATCCGTGCAGCCGTTACAGCGTGAAAGAGTAACAAACATCCACACTGACAAACATTCGCATTTATAATAATACCTAGTTAGATAGATTTCTGATTAACAAATTCATAACGCAAAATAATATGAGCTAAGTAAATTTATTTATTAAATACATTTCTTAATTCAATGGTTAAACTACTACTTGACACAACTTCTCCTCTAAGCCATTGACATCGTAACTTAGTTCCTTCTTCAGGTAGTCGCAGCCTACGACGTTTGGACAAACCGAACTACTGTAGACTTTGTCCTCCTAATACAGATGGTCCAACCAAGACCCGGTAACATAATAACAATGTAAATTTTATCAGCTGAGCGTTTATGTTCATTGTAATGGCTCTTTTCAGTCCTGTCGAATGTAGTCTACGTAGAGGCCATTCTATTCTTCATACATAGAGTCTGTTTCCTGACAGAATGCAGTCGGCGCTATATGTAGAATAAAGTTCATGCCTTCCATGACCAGTCGCTTAGGGCTGCTGACAATGTTTGTAGTAAGGATTGAGCGTAGATGGTAACATGCAGTGGATACTACCTGAAGCGTGGTCTTTCATTTTTCAGGCTAGCCATCTTAGAATTTTCTTCTTCTTTTCCCAAATGTATTTTTGTCACACAAAATTTTAATAAATTAGCAATAATACTTCCATAAAGCATATTTGGTTAATATTATTATACCAATATAGCGCTTTTTATTTAACTTTATGGCTTTGTAGTAAAATCATCTGTTTGAAGTTTGAAGTAAAACATAAATGAAAACGTCAATTGTATTGAACTTTCACAAATTATGTGTCAAAATAAAAAGTAATTTAAGTATAAAATAACAGTATTTAAGGAGTATTGATATCAACTCCGGAGAAAATCAGTCCCAAAATAATTTACATTCCCTTTTTAGCTCGTTATTGTGTAAATTTCAATAAAATACGAAACACGTCTTCCATCAATTATGTTGGTAATGCTATATGCCAAATTTTAAGTAGATCGGACCAAGGAATCACGTCGTCCCATACAAACTTTACCCTCCTTTTTTATACCTTCGGAGGTGGAATTTGCAAAAATGTTAAAATTACTTTTTTGAAATTGTAACAAACAACGCTTATGCTTAGTTTCATTATCGTACCATTAACTGTTTAAGCAATAATAATGATAATAACTTTGGGTAAGTTTGGTTTGAATTCTATATACTCTTCCGGGATAAAAAGTACCCAGTGTGGTGCCCAGGCTATTAAAGAATAATTATACCAAGTTTCATCGTAATCGAACCGGTAGTTTTTGCGTGATGCCTGAACAAACAGACAGACAGACAGACAGACAGACAGACAGACAGACAGACAAAAATTTTTTTAATCACATTTTTGGGTTCGGTGTCGGTCTAGTAACACCCCCTGCTATTTATTTTTTTGATATTTTGAATGTACAGAATTTTCACTTCTACAGATTTATTATAAGTATAGATTATATGTTTTTCACTATCCTCACAGGAAACCCCAATATAATAGTAAAGTTACAGATCAAAACATAACATTGCATAGTAAATAGCATAACATAAAAGTATAACAATAAATTGAATAAAGTACATTGAATAAGTAAATTACAACATAGAATTTTTAATCGGATGAAACGATTTCACACATACCTACCTATTTATATTATAAATTCGCATTATAATTTTATCATTGCTATAGAATAATGAGAATAATCGATAGTCAGATTTAAATATCAAACACAATTATAAATAATAATTAAATATTTGTGCCCAAATTGAGCTAATATAAGCTTGTGCTATGGTATCTGGACGACTGATAGACATACTTATATATTTGTAAAAACATACATAATAAACACAAAAAACACCCAAACTCCGAAACAAACATTTGTGGATCACACAAATATCTGGACCGACCCGGGAATCGAACCCAGGACCTCAAGCGCGGCAGGCAGTATCACTACCGTCTGCACCACCGAGGCAGATAATATAATTATAAAATGTCAAAATAAAGGTCCAAAAAACAAGAAATAGTTACATTATAATGTTGTAGCTCCATGATAAAGCCGGGTTATTAGATAGAGGTTAAACGAATACGAACATCTTCAATAATATGCTTGAATTCTTGTAGCAATAAGTAACTTGAATTTTCTTACAGTCTTCTTTGTTAGTTGACAGTGGTTACTAAGCTTCAAGGTACTATGTGATAGAGAGGCTGTTAGATGTATCTCTAAGCATATAGGGCCTTTAAGCTTAAGTGACACATATTATTTTCTGTAGTTGGTAATCTTCTATAGCTTGGTTGTTCTTGGATGCATTTTAATGAAGATAACTGAAATACGAAGAGAAAATGCGAGCATCATTAGGTGTAGACCTTAATATCAACACATAACGTCGTTGCGCCTGACAAGTTCCATATGTGCATTTTTTTGATTTTTCGATTTCTGCATAATTATAATCTCCAAATCCACATGTGCTAGTGAAATCCGTTTTATAATATTTAGCTTAGAACTGATTTTGCCATATTCTGTATGTGTTTTAAACATTGAAAAAAACCGTGATGTGCAAACAACAGGCACATATGGAATTTGCGATCTTTCCAATATCACGCGGAGACTGTGATTGACATGTAACAGTATGGTGACAAACATGGTCTAAGGTGACGTAAACCATCATTTTAATTAGAATTAAAAAGGAAAATCTTATTAAAAGAAACAGTTCCCTGCACTTCCGCTGTTCCCGTCGCGGTAGCGGTAAGAACAATGGCGGAAGGGAAGTGCAAAAAAATCATGACTGATCCTGGCTCCGAACAACGACGCACGTGAGGTACACTCCGCAGCTGGACGAGCATCTCATCAAACTCGAGGTAGAACTGAGTCGCATAAAACATACTAGTCTTGTGCGAGGTCCAAATAAAGGCAAAGGACACGCTAACCGTCACACCAGATGTAATACTCTATTTTTAGCAGAGTGATGGAAGGTGTTCCGATGGTGGTGTCGGTTTTATGGTGAAAAAGTACCTCATTAGCAGAGTGGTGTGAAGGTCAGCAGTGTATCGGCTCGGATAGCATATTTAATACTGAAACTCACTGACAGGCACTCCCTGAATGTGTTACAAGTGTTTGCCCCTACCTCGAGAATCACAGAATGGGCAATCGAGGCAGTGTTAGAGGACATAATATCGAAGATATTACAAGGCACTGCCAAGGCTCACTACAACTTTAATGGGGGATTTCAACGCCAAAGTGGGAGGTACAAGATCGCGGCAAAAACCGTGACACAACGAATGACCGGGGCACATACCTGTCGATTTTTCCTTGAATCTCAGAGTCACTTCTTAATTAATTCTTTCTTTAATATGAGGCCCCATAGAAAGCAGATTTGGTGAAACCCCGATAAAGTTGCAATTAATGAGAAAGTCTTTATCATAACCGATCAAAAGTGATGACTTTGTGATTGACAGGTAGTTTAATACCGGTTGTGATCACTGACTTGTCCCAGCATCTCCAGAAAAGCCCAGGTTATGAAACCTGCTCTCCGACCTACTACGCTCTAAATAGAATTGGGATCTGAAAGGTTTAATTGAAACTTCGAAATCGTTTCGATTTGCTAGAAACCACTGACAACGATAAAACCGACATAGTGGTCAAAACGTCACAACAAGTGTTCGAAGATTTTTTATCCAGCAATGGCAAAAATAGTTTAAAGCTCTCGCCCGAGACCTTCGAAGTTATGAAGATTAGACGGGAAATGTGACCTACGCCTGTGTATTCGTCAGAACGGTTTGACCTTAACGTCAAAATTCTAAAAATGCGACTTCATTCGTAATAACACCAGTATCGTCGAGACTACGATTGAGCAGAATAGGGACACTAAGGTCTGTTCCCAACAGCTCAACAGCGGCAAACAGCCACTGGTAACAAAATTGTAACCTCAAGGTTCACTTCATTAATATTCTCGAGAAAATTGAGTGCTTTTACAGAGATCTATAATTAATTATCACGGATAATCTAGCTTATGTGACCTGCAACGAGGTCAGCGCGAATCTCGAGCAACTCAAATATAATAAATCCCCTGGAGAGGACGGAATTAATAAACAACACCTTAAACTTGTAGGACCGGTCCTATAAGTGTATTAATTCCATTCTCCAGCTGAAACAGACAGCTAAAGTGGGGAGTGGGAGTGCGGTGACTCTGATCTTCAAAAAGGTGACAAGACCCCCATGTCACTTGTGCGTGAGCCACGTTTACAAATTGTTCTCGAGAATAGCGTCACAAATCGACTCGCCGTAAAAAATGACGTAACTTGGATAAAATCAAAATCAAGATCGTGCTCAATAAGATTGTCATGCAGGGACAAATCCACGTCGAAGGATCGAGGCTTGCGGTTGTCCAGGTATCTACCTACCTTGAAACCTAATTTGAAACGATGTTATCCGTCAGATAACTAGAGTGGTCGACATAGCTCTCAGAGCATGTGTTTTAATAGCACGTACACATCTATAGAAGAAACGATAGGCGAGCTTGGTGAACGTAGGATAGAATGACCCCCCTCCTGATGGCTCAACCGCCTGAAAAGGTCACAGAGAGTGACTGAATGCGGAAGACGCAAGACCGTACGTTCTGGCGTAATTTGGATGAGGCCTACAGTGCAAAATTGGACTGCTATAGGTTAATTTGATTACCTAATTAAGAAAAAGCATAAAATTAGCATGGTTTCTACAGACAAAAGATCGTAGGCACATATTTATTCAAAAGTTTAAGCTCCACCTATTTTGTTCTGCACTCTGCATTGGACTGCTGTAAGTGGATTAAGGACTTTATAGAGGAGTTTATATTGTGACTTTTAGGCATTTTAACATATTTTTAATTTAACTTTTACGGTTAAGGACAGAAGTTTTAATTAATACTATACATTACACTGATGGTGACTGACCAATAATGGTGATAATGTTTATTTTATTTTATTTTTATTTTTATTTTATTGGAAAACACACAGTTTCTTATCATCTATGTAGTTTACATAATCACATTTGAGAAACCATTCATTAGTTTTCGCATTTTGAAACTAGGTATAAGAACTTATGTTTATACTATACTAATGCTTATCGTTCAGATATTACGTAAAAGTATACAATCTAAGTCTGCCAATATTAAACACCATACTTACAATTTAAAAGCCTACGTTTTAGAGTTTCCCTGATTCGGGCTAAATAGGGTTGAGCTCGACAGTACCTACTTATGATACACCAAACCAACTCTCAGACAGTGCACACCTTAATTTTCGTGGAGCCATTGTGAATAAATCAAAATCAGGTAAATTTGAACTATTGATTATTTTAGGCGATCTGCTGAAAAAAGCATTACGCCTATAATTAGTGCCACAATGTGGGACATGGAGAAAGTTCTGGTTGGGATGCCGGCGAGTTCTCGTGGGCACCACAAGACCTATATTGGAAAGAAGTTCCGAGGAATCAATTTCTGACTGTGCTATTTTGACAAAAGTAGTTATATCAGCTATGTTCCTTCTTACATACAGAGGTAACATGTGTTGTCTCCTACATCTGGACATGTAATTGTCATCAAAAGACTTGCACTTGTACTGCAAAAACCGCATGAACCTTCTTTGTATCAATTCTAACCTATTAATGTACATATCATACTGCGGATTCCAAATTTGAGGACAATACTCAAGTATGCTGCGCCCGTAAGAGCAATAGAGAATTTTAACTATTTTAATACTATGAAATTGAGAACTTGACCTAATAATAAATCCCAACGCTTTATTTGCCCTTGTGGCTATATTATCAATATGTGACTCATAGGTAAGTTTAGAATCATGGGTGACACCCAAGTCACGCACTTCATCAACCCTCAAGAGATTCTGGCCGTTGATTTGGTATGCAAAATGTATGGGCTGTAGTTTACGAGTAAAGGTTATATTGTAACATTTTGCTACATTGATATCTAGTTTATTGCGCTTGCAATAGCTTTCAAATCTTATCAAGTCCTCTTGCATAAGATAACAATCCATAAGGTCTTTAATATGTTTATATATCTTCATATCATCTGCGTATAAAATGCATTTACTATGCAAGAAACAAGACGTCACGTCATTGATAAATATGTTGAACAGCAGAGGACCTAAAAGCGATCCCTGAGGGACTCCCGAAGGCACGTAACTCCAGGAAGACGAGTAACCGTTTAGTACCACCGCTAGAGAACGATTTTCTATATAAGAAGTAAACCACCTGTACAAGTTTCCATGTATTCCTGCATTAGAAAGCTTTCGTAAAAGCACGCTGTGGTCAATACGGTCGAAACATTTTTGATAATCTGTGAAAATGCAATCCACTTGCCCCCCCTCATCCATATGCTCAGTGACAAAGTCCGTGAATGCTAACAAATTTGATGTTGTAGATCGATTCTCTAGAAAACCATGCTGCTCCGATATGAAGGAACCTGAAAGGTTCCTGTAGACTTGTGTGTATACAATTCTCTCAAGGGTCTTGGCTAAAATACATAATTTGGAAATCGGTCTATAGTTCCCCACCTCACTCTTCTTACCACCCTTATGAACGGGGGTAATATAGGCCGATTTCCAAATATTTGGAACATTACCCTCCTTTAGTGATCGTTCAAATAAAATTGTTAACGGTGTTTATAATACATCCGCACATTTTATAATGAACAGAGGTGAGATGCCGTCAGGACCAGCTCCCTTCGTAAGATCCAGTGATCTTAGGAGAGTATTTATAGTGTTATGGGAGATTTCGATATCATTTACACTATATTTATGGTTATATTTATATTGGTATGATGATAGATCACTCAGAGTGGGGGAAGGGGGGAGAAAAGTGGACTGGAAGTAAGTCGCAAAAAGATTACACACATCCACCCCTGATTCTGCAGTTTGTCCATTATTTGAAAGGGAGGATGGGACACTGTTTGAACCCCTTTTGGCAGATTTTATGAACGACCAAAACATTTTAGGGTTACTCATTATAGACTTCTCACATTTACTTATATAATTACTGTAACATTCGGTTTCTAAGTGTTTTACTCTTTGTCGTAACATACAAAACGTGATATAATCGGACCTGTTGACATAAATACGATACTTTTTGTGAAACTTCTATTTTTCTTTCAAAATCTTTTTCAAAGAAGCGTTGTACCAAGGTGGGAAAGAGGTTGTTGTTGATATTAATTTATGTGGTATTTATTTTTCAATAACATTACGTAAATGATCATAAAAAATTCTTGTGGCTTCCTCCAGCGGTCTGTTCGTCAAACATTCACGCCAACTAACACTGCTTAACGTTAATTTGATGGTATCGTAATCACCCGATTCGTAAAAGTATTTTATGCGAGGATTTACATCCAGAGTCTCAGGGCTCATCATGTTAAGAATGATGTCTAATGGTCTGTGATGCACATTCTCCGGGACCAAAGGATCGTCACACGCAGATATCTGCAAGTCAACATTACTTAAAGCTAGGTCTAGAATTCTTTTATTTAAAATGTTGTAACAAAAATTAAATTGTGTCAAGTTACATGATGATAGTGTGTCAAAGAAATTTGTTTGTGCCACTCCTGTAATTCCAGAATATCGCGGACAATTATTCGTATCCCGTGTCCAAACGATATTAGATAGGTTAAAGTCTCCTAAAATTACAAAATGGTCATCAGGACACGAATTAAAAATAGTTGATAACTTATCCGTAAAATTGGATAACTGTGTGTTAAAAGAATTACCTAAATTTTCGTCACATAGGTAAATGGTACAGAAATGTACTTTTTTTACTTTATTATTTTTATACTTTAACGAGACCGTGACCCAGACATCCTCTGCGGACGACGACCACTCTGGGCGAGAGATAGCTGGCAGGTCACGACGTACTGCCAACAACACCCCTCCACCATACTTTTCGCGGGTTAATTCATAATTACGATCCCTGCGCCAAACTATGTATCTCTCATCAAATAGTTCACTATCACTGAAACCAGTTATCAACCAGGTTTCCGTTATAGAAACCACGTCGTACGAATTTAACAATATTTTTCTTTTAAATTTATGAGTCTTCGTGCGCAGCCCTTGAGCATTTTGGTAATAAATACTAAGGCTATTGGTAGCCATTGAAAGTACAAATTTTGTTACCACTACAGCACAACATATACATTTCACAGCAATTTACAAGACAAGTACATGTCGCAACCACAATAAAAGTTTGACACGACTCCCCTAAGCCCAGATATGCAAATGTTAATTCAAAGTACTTAGAGAAATTGATACTTAGAAAAATAAAATTATGCAAATGTTAATTCAAAGTACTTAGAGAAATTAGAGAAAGTAAGTAGTACACTGAATTTTTTATGCCAAAATGTCACATAATTGACTAGTTTTTGAGAAAACAGTGTCAACATTATCCCTTATGTGCATGAAAATGGCACATGAATAATTTGCATGCACTGTGCATGCAAATTATGTTAAATGTTTATGCCAAAACAGGTATGTGCAGATTTACAGAAGAAAAAAAATATATCTTCAAATATATGCAACATTGCATATCAAATGTGTATCTTATAAATGTAAAAAATAAGTGTTCATTATACTGCATCAGATTTTTGTTACTTACACACTTTTTGAAAAAAACATGTTTTTTTGAGTTTCCCAAAACCTTGTAAAAATCACATATGGAACTTGTCAGGCGCAACGACGATAATTACCTACTAGATTCAGATTCATTTATTTACTAGAATGTAGATACAATAATTGAGGTCTTATAATTAAAATAATGTATCCAGATACATTCTACCGCTTCAGTGGGTATGTAAATTTTATGTTACAGTCGCTTCATAAAATAAAACAATCCAAGGTACAGAAAAATAACTGGAATAGAAATGTTGTCTTTTGTTGCCTAAATATATCTTTACATCGAATCCGGCAAAAAATCATGTAAATAATAATAATAACGCAATTAAATTTACAAAAATACAATATAATACAATGAAATTCATATGATCAAGGTGAATTTCAAGCTAGATACAATTTATGAAAATATTAAAGTTAAATGTCAATGGGGTAAAATAGATAGAACAATAAAAAATCATACAAAATGTTTAAAATGTCATTTAAAAATTGATGATAAGTCAAATCATATCGATAAAAAAAATTAACAAAAAAACTGACCTAAACCAAATGAAACTGATAATTGAAAAATAGATTTATACTTAGCACAAATTTAGTATTATAATTATTCTGATTGATCGGATATTATCAAATATAATACTGAAATCGGTGCATAGTAAAATACAAATACATAGGTTTAGGTAGGCATTATTCATATCTCCTTAAGGATAACCACAACTAATTGTAAGGTAGGAATGACGAGCTGAACTCCTCAGGAAAGGAATTTTGGATGTTGGATAGGAAAATAATGTACCCTTCAGATTCTAAATAATGAGCACTACTCCGCTTAATAACGTGACTAATATTTATCTAGTTTATTAATAGTTTTAGGAGGGATTTGCGCCATGTTACGCCTGATTCCATTAGTTATAATTCTCTACGTTTAAATTAATGTCCCCAGATTATTATTCGGGTAAGGCGGCAACAATTGGTCCTGGCATCCTGGCATGACATCCTTCCGAGGGCTTACCCGGGGCTCACAACAATAGGCTGTTGGGCGTTACGTGAGGATTTTTAGTCGGTAGGAGTCCGGCATCCATGAGGATTTTCTCTCACGTAAAAAGAAAAGGCGGCAACAATTGAACTGATAAAATTTGTTAATCAGCTGTACGTGTGAAATCACGACTATCTAGGGTTGATCTAGTTTTATGTCACTTTATAGATTTATCATTATCTGGGAGCAAGGCAGTGCCCCCGCCAAGTCGAGCAACTATCTTTTCTACCTTTTCTCGTACCCACTTAGGCCATTTTCAAACCCCAGAACTTCGTTGTGGATGAAACGACACGTTTTATTTTCAGTGACTAAGCAGAGTTTGTATAAATACAGTACGTTTTAAATTTCGTTCAGTTTCAACCAGTAGTTTAAGATTTATAACTAGTCAAAGTTCCTTAAAAATTCGTAGTCACTGGCTGACCGATCATCAAAACTCTAAGGCACTTCTAACAGACAAATTCAAATTTAGAATGCAATTAGTGCTCAGTGTACCTATAAATCAAGGAAAAATTCAAATATTTTAGAATTTATCTGTGTATTCTAAATACACTTACTGCATAAATAACTTTGTATTCCGATATAATTTACATACCACATACAAAGTTATTTATGCAGTTGGCGTATAGGGTTAATTAAAAAATTACAATACTTTACAGTCAATGAATCAATGTTTATATTAATTTGGTCTATATAGTGCAATTGCCAAGTGCCTGTCGATTTCAACCCGGAATGCAACTGACCACCTATTACGTGGGACAAAACCTAATTGTGAAATGTAAGCATATGGAACGCCTCTGACTACCCCTTTGGGGATAAAGGCGGGAAACTATGTATGTAACATACATATATAAATATATGTATGTAAGTATAAATAATGAACAAAAATAGTTTAAGAAATTCGTTGCTGTAACTTAAGAAGAACGAAAAAGAAAAAGTGTTGGAATAAATACCTTCAATAAAAATGAGATGCCATTAAAACCAAAACTAGTAAAAATACCAAGTCCCGCAACTCTGTGTTTCTGCCGTAAAAAGCAGTGAGAGACGAGACCGTATTCTTAGCATTCCATGGATTCTCCGTGCGGGCGCCGGGTCCATAGCGTGGCACAGGGGGGAACACCCCGACGGCGTCTGGGACTTGCGACCCATTCGAGTAGGTTTAGGGTGGCCACCTTACTATGCGCATAAACGATCACCTTCCACCGTCAACAATGTTCCCCCCCCCCCCCCGCCTGCCCAACCAGATTTGGTAAGATCCTATCAATGCCGCTTTGGATACGCGTTTTAATAAAGAGCTTACTGAAGCTCTTGGCAATCCAAGGTCCTTAAATAAATTATACAGGGATTTAGCTGGAATTCCCCTTGCTCCTACTTCTACGGCATAGAGTTTAACCACATAGCCATTTTTGGTTAACTCATTGGTCAAGTCAAAGTATTTATTTGTCTTCATGGTGTGGTCCTTCGGTATGTTGGTCTCCCACGGCACCGTCAGCTCCACGAGCACCGCACGCCTGTGTATCCTCGAAAACAGGAATATGTCGGGTCTGGATGACGAGGCACATACATCATGTAATACCAAGTCAATGTCCGTAATCAATATATAAAACCTTTTATGCTTTAAATAAGTTAATAGATTGACTAAGCAATCGCATTGTATTACTTGTGAGATGCATTATGTTTTCACGCGAGGGCCAAGTAATTCTATTTACTTAACATGGAATTCGTCCTAAGTGGCCAGAAGGTTTAAAACATAATTAATTAACAATAGTGCTAACATAACATCACATAACATAAAAACTCTTTATTGCACACCAGGAAATACATTTGAGTAGCTTAATTGTAACTTATTGGTATAACAATTGGTGGCCTTATCGCACAAGGCAAACTCTTACAGGCAACCTAGAATGGAGTCTGTAGTGAGAATAATGTAGGGCAGTTTGATGTACATTATTACCTAATTCTAAATATAAATTAAAACACCAAATAAGTACCTATATTTATAAATATATTCAAAATACATTTAGGTACATACACATAGATATATATATATATATACATATATAATCTTATATATATATATATATATATATATATATAATACATATACAAGTATATACATATAGGTACCATAATAACATATTCATAACGTTCACACACATTCACATACCTTCTAGATGATAGAGTTACCAATTAACACAAAAATACGTAGTTTGCAACGCAAAGTTTGAAAATATTGATTTATTTGAAATATATAATAATATATGTATGTAGGTACCTAGTTCAAGGAATACAAAAGCATAAACTTAAAAAAAAATGTTCCTTCGCTTTACTGTGCAAAATCGCAGCTTACATATTAAGTAGACAACAACTTCATCAGCAGCTTCGCAGTTTTCAGATTATACAACAAAGAAGTCGCATCACTGTGATTGCTCAGCGGTATTCGCGCAGTGCAGTGCTCAAACGTTCATCCTCATAGAACATTACCGAAACACTATCCTGAGGCGGGTGTAAATGGAAATTTTGTTTCCGGTTGCCTACGCTACGAGTATTAAGTTGTAAAAGCGCAGAGCTCTGCCGAATGATTACAATTTTATTAAATTGAATGTACTTATAAGTACCCTTCCCAAAACACCGAGAATGTTCATAAAATAAGTAAAACTTAGTTTTCTAGTCTGAAACGTTGAATGACATAAATAAAATTGCAACCAAAACACCGAGAATGTTCATAAAATAAGTAAAACTTAGTTTTCTAGTCTGAAACGTTGAATGACATAAATAAAATTGCAACCTGCAAATAGCAACCTTATCGCTCAGAGCAATTTAGACCTCCGCTCGCTCTTAGAGTTACAGCCAAAGCCTAAGGAAAATATCCTTAGGCTTAACTTCTAACAATTAAAAACGTGGTTGATTAATTTTTAAAACGTTAAAATTAAAAACGTTGTTGATTAATTTTAATTTTGAAAGAAACAACTTTTTTTTTTCTCACTTAAGTACAAAAAATAAAAAAAAACAAGCAAAAAAAGCATCGCATGGCATAGTTTGTATGTGGCAGTAACATGCAACAACTAACAGCCAAATTCACGTATCTATAGATATATATCAATATTGTTACAGAACAAATTTTACTAACACCTACTTCTGAAGACACAATACTCATTCGTTCAAACTTATCTTACTAGTTTATTTTCCCACCCACAATTCCAACAAAAGAGCATTCAGGATTGGTTAAAACAAACGCCCCCAAAAGATTAGGGCCTTGCCGGAACTTTTCATACATCCCTCGAGATATTTATGGCCTGAAGTCTGTTTTTAGTGGTCTACGAAAGGCACCGAACCTTCCCGAATAAATACGAACTTCCAAACTGTTCTAGAACATTTTGCTATGAAGTTAGATATGTTTAGAGGATAGTATTCTTGTATATTTTGTTTAGATAAGGTTTATCGCTATGTATAAATGGTACCTAAACGAAGTGTTTGTTAATGCTTTAAAAAATACCTTAAATATTTTGTCAAATTAGCCTACACTATCATTGCACCAAATTCCAGTCCAAATGGTTCATTCTTCGATCTATTATTGAGTAACAAACTATACCAAAAGCTAAGCGCACATTAGAGACACGGCTGTCTTAAGACTGACTCTTGCTAGACATCGAAATTAAGCATTTAGGCGTAAACATCGCCTGCCGGTAATCGGATGTGGGCGTACAAAGTGAAATACTTTGGTCTGTGAGATTAAATGTTCGCAGTTTCATAAATTTAGTAAAGCGGTTGCCTGTCTTAAGATAGTTTTGTCACCAATGTACGCTCAGCTTACAAAATATCAATGACTTGGAGTCAGTTTTGAGTTGAAACATTTTTTTAGGAAATGATTTTTTTTATTGTAAGGGTTAGTGAAAACGATGTAATTGTTTGAAACAGCAACCTGCAAAATAGAAGATGTGGCAGTGGCTTCTTTATTAATTTCCACATTAAATTTACGACATACTTAGCATTGGTACCAAATGCTTCTCAAAATTATTTGTAATGTCCGGGAGGTGTCATCACAATAACTGTTTATGTGCAAAACCATTCAACCTTCCTGACCAGACCTGCGATTGGGTTGTGTAATTTAAAACGATAATAAAGGAGGGGAGGGGAGGGAGAGGAACCCGCCTCTCACCCTCGATTCGTCAATCCGAACGTACAACAGTTAAGGATAACCACAACTAATTGTAAGGTAGGAATGACAAACCGAAAGGAATTTTGGATGTTGGAAAGGAAAATTACCTATACCCTCCAGATTGTTTATAATGAGCACTACTCCGCATAACAATATGACTAATAAGTCGACACGTGTTTCGCCAATCTACGTCTCGATCTCGATGCCTCGTTATTTGTGTAATTTAACTAAGTGCCGGTAGATGTTTGGAAATGATTAGTTGGTTAAGCGACTGTCCCGGTAAGACAGAAGACGATGATGAGACTGATGATTATATCCACAATACATCCGAATAAGAATATAATCATTTAAAAAATAAAATCAATATTTCAAAATTATCATGATTTTCTTATTTTTCATAGCTTTGGTGCCTCAGACTCAAAATTTAGCTTTATACGTAATCTTCAACATACAGATTCGATAACTAAGGAAGTAAGGTACGTTGCCAATGAATCCAATTATGAGAAAATATAAATTGTCTTGAAGCAATATCCCCGGACACAATTAATATTAATTACTAGCGGACATCACGCAGTTACACCGGCGCGTAGCTTCCGTTTCCGTTGGAATACGGCAACAAAGAGGGAGGGTAGGAAATGTAACTTTCCGAAGGTAAAATAATTTTTGAAATAAGCATAGTATTTTTTGAGTTTATTTAATACAAATATACAACTCACACACACGACACACACACTCCCTCTCTCTCTCTCTCTCTCTCTCTCTCTCTCTCTCTCTCTCTCTTTCACACACACACACATACAAAAATACAAATTTGTAAATATTACTGTAGGTTATGGCAATATGGCTTTAGGCCCAAACAACAAACAGTTGACCATAATGCGTACGTATCACATTTCAGGTGAGGCTCCAAATGAATGCTCCAAGATTGGGTTCCGAGTTCAAAGTTCCAAGTTCTAAGTCCCGAGCTTCGCGTTTCGAGTTTCGAGTTTCGAGTTTCGAGTTTCGAGTTTCTAGTTTCTAATTTCGAGTTTCGATTTCGAGATACAAAATGCGAGAAGCGCCATTCAAGACACGAGAAGTGCCATGCAAGACGCGAAATGCGTAATGCGACATGCGAAACGAGAGATGCGAGACGCAAGATGCGACACGCGACGTGTGACATGCGTCATGCGAGACTAGATATGCGAGACGCGAGATGCGACAAGCGACATGCGAAAAGCGACATGCGAGACGCGAAACGCTTTTCGCGTCTCGCGACCTGAGATGCGACTGGCGTGATGCTACATGCGAGATGCTACATGCAAGATGCGACATGCGAGATGCGACATGCGAGATGCGACATTCGAGACGCCACATGCGAGTCGCCAGATACCTACGAGACGCTACTTGCGGGATGCGAGAAGCGTCATGCAAATCGCGAGAAGTGCCATGCAAGACGCGAGATGCGCAATGCAACATTCGAGACACGACATGCGAGACGAGAGATGCGAGATGCGTGCTGCGACATGCGACATGTTACATGTGACATGCGAGACGCGTCATGCGAGACGCGAAATGCGAGATGCGACAAGCAACATGAGAGAAGCGACATGCGAGACGCGAGATGCGAGACACCAGATACGAGACGCGACTTGCAACATGTGAGAAGCGACATGCAGGTCACGACATGCGAAACGAGAGATGCAAGACGCGAGATGCGAGATGCGCCATGCGGCATGCGAGAAGCGAGACGCGGGATGCGAGACCAAGATCCAAGATCCAATAACCGCCAAAACCAGTTAACCGCTATAGTTGTTTCATTCGAAGAAGAAGCTGGTTACTAAGATGAATTCATTACTAATAAAATATTTTTAAGTAACAACTTTTTCTCTTAAGCACAGTTGGGTCAATTTGACCCGAGCAGTTTTCAAATGAGCGTGTTTCTTAAATTTTTTTGTGCGGGTTGCCAAACTTCTCAGTAGCTGGAGCTAACGGTCCCCTCTCCGCGCGGGATATCACCATTCAGCCGGCATCTAACGAAAAACGGCAAAACGATAGTTATAGTCCGAGAGCTGGCACGAATTTTTGGGTAGGTATTTGAGGCAAGCTGAAAACTTGTCAGATACCTCTCCTACTATATCCCAACTCGGAATTGCAGACCTGGCTGGTGAGTAGCGGGGCTAAATCAACCCCTAAATTTTTAAAAATATAATTTTTTTTTTCCAAAAAATATATTTGAGGCACTACGCAATTTATATATGTTGCAGTGTAATACTTAATGAATACGAAAAAAAATAAGCCAGATAATTTAATCGGGGTTTTAACATTGCCAGACGCGTGCAAAAATATTTTGCAAAAAATTATAAAAAATGTTTTTGAGGCAGCTTGAAATTTTAATGGAGCGTTATTTATAAGTAAAAAATAAGATTCCCAAAAAGACAGATCGTTTCGGTGGGGCTTTCTACCTGCCAGGTGATCAAACAAATAATGAATGGGTACGAGCCTGTAGTGCTAAGACAAGCTGTAGTGTGAGAGAGAAATATATTTTCTATATTTTTTTTATATATAGGTACATATTATATTATTTTTTATATTTTTTTATATATTCATATTTTCTTTTTCTATATCAAAGTAATAAAAGCAGTACAATCGTTAATATCTTACAATTCATGGTTTAACTTACACTTGACTAAAGTAATGGAATACCTATCAGCTACGGCAAGAAGTTGTTACAGTGTATTATCAGATCCTTGTCTGAACCAGGATGACAATCCTGTGTCTCAGACGTTCATCTGACTAAGCAAACAAGAGAGCACATTATAATACTAATAATATATAATAATAATATATACTAATAATATATAATATATAATTTATTATTATTCCTATTCCGAAATATGTTTAATTATGTAATTTTAAACATTTAAAAAATTAAAAGATAAATAAAATAAAACGGGTTGTATAAAATATACAATAAAATTAGTTTGACCATATTATAAGTAGGTTCCTACATTTATATTAACTCAATATCTCTAAAATATTAATAAATGAATAGAATTTATTTCAATTTTATTTTATACTTGAAATAATTGTACTACTGGAGAGTTATTATATTTTTATAAACCTGGTTTTGCGATTTTTTATTTTAATTATTGCTTTTTTTAATACGTAACGTCCATAAATCAATACAATCTCTTTTACGCAAAATGTTCTTAGTAGAAATTCAGAAAATTTAATATTTTTAACTCCGAAATTTTAACTAGAAACCTCATGGGTCGCACGTGGCTTCGCCAGAGCTAATAGTAACGCGGCAAGCAAGAACGAAGACAGCTGTCGTTATGCGCTCTCTCACACTCCAGCTTGTCTATAGCACTACAGGCTCGTACCCATTCATTATTTGTTTGATCACCTGGCAGGTAGTAAGCCCCACCGAAACGATCTGTCTTTTTGGGAATCTTATTTTTTACTTATAAATAACGCTCCATTAAAATTTCAAGCTGCCTCAAAAACATTTTTTATAATTTTTTGCAAAATATTTTTGCACGCGTCTGGCAATGTTAAAACCCCGATTAATTTATCTGGCTTATTTTTTTTCGTATTCATTAAGTATTACACTGCAACATATATAAATTGCGTTGTGCCTCAAATATATTTTTTGAGAAAAAAAAATAATATTTTAAAAATTTAGGGGTTGATTTAGCCCCGCTACTCACCACCCAGGTCTGCAATTCCGAGTTGGGATATAATAGGAGAGGTATCTGACAAGTTTTCAGCTTGCCTCAAATACCTACCCAAAAATTCGTGCCAGCTCTCGGAATATTACCATTTCGTTGATTTAAACAATTCTATTTGCACAATTTGCATAAAAAATTAATATGTATGTCAGCAAAAACCAATGCATCATTACTGATACTCACAATCAGGATATAATTAATAGGTATTTGGAAAAATACGTTTAAAAATCACCAATATCTAAAAAATCTTATGCTACTGTTTAAGGGATTTAACAAAATTGGATGTAGTTTACTGTGTATATCTTTACTTTCAATAAACTACATTATATAAACTACAATTAGTAATACTAATATTTTACCTACGTTAAAATTTTAATTCATTAATACCTAAAAACAAAAGAGTTGCCCAAGTTTCTCATACATTTCTGCGAGCACGCAGCTTGCCGACTGACAAACCTTAGTGATCAGCAAGAGCTCAGAGCGAGTACACGTCTCGTTGCGTCGCAAAAAATAGAAATATTTACGTAAAGCATAGCGTGTACGCACACTTGGACGTGCAAACAAAAAAGAGGTAAGTTCATTTTACACATTTTCAAGTTTTTTTACTTATGTACGCAATTGTAGTGGAAGATGAATAGAAATAGGTCCATAATATTTTTTTTATATTAATAGGTTAACGACTACAATAAATCGTATGTTCTATGTCTGATTTCCTTGCAATTATTGTAACTCAATTTAAGATGTTCTTTATAAACTATCGCGGTTTTTAGACCGAATGTCTGAGTTATCTGAAAATGTGTTATTTAACAAAAATTATTGTATTTGACAGAAGTATAAGAGTATTATAAATAGAAAAGTGGGCGAGATTCCGCAAAAATAGGATATCTTACTACAAGTAGCACGATAAGTTATTTGTATTTTTTGGTGTTCCGTTTTCAAAGGGAAAAAATGGGACCCTATAATTGTGACTCAGTCTATCATCTGATTGGATCTCATAAACCATGATAGCTAAAAATTATAAATTGACATTTGTTTGTACGTATTATGATGGTATTGTGGCAGTATCGGATCTAACCGTGCTGGAACGCACCGGACGCAGAGTGTGAGGATGAACTCCCTGTCTGTGGCGAGCGGTGCTATGATAGAACGTAGCCGTGGGCATCATATCAAACAATGCCACAGAGCACATACCATTGTACAGGCGGTAGAACACGCATAAGGAGGCAAAGTCTCTCCTGTCGCGAAGAGGTTCCACACCAGCTGTAAGTACAGGATCGTTGACAACTCTTACAGCTCGTCTTTGCACCAAGTCAAATGGATGAAGCTGATATTCAGGTGCTCCCGCCCAGAGGTGACAGCAGTACTCCATATGCGGCCGCAATTGCGACTTATAGAGAAGCAGTGTTTGCGCCGCAGTGAAGTACCGCCGCGCCCTGCTGAGCACACCTAGCTTCTTGGACGCCAGCTTAGCCTTGTCCTCCAAATGACTACGGAACTGAACGTCACTGGAGATGTCAACGCCAAGGATTCCTATACTTTTGGAGATGGAAAGAGATGTGCCCTGATATTGCGGCGCTACAGTAATTGGGGTTTGCTTAGCGGTGAAAAAACAAAAAGCTTGTGTCTTGGAAGGGTTGAACTGGACAAGATTTTGTCCACCCCAATCGGACACTCTAGTAAGAGTAGCCTCGATTTCAGACACAAGCTGTTCACGATTTTCCTCCACTGTGTCCCGAGAGATACCGGGGCGGCCCGTGTAACAAGTGTCCCCCGTACTGTCGTCCGCATAACAATTAAAGTTTATTCCCGGGACCGCCTTATATGTATAGAATAAGTTTCTATGACGCGTCATGCGAGACGCGACATGCGAGATGCGACAAGCGACATGCGGGAAGCAACATGCGAGACGTGAGATGCGAGATAAGAGTTGCGGGACGCAAAATGCGAGATACGACACGCGAGACGCTACTTGCGACATGCGAGACAGATGCGAAGATCCAAGGTTCAAGATCCAAGATCCAAAATCCAAGATCCAAGATCCAAGATCCAAGATCCAAGATCCAAGATCCAAGATCCAAGATCCAAGATCCAAGATCCAAGATCCAAGATCCAAGATCCAAGATCCAAGATCCAAGATCCAAGATCTAAGATCCAAGATCAAAGATCCAAGATCCAAGATCCAAGATCCAAGATACAACATCAAAGATCAAAGATCAAAGATCAAAGATCAAAGATCAAAGATCAAAGATCAAAGATCAAAGATCAAAGATCAAAGATCAAAGATCAAAGATCAAAGATCAAAGATCAAAGATCAAAGATCAAAGATCAAAGATCAAAGATCAAAGATCAAAGATCAAAGATCAAAGATCAAAGATCAAAGATCCAAGATCCAAGATCCAAGATCCAATAACCACCAAAATCAGTTAACCCCTATACATCTTTCATTTGAAGAAGGAGCTGTAAGATGAATTCATTCATTTTTAGGGTTCCTTAGCCAAATGGCAAAAACGGAACCCTTATAGATTCGTCATGTCTGTTTGTCTGTCTGTCCGTCCGTGTGTCACAACCACTTTTCTCCGACACTATGAAGCCTATGCTGTTGAAACTTGGTACGTAAAAATGTATTCACCCAACGCGGAAGGCAGCGAGAACGACGTGCCCGTAGTCACCGAGGGTGAGTTAGGGGCGGCTGTACTGCGGCTTAAATCCCGCAGAAACACCGCCCCTGGACCCAACGGCATTCCAGGCCGAGCGTGGGTCCTGGCTCTCGAAGAGCTTGGGCCTTGACTAATTGGGCTCTTTAGCGCATGCCTCGAGAAAGGCCAGTTTCCCAAGGTCTGGAAGACAAGGGAAACTCGTCTTGATTCGAAAGGCGGGGCGGCCGGCAAATTCCCCATCAGAGTTCCGGCCGATCGTGTTGCTCGACGAGGTGTGCAAGCTCTTTGAGCGCATTATTGCACAATGCCTCGTCGGGCACCTCACACGCGTGGGGCCTGATCTGGCGGATAGCCAGTTTGGCTTCCGTCAGGGACGCTCCACCGTGGACGCGATCATGCGCATTAGAGGCCTGACGGAGGAAGCAGTCTCACAGGGTGAGGTGGTGGTGGCGGTGTCTCTCGACATCGCCAACGCATTCAACACCTTGCCCTGGAGCTGCGTCAGGGAGGCGCTTATCTATCATGGAGTGCCTCCCTACCTTCGTGGAATTGTCGGGGCTTATCTCTCCGAGAGAGCCATAACTTACCCGAGCTGGCTAGGGCCGGGTCGGCGAGATGTGTCGTGCGGTGTTCCACAGGGATCGGTTTTAGGGCCGCTCATGTGGAACATCGGTTACGACTGGGTGCTGCGTGGTCCGTTGCTCAGAGGGGTCGGCGTAACGTGTTACGCCGACGACACCCTCGTTACGGCGCGGGGAGCAACGCACCGTGCCGCAGCACTTAAGGCCACGACAGGGGTTGCTCAGGTCGTGGGTCGGATTCGGCGGCTGGGTCTCGAGGTCGCCCTTTACAAATCCGAGGCTCTGTGCTTCAACGGACCTCGGATGGGGCCACCTGCGGGATCCAGCCTACAGGTAGGGGGCGTCAGCATCGGCATCGAGCCCTCGATGAAGTATCTGGGGCTCGTACTCGACGGCCGGTGGAACTTCGGACATCACTTCCGAAGTTTGGTCCCAAAACTGAGGGGAGCATCGGCCGCACTCGCGCGGTTGATGCCCAACATCAGGGGACCCAACGCTCCCTACAGGAGGCTGTACCTGGGGATCGTGCGAAGCATGGCCCTGTACGGGGCTCCTGTATGAGCGGAGACCCTGACGGCCAGCAATGAGGCTAGACTGCTGAGCCCGCACAGAGTGATGGCCGTCAGGGTGATAAGAGGTTACCGCACGATATCCGGTGAGGCGGCATGTCTCCTAGCCGGGACCCCTCCATGGGACCTGGAAGCAAGAGCCCTTGCGTCACTGTTCAGATGGCGCAAGGAGGCGCTGGAGCGGGGCCAAAGGCCTGCGTCTCGAGAAATCGAGGCCCAGCGGACCCTGCTCCACCAGGAAACCGTGGAGACATGGCAGGTGCGACTTGAGCAACCAAAGGGGGGATTCGCCACAATCGCGGCCGTCAGACCGGTCATGGACGAGTGGCTGGAGAGAAGACACGGTGCTCTCTCCTACCGGTTGACACAGATGCTTGCCGGGCACGGTAGCTTCGGTAGGTATCTGTGGCGAAAACACCGGGAAACCACGGCCGAGTGTCAGCACTGCGAGGATCGCAGCGACGACACGGTGCTCCACACGCTGGTGGAGTGCACGGCGTGGGCACAACAGCGCCAGGTCCTCGTAGTGGGTCTGGGCGTGGACACTCTCTCGCTCGAGGCCATGGTGCGAGCCATGCTCTCCAGCGGGAGTAAGTGGGACTGCGCCGCCTCTTTCTGCGAGCAGGTCATGCTCGCGAAGGAGGCGGCGGGCCGGGTGCGGGAGAGAACTCTCCCACCCGGGTTCCGCAGTCGGCGCCCTGGGCGCCGCCGACGTGTGTTCGCCGAGGACTATCGGCCTCCATGACCGGGGGTCTGAGGACGGTGAGAGGGCCGCTCACCGTCCTTACAGAAGCAGGCTCATGACGGCAGCGTGACTTGAGCAACTCACGCACGCCCCCCCCCCCCCTTAGAAGCGGGGTCACACCCGAAACCCCCCATAGACGCGGGATTGCACCCGAACCACCCCCTGGGCGAGGCCGCATGGGCGGCCGTAGGTCTGTTGGGAGTCACGGGACATCATTCCTGAGGGCTTACCCGGGGCTCTCAACCATAGGCTGTTGGGCGTTACGTGAGGTTTTTAGTCGGTAAGAGTCCGGCATAGCATCCTACGAGGATTTTCCCTCACACCAAAAAAAATGTATTCAGTGAACCGCATCAAGATTTTTATATAAAACTAGAAAAAAAGCAGTTAACTGTGGGGGTCCCCATACTCAGAACTGAAACTCAAATTTTTTTTTTCATCAAACCCATTCGTGTGAGATATCTATATAGATAGGTCTTCAAAAATGCTTCCTCATATAATTTTTTTCTAAAGTGAATAGTTTGCGCGACAGACACTTCCAAAGAGGAAAAATGTGTGTGTGTCCCCCTCTAACTTCTAAACTAAGAGAATGATAAATCTAAAAAAATATATGATGTACATTGTCATAAAATCTACTAACGAAAATTGGTTTGAACCATAGATCTAGGATTTTTCGCTTCTGTTTGAACGAGATCGAGTTGGTAGTTTTTTTTAATAGGTACGTCATATAGGGCGATTTTCGATCTAGAAAAATCACTACCACCGCGAACGTGTTAAAACTTCAATGAAATTTACAACGAACTACAACAATTTTAATATTATGTTACTTGCTGCTACGGAACCCTTTATGGGCGAGTCCAACTCGCACTTGGCCGGTTTTTTCTCTTAAAATTCGCGTATGACTTCCAAACGACTGCAGTAATTTCCAGAACGAGAATTTTCACCTATAAAAAGCTACAATAAAATATCTAGGAGTAACAAAGGCTATAATTTATTTTCAAAAAAGTTAGAGATCAGTAAGAAATACGCAAGTTTATAAAAAAATATAGAGGATTGAAAATCTTTATAGGTGTGTCCTGCGTAAACTATTGATGCTAAAACAAAATGAGATAACATCATCCTCTTCCTCCGTGATCACGGCGCGGCGCTTGCATCGGTGTCACGGCCACAGTACCGGCAAAGTGTTAGATACCTACACATGGTAAATACCCATTCCCTTAACTTGAATGCTGAAGTTAGATAAAGGTTTATAGATCTTTTTAATGTCTTCAAAAAAGTCCGCGAAGTAATATATGCAACTGTTATACCTACTTTTTCCCACTACAACAGGTTTTGTGTTCAGAAATTTAATTATTGCAACAACAGGAATAAAAGTAGTTCAATTTTGAATCACTATATTAACCCATATCCAAATAATTATAGTGTATCAAGGGCATTTATCTAGAAATAAATTCCCTTTTACTTCATTTAAATCGGACTTTATGTTTAGAAGGTGCTACGACCACAAAAAAATGTTACGAGCAAATTTCTAGCTGTTCGCTGTGTTACGTATGTATATGGTTAACGAACTATGCTACGAGGTGAATAGTTTATCTATAGGTTCACATCCACACTATGTTTGAACACTTACTAGAATATCCAAAATTGAAAAGTAGGTTTCTTATAAAGTCTAATGCTGCGTCCACATTTGTTACATTTGGACAGCACGTTTCTCCACTACTGTGTCAGACTGGCGTTTTGATGCCATGAAAACTGCAGCTTTGGGGCTATCCATGCCGAACACCCGAAGAAAATGCTTGTCATAGAATAAACGTCACGGTAATTTATGGCGTTACTAACTAGTAGTCATGCCCAGTGTAGACGCTGTTTGTACACGGACACACATCAAATACACGTGGAACGGGTCGTGAAGTCGAAAATGGGTTTTGGTGTGTACTTTCATAGGGTGTTCGGTGCTGTTCATTGTCCGCGTCACCGGGAGACGTCCGCACTTGCATTTATGACCCGCGTTGAGGAACACTAAACGGGACAAACACAGAGACGGGGTACAGAGTGAACGACTGGAGTTTGGAGCGCTCGTCGCCCCGGTGACTTTGTGTTCCATAATAGATCACTGAAGCAAACAACTTTAGCTATGGCAATTCTTTGGATGGTGATTACCACCTGATTACTTTGTGACAATAATTTTATAATTCATCGCTGTGCCCGATTTTAAGATCTAATTTAATTTTACGATTCTTAGGGTTCCGTACCTAAATGGTAAAGGGTAAAAAAATGGGACCCTATTCATGAGATTTCTCCGTCCGTCTGTTGGTCTGTCCATCACGAGGCTGTATCTCATGAACCGTGATAGCTATAAGGTCCGTTCACACAGACCGGCTCGGAGAGCATCGGCGCGCACTTTTCTTTTCACACAGACCGGATCGTATACGCTCGGAGTCAGTCGGAGCGGAGCCGCTAACTATTTCACACAGACCGGCTGAAAGAGGATGCGCTCGGAGCCGGTCGGATGCGCTCGGAGCCGGTCGAATGCGCTCGGAGCCGGTCGGATGTGCTCGGAGCCGGTCGAATGCGCTTGGAGCCGGTCGGATGCGCTCGCAGCCGGTCGGATTCATCGAGTGCATCGATTCACTACAAAGGCAGTACCAGTATTCCAAGTTTTGTTTTCGGTGTTAACGGGTGCTTTTCGGAACATGGTTTTAGATAGCTCCGATGAAGAAATATATTAATTTTTCATCACTCATGTTTTCGTATAAGTGCACACAATTGTTCTGTTTAAATTGTGCTATCGAAATGGCGGTCGGCGAGGGGCAGCGCGCACGCAATCGGAGCCGATCGGCTGCGCGAGCGGGAAAGAGCACGCAATCGGAGCCGATCGGCTGCGCGAGCAAGAAAGAGCAGGAAATCGGAGCCGAACGGCTGCGCGAACGAGAAAAGTACGCGATCGGAGCCGGTCAGCTCCTCTTATTATTTCACATCAAGCGCGTTCAAGCATTCTTACTGACAAAAGCAGTGCACATGCAAGAATAAACCTTACTTCAAATAATAAAAGCTCTGTTTTCAACGTGATAAGAATCTGCTCTGCTCTCCGAGCCGGTCTGTGTGAACGGACCCATAAAGTTGACATTTTCACAGATGATGTAGGTTTTAGTTTTGCCGCTTTAATAATAAGTACTTTTAGTAGGTACTTGTTGTTATAACAAATACACCCTACTTCCCTGGTTTGTTTGTGAAGATGTTTGGATGCTTGTTACTCCATCACGCTCTAACGGATTGGGCTAAAATTTGGTACAGATAGCTTATAGTCTGGAATAACAGAGACTACTATTGTCAGCCCGGAAATATGTTCCCATGGGAAGCGGGAATGGGTACCGAATTTCACGCGGGCGAGCATCATCTAGTAAAATTATGAGTAAGAGGGGCTCCCATATAACAGACGTGATTTTCCGCAACGGAGCCCTTCGTGAAAAACCGGCCAAGTGCGAGTCAGACTGTCTGACTCGCACAAGCGCTCGTGGCCCCGCGTTCCCAGCGTTCTGTAAACGATCAAATCAGTAAGCAACTTTCACTACGGCCAATCC
Source organism: Miltochrista miniata (assembly GCA_933228765.1). Taxonomy (NCBI): domain Eukaryota; kingdom Metazoa; phylum Arthropoda; class Insecta; order Lepidoptera; family Erebidae; genus Miltochrista; species Miltochrista miniata. The sequence continues at coordinate 15,250,630 of OW121747.1, read as the reverse complement.
TTGGATGGGTGACCATCCATGTGACAACTTGGTGACATTTATTTGAGTGTTTCCGTGTTTCGGAAGGCACGTTAAGCCGATGGTCCCGGTTGCCAGTAAAATGGCAGTCGTTAAGCCAAGTTGAGGGCCTTTGTAGGCAGCTTAAAAACTTTGAACAGCAGGCAGTCACAACCTGCGCCTCTCCATCTCAACACGGCAATACGACTCACCACCTATTACCTGGCACAAATTCAAAAATAAGGTGAAATGTAGGCATATAATATGCCTCTGCCTACCCCTTCGGGGATAAAGGCGTGACCATGTGTATGTTTGTACTCGTATTATCTACAATACATACTAGTCACAGTACGAAATGCATAGTTACTACCAATGAGATTATGTCTACAGCCCGTTCGCTCCAAGTTTGCTGCTGGCTTTATGGCTGGTGTAGAGGCGTAGTAGGGAAAGCGGCTGGCAAACTTAGAGCGAATGGGAAGTATGTACTTATTTTTAAAAAAAGAAAAGATCAATGACCCGTTCCTTGCATTCGATATTTAAAACTTGCAGCTGCCTGTCAGCACAATATAAAGCCCGTCACATACGTACCTAACTATAATATAAATGAATATGAAACATAGCAAGGCAAATTACGACATATCTTCTAACTAAATTTACGAGAGCCCGCACACGGAGCTATAACAAATTTTTATGCGCTCAACAAATATGTCGACAGATTATATCTCGATATATTTTAAAGGCGATTGTGTAGACCCAGTGAGATTAAAAATATATTATAGTTTAACTCCCGTGTGTATTACTTGCTATAATCTATATATATAAAAATCAATGCCACTTTTCGTTGTAATTTTATAACTCAAGAACGGGCTCACCTATCCAAACCAAATGTTTAGGCTTTGTTTGGACTATTTAGTAGATGGTTTATGTAAAGTTTGCACAAAATCGGTCGAGTGGTTCTTCATTTATCACGCAAACGAAGTTGCGCGGGGCAGCTAGTATAATATAATAGTCAATGTCCCGCGGTTGGACCGACGTGGTTCCCGTTTCCGTGGGAATACGGGAATAAAATATAGCATAATTCACCCGAACTTTCATTAAAACAATGAAAGAATTATCCAAATCGGTTCAGTACTTTTGGGCATATTCAATGCAAAAAAACTAACATACAAACAAACAATCAAATTTTTCTTTTTATTATATTAGTATAGGTATCTCGATATGTTAATATATTATAGCTACGTCTGTGACAGGCTTAACACTGACAGCACAACCAGGCGGCATAACCTAGGCCCGTCCACATTGAGCGTTACATGTTCGACACGATTACACACTACACTAGTCGATGATATGACACAAATGTGGAACCAGCATAAGGGTTCACTAAGAAAGTATTAGTCAAAATTCATCCCCTAAAGCGGTGAAATAGGGGTCCATAGTTTGTATGGAGAAACAAGTTTAGTAAGACTATTTTATTCCAAATTTCACAGGAGTATTCTTAAAGATAAATGAGAAAACACGTGTTTCTGGTTTTTTTGAAAATTCAAGCCCTAAGAGGGAAAAGTTCCCAATAGGGTTGATAGTTTAAAATATCAATACAGATATCGTTTCCATAGCATATTGAGACGCTAATTACGAAAATTGGATCAAAATTTAAATATAATGCAGCCGACGTGAATTATGGCCCCTGGTGAGGAATGCTGATAACGAAGATAGCATAGATTTTGAAATTGAGCGGTTATAACATACTCGCTGATTTACAGCCACACGTCATTCAGACTTTTGAGAATATAATCCCTTTAAAAGATTATAAATACCTTCCAATAAATGAACAGTTCACAAACATACTACTAACTAAACTAAGAGAGTAAGCGCAACGCGAGACGGGAGTAAATGCGACGGGAACGGGTGATATACTCTCTCTTATGTGACGCGAACGAAGTTGCGCGGGTCAGCTAGTATAGAATAAGTTTTTATGTACCGATTGCCGAAGTACTTGAACAGGTTTTAGAAAAGTTCCAATTTTATTATTATTTTGAATAAATTAGTTACCAGTAAAATAATAAATAATATATATTTTTCAATAACCTAAAAAAATTACTTAAGAAAATTGTGACGATAACAACAACACACAAAAAACCTGTAAAATTATTGAACAATTGTTTTTTCTTGTATTTCTTTGTAAAGTAGTACCTATTAATTTATTTTTAAGGAAACATCTTAATATTACTTTAAGTATACTTACCCATACTCGATACTTCGTTCTGTCTTCGTCTGGATAGATAACACTAACACTATTAATTAAAAACTCAACACTATAAACTGTCTCAATTATTTTAATAACTATTTTTCACTGTGAGACGTGTGACTCGGAGAAGAGTTAAATACCAATTGACGATACGTGGAGTGCGTACGAAAAATGAAATAAATATATTCAAGGAGAGTTATGAAAATTAGTGTTCGAAATTCAAAACATCGTTGTGAAACTCCAGATACTTCGACTTGATAATCTCGAGGTCAAAATATGAAATTCAAACTACAGAACAACAGCTTCAAATTTATTCTATACTTTGCCAAATTTATTACCATACAACTGGAAGGAAGTTGGGCAATATTTTCTTGCGAGCTTTATCAAAAGTGATTTTTTTTTAACTGGAAGTTTTTTAGTATAAGCTTCCCAGGTAACGAAAGTGTATATCTCTCGATTCATCCATATCTCCAATTGACCGGGTATGAAATAGTTATGCCTTAAGAGAAAAGATATTGGAAAGAAATTTCTTGGCAATCCCACTTGTAGGTCTGTAAATAACAAAAATATTATTAGTTATTTTAAAAAAATTTAAAAGTTATATACATGGAATAGTATCATAATAATAATGATACTATTCCATGAGGAGGTTTCTGTCTCTGGAGTCCTAACCACCGGTATCTTGGTCCCTGTATCCGATGCCGGTGGGTTGCTGTTTTATATATTTTTAAATAGATTTTTATTTTGTATAAATTTATTTAAAAATGTATCAAATATGTGTATTAAATGATAATAAAGGAAATGATAATACAATGGAATTTGGTGTAGATAAATGCGCTGTAATGCATGTAAAGAAGGGACGGATAGTGGAATCAGAAAGAGTACATCTTTCAGATTTCACAAAACTCAAATCCCTCTCTGTGACTGAAACCTATAAATTAAGGAAGGAGAAAGAGTTATTGCATATTGCATATTGCGATATTGCATAGAATACCTAGGTATTGCAGAGATGGGCATGAAACAAACGTTGACTGACCGTTTCTTTGGCCGCCTGAAAAAAGTACTGAAAAGTCTTTTATCGGGCGGTAACAAGGTGCGGGCTGTCAATGGTTGGACCATGCCCATCTTAATCTATTCATTTGGCATACTTAGATGTACTGAGGCTGTATTAGATGCCCTGGATAGAAAAGTCGGTTCGCTATTGACCATGCATTGAATGCATCATTCACGTTCGTCTGTAATGAGGTTGTATATCTTGGTAGGTTGTAATGAGGCTTTTTAAATGCCAAGACTTTACACAATCGTGAGGTATACAACCTTAGAGAATATTTTCTTCATACTGACGTGGGTATTCATCGCGATTTGGTGGCAATAGATAACGGACTGACCCCACTTGCTCTTGCCAAAGAGAACTGGCATAAACCAATAATAGTAACTACTACTGATCGCAAGGAGATATGGCAACCAAAGAGCTGCATGGACGGTTTTATCAGGCTTTACACAGGCCTGATGTAGATTCAATAGTATCTGTTTCCTGGCTACGTTTCGGTTATTTGTTCGCCGAAACTAAAGGTTTTGTCTGTGCGATTACTGACGAAGTTGTCATGACGAATAACTATCGCTAGTATATTTTGAAAGATGGTACGGTTGACATATGTCGGGCATGCCACCTACCGGGTGAATCTCTCAGACATATAATTTCTGGTTGTCCTCGTCTTGACAACGGCGAGTATTTGCACAGACACAATCAAGTGGCCAGGTTTGTCCATCAGCAACTTGCACTAAAATCTAAACTTGTAGATTTGGAGGTACCGTATTATAGGTATGTTCCCGACCCAGTTCTTGAAAATGGTCGTGTCACATTGTATTCGTATCGGCCTATTATCACTGACAGGACTATTTTTGCCAATAAGCCTGATATTGTGGTAATGTGACATGTGGGATGTGGATTCAGCGATTATTGTTCCGATAGTCGTATCAGCACACGGTCTAATTGCCAAGAGCCTCGATCATCATCTCAAAAGACTCGCGTTAGGTAGTTGAGTCAAGGGCAAGATGCAAAAGGCGGTACTTCTAGACACGGCCCGTATCTTGAGAAGGTTCATGTCTCTGCAGCACTAACCACCGGTAGCTTGGTCCCTGTACCCGATGCCGGTGGGACACTATTTTTTTATATTATTAAAAATATTTTTATTTTTGGAATGTATTTAAATATTATTCTTATTCTTATTCTTATTCTAAAAAATTAAATTAGGTAATAAGTTTATAGATGTAAATAAAGGGAATGATAATACCTTTATTGTACACCAAAGGTAACAAAAATAAATTTTAAGTTGGTATTATTGACATTAAGTACAATGGGCGGTCTTATCGTCAGCAGAAAGCCCAAGAAAAATGTCCAGCGGGGTCAAATCACGCGATGGCTAGTTCACAGTTATATCAACTCAGAGCGGAGCACACAGTACATTAAAAAACATGTATATCATTATTCATTTGCTATATTTTTTAATGATATATGATTTAGCTATACAAACCGAATAAATAAGAGTGAAACATCATTATTACCTATATATTTCCATTGTTAGTATCTAAACTAAACCTAAATAAAGCCTCCGAGGCATGACAGTTCATTTTAAAGATTTCGATTCTATAAGATAGCCACTAAACTAAATCGTTAAAGTTGGAAAGTCCATATTGAAAGACCCTTTAATAAAAGTATTTGAATTTACATATCCAAGTTGAGCGGCACGTTAGCTGAACTCTCATGGTTGTTATTGAATCCAACACTAGGGGACCCAACGCTACCTGCAGTAGACGGTACCTCAGGATCGTGTGGAACTTGGCCCTAAATGGGGCCCCATGTGGGTGGAGTTCCTGACGGCCCGCAATGGGACTAGATCACATAGCCCGCAAAAGACGATGGCTATCAGGGTGATAAGAGGGTATCGCACGATCTCCGTTGCTTAAATGGTGCAAGAAGGCTCTGCAGCGAGGCCATAGATTTGCAGCCCAGGGAAATTGAGGTTCCGCTCAACCAGGTACTCATAGGGATACGCAAGTGGGGAAATGCTACAGTCACGGTGACGTCTTATAACCGAGTGGCTGGAGAGGAATCACGGCAACCTCTCCTACCAGTTCTCACACAATTATATTTACCGGGCACGGTGGTGTTTGGGGTAGGACAACCTCCACTTGCTACACCCTGGTACCATGGACGAAGAAGTGTGCTTTACGTCGTCGCCCAAGTCCAATAGTCCACCTTAGATTGGACCGTAAAAGCCACTTTGGGGTGTTCTGCCTACGCTTTGTTAAGTCAAATAAAGTGAGTGGAGAAACTCCAGGACGTGTAGGTATTTTGCTCGCGCAGCGATGTACAAGCATTCATGCCAGCATTGAAGTTGGGGAGGACCCGCCACTCTCTTCGCGTTCTGTAACCCCTATCGTTTTCGTGACTGTTCTGCGACTTTGAGGTCTCGGATTCAAATCCGGGTTGGACCAAATAGTTATTTATGTGATCCGCAAATGCCAGTTTCATAAGTTGTAAGTATTTAGAAAAACGTAAAAAATAAAATTAAATACTTTACGTTTACCCTAATCTCCTCTAGTGAGGTCACCCCTGTCTTATTACTTATTCCGTGTCTCCAATGTTTCGGATATTTATGGCTGGTTATTTTTTCAAATTGTCTGGTTGTATTACTTTAAATAATAATTTTATAACTGTCCCTCCCCGTCTTCACACAAGTTCTGTATGAAAACGCTCAAAATGAGATCGTTTTAACATTACACCTTAAAGCCTGAATAGAATGTTGTATTGACTGTTGGTGTCTCTTTGCTTGGCTCAGCTTTACTGCGCAGGGTTTTATATTTATTCTAAAATTATAAATAAATTGATTATATTTTTGTAGGCTCCATTTATTTATATGCTGCTTTTTCAGAATTTTGTGTGGATTAGGCGTACAGTATTATAGGGTTAACCGTCTTTGTGAATCACGGACATAGAAGTTCACCATAGAGAAACCGAATGATCTACCAAAATGAAACAAATTATTGCAAAATATGGTCTTAAAAACTCCATTGTACCAAAATAGGTTACCATATTAAATTAAAAGGTATTTGGTGACTTCTCACGTGCCATACATTAAAGACCTTTACCTATTTATTTGTTGGAAACCAAAAACAGTTACATCTTAAAGACTTTTTAGAGTTCCATACCTTAAAGTAATATTAATATCTATATTAATAAAATTACAGGGTAATCTAATCATCTATCAGCACCCAGCCCAAACCCTTAGACCTAGAAACTTGAAATTTGTAGGTTAAGCTAACCTTATTTATATAGCGATAAGAAAGGAGTTTTGGAAATTCCAACAGGTGGCAAAATAAGGTATAATCGGTTGTATAGAACTTTCCCGTTTTTAATGTTATCAGTGTGAAATTACATGCACGTGTTTTTCATTACAAAATAAATGGGAAACACTTAAGCATCAATCTATATTCTATATTCCAGCCCTAATGGGATAAATAGGGCAAAATAAGTTTATCGAAGTACAGTACAAGTACAGGGGCTCAAACGGGGCTCCCGACCCCCTGCAGTGGAGGAGCACGTGTGGTTTTAGTCACGTTCAGTTACACACATAACCTGACCTGACAATTTGCCAACAGACTTTGGCTATCCCTGCGGCTTGGGGTACTTTCCCGCTTTTCCCGCTTTGGTTACTACTACTAGTACTACATGATTGTATTAGGGTAGTAGGGTAGTATTACCTCTGGGACATCCTTCCAAGGGCTTACCCGGAGCTCCCGACCATAGGCTGTTCGGCGTTACGTTAGGGTTTTAGTCGGTAGGAGTCCGTAATAGCATCCATAATGGATTTTCCCTCACGTTAAAATAAAAGGGTAGTATTAGAGTCATTTGATCATACCAGTTTTGAATTTTGTACTATCTCTGAAGGACTGAGAATGATGACTTATCTTGGGATAACTCCACAAAGTACTTATTAGACTATACACTTATACAGCAACGGATTATTCGCATTATGGATTATCTTGAGGTAACAAGGAAGCTATAAGTTGCAGACGCAGCGTAGAAAGCTAGAATAGTTTGATGAAGTTGTTTGATTGATTGATACATTTGATGCATTGAAAGAAGCCCATGAGCAGCAGATAACAATACTCATCGATCTTGGCCCAAAATTGGCTGACAACGATTTTGCACTATCCCTTGAGAGACTGCCAAGTGTCATCCTGATCGGGCAAAAGGTTTGGCCAGGGCGAGGGAACAAAGAAACATACGTACAATAACATTCACAAATTTCCACTACATAATGATGTCACGCAGTGGAATTTTTAGTACATCACTCTGTTTGTTATTCAAAATCAATATTCTGAATAACAAATTGCCTGAAACCCAAATCTGTTGGATCGAAACTTGACAAAAAACCACTCATCGCTGAATACGATTAGTCTCAAAGAAATATGACTTTTAGAAATGTAATATTCTTGTTATGTAAATGTAACTATATACCTAAGCAAAAATTCTTGTGACCCATAAATTTTCGTCTTGAGAGTCTGGGTGTTTCTATGGTGGTATGATAAGTATGTGTTTGAAAAGTGTGTATATAAGTATTTGGGCTAGGTGTTTCTATGTATAATATGTATGTATTTAAAAGTATATAAGTATTAATATCCGTGGTCTGATACCCATAACACAAGCAGGTTATTTCTAGCTTACATTAGTATCAGATAGCGTTGTGCGAAAAGTCCATGAATATTTATTTATTTATGAATATATAGCTTGTTGTACCTATGCTACTGTTGTACCTACCCTGTCACATTTTTTAAGAGCTTTGAGTTTTGAAGATTACATGTTTGAGAAATAAAAACTTTCTAAGAGGATTAATGTCGTTATACAAGATGTTTATGTAATGTACTCAAAAAAATATAAAATTTTCCTCGTTTGTGAAACTGTTCGTTAGTATATTGAATGCACATCACTGTTCTTAAGGTCGACAAAGATAATATAATAGTATTACACAGTATACATGTATGTTCATTGTAACAAAAAAATAGGTATGTTCTCAAATATGTAAAGAAATTGGAATTTCATCGGTTGCATCGCAGCAACCGATGAAATTCCAATTTCTTTAAATTTCTCTCTTAGGGATTCTCGAGCATTCAATTTATAAATTGCACATTTAACTCTTTTTTATAGTACAAAAATTATTTGTATATCTGCTGCCTTGCCCCACAGCAAAATTCTGTGATGATGACGCTATGCAAATAAGTAAAATAAACCTGAGTTGAAATAAAGAGAAAAAGAACTGAGTTTTGCTGATAGACACGATATTTGGGCAGTCCACTGTAAGTTACTTCCTAAAGTGATCCCCAAAAATACGGTTGATTCTAAAAGGTAGAAGTGAAATATTTATTAAAATACGTTTCGTCTTTTTTGCGTTTAATAGCAAATTATTGGTTGTAAACCAATCTACAACTTGGGCTTGTGCACTTTATACATTTTAAAATTACTTGACTTGCGACCAACTTTAAAAACAAGTGATGTGTCATCAGCAAATCGAACAATGTCACATAAAATTATTATGTTCTGTATAAAGAACGGTAAATCGACTCTATCTATCAACGCTCAACAACAAGAACCCTTATTTATTTGGAAGGCAATCACAACGAAAAGGTTATCAAAAATTACATACTTGCTTGCGGGGAAGAAATAATATAGCTAACTTTAATGGTGACCGGTGTCTAATTGACTAATTATATAATAATTTTGATTGTGATTTTCTTGTAATCCGACCAGAATCGATCCTCTTGACTCGACTTGAACTTTCAATCATAACGTACTTTGAAATATTAAATACCTATTAATGGAACGTGTTATGATCCTTAATCTATCCTGTCAAAATATAAAGCATAAATATAAGTATAAATAAATAAATAATTTAATAAATATTCACGGACATTTCACACAACGCTATCTGATCCCAAAGTAAGCTAGGAATAACCTGCTTGTGTTATGGGTATCGGACCACGGATATTAATACTTATATAGTTTTTAAATACATACATATTATACACTCGAGAGCAATGAATCCGGGTCACTTAAAGAATCCTAAAAATCTCGGAAACTAAAAATGCTAGGTTAATGCAATAAATTGTATTTAATAGACAATGTAATACTCCTTAAATGAAGGTATTAAAACTTCTTAGTTATTGTAAAGTTATATCATAAAAAAATCAAATTTGAAAAAGGGCCACTTTCGAAGATGGAACTACGAAATTACAGCATTTGGTGTTGCTTTTGTTTGTAATCTGTCATTTATGTGGGTACATAAACCATGTTGATAGTGCTCTATATTCATTAATCAAGCTGAAATTATGTCGCTTACGCCAGAAGAATGCACCAGAATACTTACAATGCTGGAAACCGGCCGGAGTCAGCGCGATACAGCCAGGACTGTCGGTGTGTCGCTGTCAACAGTACAAAGAGTTCTCCGACGTTACGAAGAAACTGGTTCTAACCTACGCAGACCAGGAACGGGCAGAACCAGGTGTACCACAGCACGAGAAGACCGATACTTGGTGAACACCATGCTTCGAAATCGCTTTCTCACAGGAACTGAACTCACCAATCAGTTTCGACGCCTCGGAGGAAGTAACCCAAGTGCATGGACAGTAAGACGTCGGCTTGCTGAATCTAACTTAAAACCCCTTAGACCTGCAAACGGCCCTAAACTGGAGCGTGGGCATCGTATTTCGAGACTAAGGTATACCCAGAGCCACGTAAATTGGAGTATTGAAGATTGGTCAAAAGTTATGTTCTCCGACGAATCAAAATATATGCTCTACAAGCACGATGGAAGACACAGAGTGTATCGAAGACCAGGGGAAAGATTCAAGCAAGCATGCATCGAAGAAAAAGTAGCCTACGGTGGTGGGTCTGTACTTGTGTGGGCCGGAATTTCTTCTGAAAGTCGCACAGAGCTGGTGATCATAGAAAACGGCTCTTTAACTAGCGTAAGATTTGTGGAAGAAATCCTCAATGATCACGTTGGTCCATTTATGGTCAATTTAGGTGAGGATGCTATATTTATGCATGACAATGCCCGACCTCATACAGGTAGGATTGTGAATGACTACCTTCAAGAGATGAACATTACTCGTATGGAGTGGCCAGCGCGCAGCCCGGATATCAACCCGATCGAGCATGCTTGGGACGAGCTAGGCAGATGCGTAAAACAACGAAACCCTCCACCAATCACGCTTCGTGAGCTCAAAATTGCTCTCACAGAGGAATGGGAGAATATTCCCCAAAATCGTATAAGGAACTTGGTGTACAGCATGCCAAACCGCGTAAACGCAGTAATGGAAGCACGAGGAGGCAATACGAAGTATTAAAATTCAAGAAAATCGTAATAAAGTTCAAAAATTTCATGTTTCCTATTTTTGTTTTAAGGAGAGATCAGCAGTTTTTTCTTTATGTAATTTTGTGTTAATAAAATGTATGGTGACTCATATTTTTTTTACTTTCATTTAAGGAGTATTACATTGTCTATTAAATACAATTTATTGCATTAACCTATCATTTTTAGTTTCCGAGATTTTTAACATTCTTTAAGTGACCCGGATTCATTGCTCTCGAGTGTACATAGAAACACCCAGACTCTTGAGACAAACGTTTTTGGGTCACACAAATATTTGTCTTCGGTGGGAATCGAACCCACGACCTCCAGCGCCGCAGGCGGTATCACTAACGACTGCGCCACAGAGGCATTAAAACGAAAGTATACAGTCACTGTCTCTGAAGGGGTAGGCAGAGGCATACTATACGCCCCCATTTCACCATTCGTATTTTGTCCCAGACCCGGTGGTAAGGTAATCCATGTAAAAATGTACAGGCTCAGGCGGTGACTACTTGCTGAAGAAATGCCCATTTTGGTTTAACGACGACCATGTTACTGGCAACCAACGGGTCACCGTATACGAAGCTAGGAAACAATCGTAAATGGAAAAACCACAAAGCGGTCATGGTCACCCATCTTAGTACCCGCCCAAGATGATTAAATGCTGTGATCGTTTACAGAATAATTGACGTAAAGTCGCTAATACAAATTCACTCGATGAGATTGAAGCGCTCGTGGCCCCGCGGACTCAGTGTTCTGTAAACGATCACTGCAGTAAGCAACTTTCACTATGGCCGGTCCATGGATGGGTGACCATCCATGTGATCACTTTGTGACATTTATTTGAGCGTTTCCGTGCTTCGGAAGGCACGTTAAGCCGTTGGTCCCGGTTGCCAGTAAAATGGCAGTCGTTAAGCCAAGTTGAAGGCTTTATTTCAACAGCAGGCAGTCACAACCTGCGCCTGTCCATTTAAACACGGCAATACGGCTCACAACGTATTACGTGGGACAAATTATAAAAAAGTGAAATGTGGGTATATAATATGCCTCTGCCTACTCCTTTGGGGATAAAGGCGTGATGATGAACAGAACAGAGACTGAACTGACCTGAACACTTAGACGAATTTAGATGTACTATGTGTCTAACACCGCACCAGTACAAGACAAATTGTTTGAATATAAAGTCATTTTCGAAACGGAATCCAAGTTTTCCTTCAACCATGGCCAGATTGTTTTCAATGACACTGAAAAAAAAAAATAATTAAAATGTTTTCTGAAATTTAAACATTGAAATACTGTTTAAGCCATAGATTTAGAATTTTTCGCTACTCTCGTTTAAGCTTCCGTACTCAAGGAGAAAAACCAAGTCCCTATTACTGAGACTCCACTGTTCGTCTGTTTGTCTGCCTGTCTGAAATACATCATCTCAGACCGATTATGCTCATATTATAACACAAATTTGTGGTCAAAATTAAATTTTTATATCCGCGAAAACGGAGGCAATTTAAATGGTAGTTTAGCCATTATTTTCCTACAAATGATAATGTCCAGGTACCTAATAAGTATTATTCTTTGTTGAAAGATATTCAAAATTGTTTTAGCAGTTTTATAACCATGGTAGTATTTTTATTCATTCAGTTTGACTAGTAGGTATTACTGTTAGTACTAGTGATACAGAGTAGTGTCATTTGCACCACAAAATCATAGTATAAAGAGAAAACCTATGATCTGTAACTGTAACATAATGTTGTATCACAGCTGTTGTACTTTAAAGTAGTACTGACACCGAGCACGCACAAGCTTCCGCTGAATGGAACCTTTAAATTTTATTACAATCACTCAAAAAGTGAGCTGATGATCTTCATGAACATCTTGGTCATATCCACAAAAAAACAAAAAAAAAACGCTTCAAAATTGGTTCTTTCGTTGAACAGGTATTATGTCACAGATAGATATACAGATACTCACACAAGTCAAAATTATAACACCCCAAGTTCTTAGTCAGGGATCAACCATCCTGTCTAAGCATGGCAGTGATTTACACATGAAAGCCGGTTAGATAGATTTGAAGCTCAGACTACAGAATACATATAATATTGAGTAATCTGAGATTTGAAGTTCATCATTAACAGGAACTAAATACCAATTTAATAGATAGATAGATACGTACTTCATAGCCACCTGAGCCATTGCCCTTCCAATGTAGTTTTGTGAAAAAGTAAACATATCAGTGGAAATCGTGTCATGAGCTTCCTTCACTATCCAGTTTTTCATCAGGGTTTTAAAACTACGCGCTACTAACACATCCATAGTCAGGTAAGTTCCAGGATACTTGTATATTGTAAGAAACTTAAGAATATCCGCTAGATCCATATTCAGATCATCAGGAACTAAAGGGTTCTTCATAAATTTAGCATATAAGGGTGTTCCTAGTGCATAATGCTCAATATGAATCCTATATGCCTTTACATTGGCTATTGAACTTAAATATTTTACAATGGTATTATTAGATTCTACAGGTGAAGTAAAAAGAACATTGACTTGTCGGTCAGGGTTAGCTCTAGCAGCTGATTCAACAGAACAAGCCTGGCGAGCCGTCGTACGCATGCATGATGAGTCGACAAAAAATATAGAATCCATAGGTATGAAGACAGCTTCGTTTAAAACTGGTAAAATGCCATTATCCTTCAAGTAATGGCAGTTAAATTCGTTTTTAGGAGTCCATTTTGGTTGTTCCACAACTTTAAAAGTACGAATCGGGCTGACCACTGTTACATTTGATTGGTACATTACTCGTAGATAATCTGATAGCAAAACTCTGAGACACATATACACAAAAAGTATTAAGAACGTGCGTCTGTATAGACTCATTTCTACAATAAGGTATTTCAATTCTTATCAGGTTATTAAATCCGTTCAAGAACATTACTTGTAAATGGTACTTAAATGCATCTTTATGATTTACTTGTTGTAATCTACGGCTTTGCCTGTGACATACCACTAACCCCTAGCAGTAAATTAACCTGTAAATGCCTGTATTTACAATGCGTATGGTATAACTGTCAGAAGACATGATGATACATAAGTTTGTTACAGCAAATTTACTTACCTCGTTAGGGGTTTAATGAGATACATCTTGGTGCACGACAAACAGGCAGACGGACGGGTACAATTTTAATCATTTCTGTACGGAACCCTAAAAACAATCCTTCCCTTGGTTTTCACGGATACGTGTTTTCCGGTGGAATACGAAAGTTTCCCGAGAAAAATGTAATAGTCTATGACTATAACAATTCATGAGACTTCGCCGTCCGTCTGTATGTCTGTCCGTCACGAGGCCGTATCTCAGTAATAGCTAGAGAGCTGAAATTTTCACAGATGATGTACCTATTTCTGTTGCCGCTACAACAAGAAATTCTAAAATCAGAAAAAAAGGTTATATTTAGGGGATTCTCGTACCAAAAATTGCCGTGATATTTTGCCGTTTTTCGGTACGGAACCCTCTGTGCGGGAGCCGAGTTCGCAATATAAAACACAATTATTTCTAGCAATATGAAAGAAAGAAGAATACAAATACAATTTCTCAGAAGTATTATAGGTCATAGAAGTAGTATTAGGTGCCCGCGCTACGCCTGGGTGAAATTCTGTTGTCGTTTCCTCAGCCAATAAGAAAAAATTCATGGGATAACACATGTTATTCCACACTGTAATCTATCCCTGTACCATAATTTAGTCAGATCCGTTTGACCGTTAGACCGTGAAAGAGAAACAAACATCCATACATACAAACTTTATTGTTTCTAATATTGTCAAAGATGGCAACCATTTTTATTGTATTACAAAACTGTATCTGAAATATTTATTCAGGCCAAGGGAGTAAAAAACTGTAAGAGCGTTTTCTCATTATCCGACCCGATGTCGGTGTAAGACGCGTTGTGGGCTAAATAAAATGAATGAATTATGTATATTGTCCGACTCGATATCGGATCGTATACGACACACTGTAACTCGTAGCAAATTTTTCCTCAACGAGTTACAGTGAATCCTAGTGATGAGTGTACATAAATTTGTACATGTGTAGCGAAATCATAAAAAAGACTGCATTTAAAGTGCTTACGGTATTAATTTCAACTCGATACCTTCACGCATTTAGGAGATAAAGGGTCTTTATAGACAAACGGAGGGACAGACAGACGAACGGACAACAAAGTGATCCTAAATGGGTTCCATTTTTTCCTTTTAGATATGGAGCCCTAAAAAGATGATTAACTAAACGATGATTAAGTTAAATTGGAACAGTGACTATTTATGCGATTGGGCGGGCAAGCAAAGCCAGTGGACCTCGGCATCGACCGCCAAACGCTCTGGCACGCTTGCGAAATGTTTAAATTTCTTCACAAGATCACGAGGCAAGTTACTTATGCAGACTTTTTATTTAAAATAAAACACGTGTATTTTTCGAAATTCTAACCCCAAGAGTGGAAAATAGGGGATGCAAATTTATATAAAAATATTTGAATCGAACAGCGTTACAAATTTTTCATCATTTTCAGCTTTTTTTACACTTTTACTTTGTTCAAGTCTATCTCGACGACAAATTTCAAGTTTCTACGTCATTTGAACGTGGGTAAGGTTATCGATCTGTACCTAAATCGTTTTCTAAAATACCGGTTTGTAACGGTTAATATTTTAAATAAATGTATGAGCAATATTTAAGAAATTTCGTATTCTAAACAAGCAACGGTGTTTTAATACATACATATAATTTCTTAATAGTAGTTTATGACACTGTTGCATAATAAGGGTTCTTATAACACGAGTGTGTTTTAAAAAAACGAGCCGTAGGCGAGTTTTTTTTATAGTTTCACACGAGTGTTATAAGACCAAGTTATGTACAGAGTCATACACTACTTTATCTACTCTCATACTATAATACCTGATTTCATTTTGTGATACATCGTTGCTCCTTGATTTCGCCGGTAACAGGTTCATGGTCATGTTCGACGCAGTTTCCAGAATGTCTGGTGGTGTACAATTACCACCATCCTCGCTTTAAGACATGTTTTTACACAAAATCTAATTTATTTTACAAACAAAACCAAACTTTGTTTAATTTAAATGTAAAATTTTGGCGCCAAGGCGCAAACATCGATTGCGCATGCGTGTTTCTTTTTTTTTTTCAGGCTGCCGTCGCACAATTTTTTTTTAAAGTAGAGGTTCAAACTTCTTTTTCCAGCTGGAGGTTGTTTATGGTGTATCGTAATGATTAAAAAGTTATATTATAATATAGGTGTCCATACAAATGCTGTATCGTAATAAAACTTTTTTTTTGGCCTGTGCGTAATGTTTGTCATAAGAGTATTGATTTCAATTTTATAATCTTTGTATTATAGTATCAGAGTAGATAAAATAAAAATTTAAATTGAAAAAATTTAATTTAAATTTAAGTTGAAATTTATTATACACTAATATACATACAATTTATATCATATTTACAAGGGAACATCGATAAAAAAGGGGCAATAGGAAATAAGACTATGCATCAAAAAACTCTTCCACATCGCTGTCAACAACAACCGTGCCCAAAATGCTGGCGGCGTTGCCACGTTGTATGGCAATGGAGAGCCTCTGGCCCAAGTAAACACCAGCATTTTGGTCACGAGAACCGCCGACCAAAAGTTTACACATAGCTCTGTAAACGAGCTTTGCACTAGGACCCCACGGACCAAGAGTCTCGACCCCAAACGGCTCAAATAAATACGATCCAACAAGATTTGTGTATTTTCGCCGTTTGAAGGCCTCCGCAGACGCGGCAGCAGCTCCCGCGCAGCTAGCAGTGCCTGGAACATGGGAAGGCGCAAGGGTATCCACACATGTGGCATCCCACACAAGCGGTTTTCCCATTTTCCAAGGCGCCAATGACATCCCGTCGGGCCTCTTCCCATCGTCTCGAGCCAAGCCCTTGGGTTCAAGAATTGCTGGCACGCCGGCGGCGGAAAGGGCTCGACAGATGATGTAATTTATGCTAGCATGTCGCGGAAACCGACCTGCACTTTTGTAGCACGATAAACCGTGGTGACCTAGGCGGTCGACAGTTTCACCGCAGTGACAACGATGTGGAGCGATGCAGGAAGTAACGAGGCGTAAACAAGCAGCAATGCGAAAAGTGCTGTTATCTAAAAGTGTGCCAATATGGCCTGAAGGTAAAGCATGAAGCCATAGACCCGACTCCCACTCCCCCACAGCCAGTAGGCGCGCTCGCTCTGCTGCACTGGATGAAGTCTCAATAAGTTCTTTTTGAACTAGCTTGCTTAGCGGCACATCCCACTGTCTCTGGGAAGAGTAGACGACGGGTAGCTCTGCGCTTGGGCTAGCCATTTTCCAGGCATTCAGGGCATCAGATAAATACGGCACTTCAAAAATAAATTAGTTTTTGTGACAAAACGTGTCTAAGCGAGGATGGTGGTAATTGTACACCACCAGACATTCTGGAAGCTGCGTCAAACATGACCATGAACCTGTTACCGGCGAAATCAAGGAGCAACTATATATCCTAAAATGAAATCAGGTATTATAGTATGAGAGTAGATAAAGTAGTGTATGACACTGTACATACCTTGGTCTTATAACACTCGTGTGATACTATTAAAAAACTCGCCTACGGCTCGTTTTTTTAAAACACACTCGTGTTATAAGAACCCTTATTATGCAACAGTGTCATAAACTACTATTAAATCATAGCGCAACATGCTCTTTGACTTTTATCTGGAGGGTAGAGGCAATACAGAGACTATCCCCTCAGTCAAAGCGTAATTCAAAAGCAATACGCTTATAGGTACGTACACATAATTATACAAGATTTTTTATTTTTTGTGTGGAAATCCTCATGGACGGCATGTCGGACTGCTACGATGAAGTCGGTAGAAGTTCTACCGACTAAAACCACACGGTGTCTTGCCGTCTGTCTAAGGCCAGGAGTCCCGGATAAGCCCTCGGAGGAATAACCCTAGGGCTTCCGACACAGACTTTGTCCACCATCGCGGGCTCGCCCTATGGGTTTGGGTTCTATCCCGGTTCTTGGGGGAAGGGGGAGGGTCAGGTATTATCCCGCTTCTTTGGGTCGAAGTGGAGGGTGTACCTTCTACTCCTCTCTACACCTCACACTCTCTTCACCCCACTTAGAAGTGGGATTACTATCCTAGGATACACCACCGCCTTGGCCTGCTTCTGTAAAAACGGCGAGCAGCCAAGAAATATACAAGGATGGAATTTAAGACGGTAGTTGGAGGTAAAGTACCATTAATATTGATAATGGCAAAACTTGCCACTATCAATATCAACGATACTTTAAGAAAAAAAAAGGTCTAATTGAGAACCTCCTACTTTTTTTTGAAGTTGGTTATCAGAATGTTCTAGTTTCTGTAAATAGGAATATTTATTCTGGTCACTTAACCTCTTAACTTCAAAAAAAAGTAGGAGGTTCTCAATTAGACTGCTTTTTTTTCTTTAAATAGTGAGTAAGCTTTACAATAAAAAGCATTATTTTACTCGGTCTTCCTATAATTTAAGATACTATGTTCCTTAAAAGAAATTGTTCTTTATTAAAAACTTTTTCTGTTGGTATCATAAAATGCAGGGTGTTTATTTTTTCACGTCTCCCCCTGGTTCGATTTCCGGTTCAAAAAAGTGATTTTTCAGAAATCTTTAAATGCAATTTTACTTATTTTTGAAAATAAAGGAATGTTTTGTGTCAACAAAACTGCCTTTATCAATATTAATGGTACTTTACCTCCAACTACCGTCTTTAAATTCTGCCCTGTATTTATGTGTGAGTATTGAGTCCATTGAAATGTTACAATTAAAAGACCGAACATTGCATTTCTTAGAGGACGCAATTTTATTTTTGGGACATGTGTGGGGGGTCATAAGAAGCTTAACCTCAAGTTTGTGGGGTCGCCACCCTTGTCCCCCGGCCGCAATCTTAAAAAGGGGTGAAAACACTTTTTTCGCAATA
This sequence comes from Miltochrista miniata, assembly GCA_933228765.1. Taxonomy (NCBI): domain Eukaryota; kingdom Metazoa; phylum Arthropoda; class Insecta; order Lepidoptera; family Erebidae; genus Miltochrista; species Miltochrista miniata. The sequence goes on along the minus strand of OW121747.1, from coordinate 15,231,960 downwards.
TCTCGGAAACTATGAGTCTTACAAAAAATTTGTGAAGTCATAATTTGTAGCAAATTGTTTTGCCTGCAACTATGTTGAACAAATTTTTGCCTTAAATTAAAAATTAAAGAAGTTATAAACAAAAACTTGAAAATAAAATTATAAAAATTTGTCTTTTTTGCTCTGTGACCCTTTTTTATATATATTTTACAAAAAAATACCTCAGACCAATCTTGTAGATAGTCTTTTAAGGAACTTCTTTTTTTCTTTTTTTTTAATTTCTTTTGAAAGATCATCTATAAGATTGGTCTGAGGTATTTTTTTTGTAAGTAAAATGTATAAAAAAAAGTTCTAGAGCAAAAAAGAAATTTTTTACAAAGAATTCTCAATTTTTTGTAATTTTTTTTTGTTAATTTTTATACATATTTGTAGGCATAACAATTTGCTACAAATTTTGCCTTTACAATTTTTTTGTAAGACTCATAGTTTCCTAGATATTGCGAAAAAAGTGTTTTTTTCTCCCCTCTTTTCAAGATGGCGGCCGGGGGACAAGGGTGACGATCCCACAAACTTCAGATTAAGCTAGCAGACTACATCGTCATAGTGGTGGAGACGCTGGAACAGTTGGCCGAAATGTTGCACAGTCTAAACGGTGCATCTCGACGTGTTAGTCTCGGCATGAACTTGGAGAAAACCAAGGTCATATTCAATGAGCAAGTCGCGCCGGGACCAATCTACCTCAAAGGATCGAGGCTTGGGGTTGTCCAGGACCTCTCTTGGGCATGTTATTACCTTAGACAAGGACAACCTGGACAAGGAAATCGCAAGAAAGATCCGTTTGGGCTGGGCAGCAGCAGTTTTCAATTTGCCTATACCGCAGAGCCTGAAGACGAAAGTCTACCAATGCGTCCTGCCAGTTATGACATACGGAGCCGAGACTGGACATTTACGGTGCTGCTAGTCCATGCCCTAAAAGTAGCTCAGCGAGCTATGGAACGAGCCATGCTTGGAGTGTCTCTAAGGGATAGACTCCGAAATGAGGTTATTCGGTATAGAACCAGAGTGGTCGACATAGCTCGCAGAATAAGCACATTAAAGTGGCAATGGGCTGGTCACATATGTGGAAGAACCGACGGCCGATGGAGCAAACGAGTTCTAGAGTGGAGACCGCGACTTGGTAAACGTAGGGTAGGACATCCACCTGCCAGATGGACCGATGACCTGGTAAAGGTCGCAGGCTAGGACTGGATGCGAAAAGCGCAGGACCGCGTACGGTGGCGTAAATTGGGAGAGGCCTACGTCCAGCAGTGGATCGATATAGACTGATGTGATTGATCTAATATTATAAGTGTATTGTTTTAATTATATTGTGTAAGTTTTATAGTGAGAGCCGATTGTTTTTGTACTGGTGTATATTATGAACTAGCTGATGCCCGCAGCTTCGCCCGCGTAAAATTTGCTCACGTTCCCGCCTCTCGTGAGAACTTATTCCCGTGGTAAAACGTGGCCTATGTGTTATTTCAGCCCATAATCTATCCCTGTACCAAGTTTCAGCCAGATCCGTTCAGCCGTTCGAGTGTGAAAGAGTAACAAACATCCACATATCCACACTCACAAACTTTCGCCTTCATAATATAAGTAAGATATACGATTTCCCCCGCAATCTATCTTCTATACATAATACATAATTTAAAAAAAACTGTAGAGTGTCGAGAGTCTGTACATAGAAGATATTTTAAAAATTTCAATTGTAGGGCGTTCTCTAATCCACACTGAGCCCAAAATGTAATTTAAATTTTTCATGCTTGTCTGTCTATCTCTCCGTCTTTCTGTCTGTCTGTCTGTATCCCGACAAAGCTACTGAATCAATTCGAATGATACTTGGCACAATCTGAGCTTATACTTCGAGGGAATTTCTCGGACACTTTTGATCCCTATATTTAGTGCAGTGCCTTCAGTAGAGGGGATTAAAGATAAAATGGTTTCTAAGCTATATTTTCTTTCACGGGGTCCGGGGACGATTAAGGCTAGTGAAAACTAATTCAGACCGCACTGAAGGCGTCTACTCGCTACAATCTAACGCTTAGTAAATGACAATCTAAGGACTTTTACAATTTACGCTAACATTTCTTATTTGATATTTTTATTTTTCAAGAAAATGCGAGTAATTAAAACCTTAAACTTAACATAGCAGATAATACAGAATGACAAAAATACAATTTTAGAAAAAATCTCAGCACAACTCAGTGCAACAACCGGTTTTTTCTAAAAGAGCTGCGGCCCACCAGACGTACTACCCGTTCGCTCTAACTTTGCCGCTGGCGTAGAGGCGTATACCCGAATTGTTAATTAGGCGAAGTAAATTGACAGTAGCTAATGTCACTTCGTCATAGAAAATACGCAACATTGTATGAAGAAGTGACATTAGTTGCTGTCAATTTACTTCGTCAAATAAAAAATCGACTTTAGTATGGAGCCGAGCGGCAAAGTTAGAGCGAACGAGCAGTAGTCTGATGGGCTACCAGCGCAACAGGTTGACGTTGAGCAGTTGTATATTGTATTCTTCGAAGTCATTATCTATGATACCGGGATGCTGAGTTCTTAGTATTGGCGTACTTCAATTTTATCTACGTCTTCGTCGACACAAAACACAAACATGTAAGAAATTAATTAGGTACGTAATAGAACATAGTGACGTTAAACTCTACGTGCCAGCGGCGACAGTATAGCGAGACACAGTGGCGACGGCGCACTAGTTTTCATTTATTTCTTACGTTTTATTACGAATGTTGAATGTTTTCTATATTTCAATATACAGTGTGATTTTTAAAGTAAAACCACAACATTAACCTATTTTGTATAAATTTATATAACATTTTAACAAAAATAAAACCGACTTCAAACAAAAACTAAAATACTAACAAAATTTACTCAGCGCAAAGTAATAAAATGTGTTTTGATTTATCAGATTTTATTAAATAATATAATATTGAAGACGGTGCTATTAATAGGTAGGTACCTACCAAAAAAGGAATCCTGGGATATCCTTCCGAGGGCTTACGTGGGTGTCAATGGGGCCCTATCAACAACCCTCGGTGCCCAAGACAGCCTCACTTGCAAGTGGTGCACCTGCTAATTGACGGACGAGGTCATAGCGCACAGAGTGGAAGAACTCGAAACAAACCAACCCGTCTGGCCAGCGTGGTACAGTAAGGCCAAATACCCTCGCACATGAATAAGGCTACAGAAAAACGGTTCTAGTATATTACTTTGTGCTGAGAATTTTTTTTTTAGTATTTCTTTGAAGTCGGTTTTATTTTTGTTAAAAAAGTTTTACGTCATAATTTTATGTTACGGGTGGACTGGTAAAAATATCTAGGTGTAAAGTACTCATCAATACAAATCAATTAAGTCCAAACACAAGGTAACTGCTGTAAATCGTTAAGGAATTCCCTCGACTGTCTTTTGGCTCCATCATTAGATCGACTCCAGATCTTCATTAAATTGCAGTACTTTAAGGCACTTAAGAAGCGCTCGTGGCCCCGCCGACTCAGTGTCCGCGGACGCACCATTTACTGAGGCCGGTTATGGATGGGTGACCATCAGATGGCCACCTCGTGACATTTATTTGCGAGCATTTCCGGGCTTCAGATGGCACGCTAAGTTGTTAGTCCCGGTTGCCACAAAAATGGCAGTCGTTAAGCTAAGTTGAAGGCTTTTATGGGCTTGAAAAAAAAATTAAAATTTCTACAGCGGGCTGTTACAACCTGCATCTGTCCATATCAACACGACAATACGGCTCACCACCTATTAGGTACGTGGGACAAAAATCAAAAAGGGAATTGGGAATAAAAGGCGTGATCATAATGTAAGTATGTATGTAAGGCACTTAATTAAAGTTAACAAACGCACTAGTTGTCCCTGCAATTTTAAGTGGTGACCCTCGATTTCTCCTGGATCCCATCATTAGATCCTGAGCTGGTGAAAATATGTACACATTAGAAGTGATCTCCATCCAACAAAAAAAATATAATTGACATATTTCATACATATAAAAATACATACTTACATTCGAATTAAGAACCTACTTTTTTTCTTGAAGTCGGATCTATCTATTTAGGTATTAAGTGCTGCTCATCAATACAAATAATTCAAGCCCAAACACAAGGTAACTGCTGTCCCTAACTTGTTAAGATTTCCCTCGACTATCTTTCGACTCTATCATCAGATCGACTCTAGACCTTCATTAAATTGTAGTACATTAAAGCAAGTGCTTTAATGTACTACAATTTAATTCAAGTAATCACACTTAATGCAAAAGTTAACAAGCGCACTAGTCTTCCCTACAATTTTCGGTAGATGCCCTCGTTTTCTCCTGCATCCCATCATCAGATCCTGACCTGGTGAAAATGGGACCACCTCAGAAGTAAACCCAATTCAACAAATTCCGTGGATATTTTTTACTTTTATCATGATTTAACTACAGTTCTTTATAGTTTGTGATGTTTTACATGTCTGCTGTGAAGGGCATCCCTTCAACTTCATAAACGTATTATCAAAAGAAATAAAAATTGAAATCTCCTCATTTTTTGAAGTCAGTTAAAAAGTAAGGAAAATCTTACTAATATTATAAATGCGAAAGTTTGTGAGTGTGGATGTTTGTTACTCTTTCACGCTCAAACCGCTGAACGGATCGGGCTGAAATTTGGTACAGAGATACATTACAGTCTGGAATACCACATAGGCTACCTTTTATCCCGGGAATAACTTCCCGCGGGAACAAATTTTACGCGGGCGAAGCTGCGGGCATCAGCTAGTATATTATATATTATCACGTAAAAACGAAATGAAAATCAAAACAATGCAAGTTAATTTACCTACTGTACCACATAATTATGGTATACTCAAAACATAATAATATTTCAGCGTATAGGTAGGTACCCAGTTTATCGAATACATTTATCTGTGTGATTTGAAACAAAGAACGTATGTGCTTTCAGAATAAAAATACATTAGAAAATTTATTATCATCATTTTGTACATAATTTCATTGAATAGTAGATCGTCGACATATTCACGCCAAACAAAATCTAAGTAAAAAATGTTAATGAGTTAAGTTACATTTATCGACGTTTATTTATACTTGATCTCTTATTTACTGGGGTGGTTGAAAATTCAATCTTCTAGTTTTATCCACAACGAAGTTCCTATAACTTCGTTGTGAATAAAACTAGAAGATTGAATTTGGGTCGTTGCTCGACTTGGTGAGGTCACGTACAAATCTATGGTACATTTTGTAATAATTTAATGTAAACACTCACGCGACTAATCGCATTGTATTTTATGTACTTATTCTATTTGGCAACACTATCCCATCCCCCATTCCATACTTCACATTCCGCTATGCTCGCATCGAGCGCGCGCGCATGCATCAGCGACGTCCGCCAACCGCCGCCGTGGTGACCCATCCGAATACGATACGCTTATCATGATACGCCACAGTATCGAGAGCTTCGTTATAGCTCCTGTGAGCACCTTTCGTGGTGGTGCATAAAGATTGCGAACGCAAGATTGGAGCGCGTCTACAAGCTGAAAAAATACAGGTACGTAGCGCATCCACTTGGCATCCATCTTTTGATCCAAGGAATGCTTTAGAATACTTTTGATACTGATATTGGTACTGCGCGGTTCTTTTGGGAGAGGGAATGACATATAAAACGGTTTTTTAGTTGTAATTTCTAAACGCGTCGCCTGATTTTAAATATTTATTGTGCGTTACATACTTTAAGGTTATGGTTCATTTCAGTCAGAATATTCAGGGTTTTGTAGTTCAGAAAGTAGAGACATCTCAAACCTCACTATAGTGATATATAAGTATATAAAATTCACTACAGAAGTATGAATTCTGGGAATACCTAGAATTCACAGATTTGATTTTATTTGATTGTGAATATAAGAAATAATGGAGGACCTACATATTAATTTACATCATTTCCAAGATGTAGATATAAACAGCACTTCTTCAAATATATGTGTTTATGATAATTGGGTAGGTATAATTATGAAGCATAATTATACGGAGAAGGTAGGTATATATCTAAAGACTGCTACACACTACCGTGATGAGGTTTCGGGGGTGAATCCTGATTGCCAGGTTAAGTATCATTTTTTTTAAATATGTGTGTGATAAACAACTGTTTGCATCGGAGTTTGAATGATTGCCTTGTAGGTAAACAGGTTGTACCGGCGACCTTCGTGCCTCCTTAAAACCTGGACATAACTCAGCATCGTTTTATATTTATTATTATGTACCTATATTGCTTAGCTTTTCATTGACCTATAATTTTTCACTTTATGTATTCTTTAATAGCCGATGCCCGCGGTTGCGCCCCCGTAGATGTCGGTTAGATCGGACGGAATACCTACACAACCCATACTTAGTTACCTAATTTTAGGTATACCTATATTTTACTAAGGTGATTATACTAACCGAGGTATGAAAATGAAACCTTTTGGTGCCTATTATGTTTTACTTGGTGTGCAGACGAACAAAAGGTACATCTTTTCTATTGTGTGTCATAAAATCGGTGTTACAAGTCTAAAATCAAAATCAAAAAATCAAAAATATATTTATTTCACATAGGCATTATACAGATGCGCTTGCAAAACGTCCAGAATACAAAACAAAAACTCTACCACCAGTTCACAACGCGACCCACCTGAGAAGAACTGGCAAGAAACTCAGCGGGTTGTTCTTTTTTTTGCTCTATTTACAATTTTGAAGAATCTAAAAACTAGGCATTTTAACAATTTTTTTGAGAATCCAGCAGAGCAGGTCATTTCCAGGCTTCCTTATCCAACAAATAATCATTGATTGTATAGTAGCCCCTGCAGTTCAATTTACTTTTAACAGATCTTTTAAACTTATTAAGGGACATACTTTTAATTTCGTCTGGAAGCCTGTTGTAAAAGCGTATACAGTTACCCATGAAAGAATTGCTGGTTTTGTGCAATCTGCTATGAAAAACAGCAAGGTTATTTTTATTTCTAGTGTTGACATAGTGTCTATCACTTAACTTAGCGAAACTATGTAGATTTCTTTGTACATACATAAGGTTTTCAAAAATATATTGTGATGCTACAGTAAGAATATTAACCTCTTTGAATTTTTCGCGCAGAGAGACCCTTGGACCTAGTCTATATATAGCTCTTATGGCCCGCTTTTGTAAAATAAAAATTTTATTTATATCTGCAGCATTGCCCCACAGTAGAATACCATAAGACATTATACTGTGAAAGTAACTGAAATAAACTATTCTAGCCGTATCTACATCAGTCAAGTGCCTTATTTTTTGTACAGCAAATGCTGCTGAACTTAATCTACTAGCTAGTTTTACAATATGTGGACCCCATTGTAAACCAGCATCAACCGTTAACCCTAGGAATGTGGTTTGTTCCACAAGTTCCAACTCTCGACCATTAAGTTGAACATTGGTTTCTGACTGTGCAACATTAGGCAAGGTAAATTTAATACATTTAGTTTTATTATCATTTAGTTTAAGATTGTTAGTGTTAAACCAATGAACCACTTTCAAGATTGCGTTGTTGACATCGTCATAGTTATCTATTTGTCTTTTAACTTTGAAAATCAAAGAAGTATCATCTGCAAACAAAACAATCCTGTTGTTGTCCCCCACGTAAAAGGGTAGGTCATTAAAATATATAAGGAATAATAATGGTCCGAGTATTGAACCCTGCGGGACGCCCATAGTAACTACAGATCCCTCTGAGCGTGTACCATTAACATCGACCCGCTGAATTCTATTGTTCAAATATGAAGTCAGAAGGTCGAGAGCCTTGCTTCTTATGCCATAATGGTGTAATTTCCTGATTAATGTTTTATGTTGGACGCAATCAAATGCCTTAGACAGATCACAAAACACACCAATTGCATCTTGTTTATCCTCCCAGGCGTCATAAATACATTTCAATAACTCTACACCAGCATCGGTAGTCGAACGTCCTTTAGTGAAGCCAAATTGTTTCTCATGAAATAATTTGTGACTGTTAAAATAGATCAGCATCTGCTCTAGTATCAATTTTTCAAATATCTTGCTCAAGGTCGGCAACACCGAGATAGGTCTGAAATTACCCGGATCTGAAGCGGTGCCAGCCTTGAATAGTGGTATAACTTTACTGTGTTTCATCAAATCAGGAAATACACCAGTAGAGACGCAATCGTTAAACACAGTTGCCAAGTGGGGGGCAATGACATCTATAATACTTGATATGGATTTTACTGATAACCCCCAAAGGTCAGCGGTTTTTTTAACATTAATAGATCTAAAAGCTTTTATGATGTCGTTGCAGTTGACAACGGTGAATGCGAACGCGCCTTCACAGGCAGCTACAGATTCTGCTAATAATAGCTCGGCGGAGGTGGAAGACGACTGGAGAGTGTCAGTTATCTCTATTGGAACATTACTGAAAAATTTTTCAAACTCGGTCGCCACTTCCAAATCCCCCGATACGTGGCGATTGTTTATATTTAAATGAAACTTTCTTTCATTCGTTGTACACCTACCACATTCCGCATTGATAATGTTCCAAGTAGTTTTAATTACATTCGCAGAATCATAAATTTTATTTCTAATGAAATTAGACTTGGCTAAGGTACAGGCTTGCTTAAATATCTTTGAGTATTTCTTAACATATTCCTGAAACTCTGGATTGAAATTATATGATTTTTCAGAATACAGTTCATATAGTTTATGGCGACTTTTATAAATTCCGGGTGTAGCCCAGTCACTGAAAGCAGAACTGCCTCCGATTGATAATGTTTTTGGGGTAAAGATTTTCCCAAACACAGTATGTATCAAATTAAATAAATCAGAGTAGGATTCTTCTACGCTAATGTAATCAGGCAATTCTGTTATTTTCTTGACTAAGTTTCTTCTAAAGGTTTCCAAGCGATGTGTGTTAACTGGGACAAAACTAATAATCTTCTTAGTTTCCCTACTATTTCTCAGATAAGAAACAGACTGGCCACGATGATCTGATTTTACAGGGTCCACTATACATTTTTTAATGGGATTTATATTAGTAAAAATATTATCAATACAAGTAGCACTAGTTGCAGTTATACGAGTAGGTTCCAAAAATATATTATACAAACCAAATGACTTGAACAAATTTAACATTTTCTCTCTCTGTAAAGGTTCCCGTGCAGTTTCTAAAATGTCTACATTGAAGTCCCCACAGAATAGGACGGTTTTTTTTGTACTTTGGCATTTAAACAATGCTTCTTCAAGTTTCTCTTCGAACTGTGCATATGGAGCATCCGGGGGACTGTATACGCTTAGTACAATGAACCGCTCAAACTCTATACTGGCTATCTCAATAACTCGTTCAACAGAGAGGTCTACTATGTCTTTACGTTCTTTACACTTTATTGACTTATTAATAATAATTAAAGAGCCTCCCCGTTTATATTTTATTCTACAGAACGAGCTAGCAACCCGGTGATTTCTGAAATTGAACATGACTTGATAAGGCCTTAACCAATGTTCTGTTACACAAAAAATATCAATGCCATTCAAGTCCATGTACAATTCCAATTCCAATTCTTTTCCACCAATCAGGCCTTCAACATTTTGGTGCACCAGGTTTAAAGTATTATATTTAAGATTAATAGATTCAACGGCCTGAGAGCAATCAGATATAAAATTTTGATGTGGCTGTTGTAGAACTAAATGGCTAGATTTAACATTCCTTGATTTATACATTGTGTCAAGTTTAGTGCAAGAACGTTGCTCTTTTGTCTTATATACTAATTTAAATTACTTGGATATAAACAGCTATCCAGGGTTCTAATATCAATGTCAACTTTTTGCTCAAAAGGAGCAGGTATAGCCAGATTTTTGGCTAACATATCTATAAAATAATGTAGCGACATTGCTACCTGTCTTTTAAAATAATCCAGAAGCTTATGCTTTCCTTTAGTCAAATAAAAATAATAATTTTTTCTAACAATAGTGTTAGTGTCAATTATATGAAACTTTATATTATGACATGTTATTGTGTCCAATGACAAATTTAAATGGTATCTAATCCTATTTTCTGCAGCTGGCATAAGCTTACAGTAAGGCAGTGTGTAAATAATAATATTATTTAAATGTAAGGAGTTTAATTTATTATAATATTTAATAAGTTTTTGTTTGGTTATACCTATCCTGTTTCCTATGAAAATGACCAGATTGTCTTTCTGTTGAAATTTATAACTACATATGGACTTCATTATTTGTGTATAGGATGAAGAAGGCATGCAGTGATTTATAAAGGACTGCCCCTGTGTACAAAAATTTAATTTTGACCCCATGTCTCTTCCAATTTCATCACTGAACATGATCCATCGACTATTTTCGCTGTTATCTTTTATAAGACCTAGATTGACCTGTTTTTGTATCCTATGCATCTGGTGACCAGACAGGGTAAGTGGCCGGCTCGGGCTTGGCCCTGGTTCGGGTTGGCTGCAGTTACATTCTGTTTTATCTGCTAAAGAGCTAAAACGGTCAGCATAATGAGATGTTGAGTTTAAAAGTTTATCCATAGCCAAAGAATATTCTTTTATAATCAGCTGAGATTTATCATACATTGTCTTAACAGACTCCAAGGAATCTTGAAGCTGTTGTAATTTATAACTATATTCCTGTGTATCTGCAGCATGCTGTTTCTGACTACTTTCTAACTTTTTAGTGCATAAATTTAGTTCATGTAATATATCTAATCTGTTTCTGCAATTTTTAATATTTTTGGTGAAATTTTTATTATTATTAAGCAAACTTTGATTTTTTCTTATCAACTTATTTATTTTTATATAATGTTTTAACTTTTTGTTACTACAATGACCTAAACCTATTTTAGCCGATACTGCAGTGTGATTGGGAGTAATATTTGTAAGGTCAAATCTATGAAGTCGGTATTGATACATCTAACGCCATCTAGTTATAAAAGGACCAACCTTGGTTCCTTACTAAGGTCAACGTTGAATATTTAGCGCCTTCTTTCATTTGTTTGTATTTGTTCGCGACAGCCCCGTGAAAACTGATTCTAAGTGTTTGTGTAGTGACTTAAGTGCTAACCCAATGTTCCTAAAGTCAATATAGTGCCCAAAAACTGTGTTCATAGTGTAATAGAGACAATTTAAGTCAAATTAGTGTTTACATAGTGAATTAGGCAACCTAGGACACAGGTGAGTACCTAGAGAATCTTTATAGTTTAATAGTTTATTTGGTAACTTTCGTACAGAATTCTGAATAGTTTTTTCACCTTGTTTACATTCTTTAATTGTTTCAGTGTTATCATGATCTCATGTGCCTACATAGGTATGTAGATACCTAATTATAGGATCTAGAATGTTTCGAATAGTTTTGTTTTGTTAAATATAGAGTGAATAAACAGTTTCGAAGTAGCACTTACTGTTTTGTTTATATGTAACACTTACATATAAACTAGGTATACCCTATAGTGCTGAGATTTGTAATAAAGTTCCAATAATGGGTATAGGATGCTTAAAATTGTAAAGAGTTGTACATATTTCGTAAAATTACTAGAAATCTAGACTTGTTAGAATGATGTTACGACAGAAAGTGAGAGCTCTAAACAGTCGTCGTTACGGTAAAGTTTTGACGTACCTTAGCGAAGAGTTTTTTTTGTATGGCACGGAACATCGGAACAACGGACACGGGGCAGCAGGAAGAAAGAAGAGGGAGAAAGAAGAGGAACATAATAGAAGAGACTGAAGACCTGGTGGGACCAGAGGACTGCTGACATCCATTCTACTCAGTACCGTTTCGTTTCGCACCTCAACAGTTTCCCTTTACCCGTGTCCGAATAGTAACAGTTCAGTTTCCGCGTTTCCGTCTTATAGCTCTCTACTGCACGTATTTCCTAAATCAGTGGTGTTACTTATTATCCTCGCTCTCAGTCCGGGTCACCGGTATCGGCATCCAGGTAAGTACAGTGATCGAGTGCTTACTGAAAAAATACACTGTAGTAGAACCCTTCTGGTAATATAACCCCCAGAGGGCGTAAGCGACAGGTTTCCCAACGCGTTCCGGGTCGCACGTCCGTAATAGTACTCATGCATCTTTTGTGATAAGAATAAAAAAATATATACGGTCGAATTGAGCACCTAAGCTCCTCCTTTTTTGTAGTCGTTTAAAAAGAAAAATCTGGTTCTATTCTAATCCTACTTACTACGATGATGTTTAGATGTTAGGATGTTTTGATGTTTGGATGTATGTTCCTCAATCACGCTCTAACGGCTGAACGGATTGGTCTAAAATTTAGTACAGAGATAGCTTATGGTCTGGAATAACACATAGGTTACTTTTCATGCCAGGAAAATGTTCCCATGGGAGCGGGAACGGGTACCGAATTTCACGCGAGCGAAGCCTCAAATGTCAACTTTACCAGTAGTTCATAAGTGGAACTATGGAGCAAACGCAATCAGAGACCGACAAAAACAGCCGTGCTGAGTTCTCGTTTGAATCGGGATTTCTATTATTTTTTGATTCACAACTGTTCGTTTACGGTTTTAGAAGTTTTGTATAATTATACAAAGTAAACAAACTGTACCTGCACCCGGCATAATATCGGCCTCGTATAAACACATAGCTTTTCATTGACTTATATTTTTTCATCTTTATTTATTACTAGCCGATGTTCACGGCTCCACTCTCGTGGGTGTCGGTTATATTGGACGGACTTCCATATTTTATTAATATATTTCTCTGCCTGAGGTATGAAGTGAAATGAAAATATAAAGAACATGAAATAATGTAACCTTTTTCATACACCTAGCGCTATCTAGTTAAAAAAGGCTGAAGTATGACAAACCTTGTTTCCTTACCTACTCAGGTCAACGTTGAGTATTTAGCGATAGCTTTCATTTGATATTACTCATGCAACTTTTGTGATATGAAAAGAAAGAGTCTGACTCTTTCTTTTTCATTATTTATGTTCGCCTTTCGCTGGTCTGCTGGGAGATATTTCTTATAGCAATAAGCAGTAGGTACCATTGTACCTATCTTTCTTTATGTCTCTTTTCTTATATTTTATTGTGTGTACATAAATAAAAATAAATATAAAAAAAAGACTGCTATACTGAGGTCTCATTTAAATTTCGGATTTCTATTAGTTTTTGCAAATATTTGTGTAATTCACAACTGTTCATTGGGTTTGGATGTTTTCTAAATACCAAAGTAGGCACGGTACATAAACAAGCTGTACCTACTAGCGACCTTTACGCCTTCCTAAAATCCTGACATAATCTCGACCTCGTATAGGCACATAGGTTTCCATTGACCTATATTTTTTCAACTGTTTTCTTTACTAGCCGATGGGGTTACGCCCGCGTGAATGTCGATGTCGGTTAGATCAGAATCAAACGGACTACCTACACTACACAACCAATAGTTCCATTTTAAATTCATACATTTTCTCTGACTGAGGTATGTATGAAATTAAATGAAAATGAAATGAACTTTAAAATCTTTACCAACGTATGTTTAACAAAGCAAAAGGTCAGTCTTTTCTATTCTGTGTGTCCCTCGCTACCTACTAATTCTGTGTTCATACATTTAGCGCCATCTAGTTATAAAGGGCTAAAGTAGAACAAACCTTGGTTCCTGACTAAGGTCAACGTTGAGTATTTAGCTCCCTTTGTTTATTTGATAGTATTCATGCAACGTTTAATGAAAGAAAATAAACTGGGTTTCTAGTTTCTAATGGCTATTTTTTTTCTTTTTTTCTAATTCTAGTATAACTATGGAGAAGAACCAAAAAATATAAGACTGCCATTATGAGGACACGGGTTTCACTCCCGGGTCGGTTAAAATATTTGTGCGATCTTTATCTGTTTGTATCTGAGTTAGAATATTTTCTATGTAGGTAGGTGTAATAAGTAGGTAGGTAGCTCCGTAAAGTCATGGCACATCTCAAACTCGTATGGACTTCCATTTACACTTTTCCATCTTTATCTATGTTATTCTTTACATGAAGCGCTCGTAGCCGATCACTGCAGTAAGCAACTTTCACTCTGGCCGTTTCTTGGATGGGTGACCACCACGTGATCACTTTGTGGCGTTTATTTACGAGCGTTGATGCGATACGTTCGATCCTTACGATGCGGACATGTGGACGCTTACCTTTATACGCAACAGGGGTTTGCGAAATTTTACCAATGAAGGGGTAATATAGGGGTTGCAAGTTTAACTTTTTCAGAGATAGCTACGCGGGTTAACGGTCTGACGTCCACTAGTTCTTTATAAAACCTCCTGACAAAAACGAATACAAAATAGAAAGACTAAGTGGATAATGGTTCAACCGTTTATGCATGATGGTGTGCCCGAGGGAAATAGAAATACATTTCATAAATGTATCTATGTGTTTCTATTAATTTCGAAATATGTATCATAGGTGAAATAACTTCTTGCTATAATTTCTCATTAATTAGCGTATTTTCGTAAAAGAAGCAACAGAAACTTTCACGTATTATTTTCAGTAACTTATTGTTATTGTTATTAGGGTTCCGTACCCAGAGGGTAACAACAGGACCATGTAACTAGGACTCCCCTGTCCGTCAGTCTGTCGCGAGGCTGTATCTCATCAACCGTGATTGCTGGAAAGCTGAAATTTTCACAGATGACTTATTTCAGTTGCCGCCCTAACAATGAATACTGAAAGAGTTCAGTATTCATATTTACTTATTTATTTAGAGAAAAAAATAAGTAATTAAGGCGGGCTCCCATACAATAGCCGTGGATATTGCCATATTTCAATACGGAACCCTACGTGTGCGAGTTCGACTCGTACTCGGTTTCTTACGGAACTCAACACGAAAGAAAAACCTGCACTTATGATGAACAGTAAAAACAATGCCTTCTCTATCTAACTTCAGCTTTAATAATGTAATATGCATTATTTCAATCATTTTCAATGTATTAGTCTGAGAGAGACAGAAATAGCTTTATTGTTTTCAGAAGGCGTGAGTTTCAGAACATCTTATTTTCGTATCGATGGAAGGAGAAGGGGCGTCGCCGCGTCGTGAGTTTAAAAGACTTGCAAATGAGACATATTATTTCTTGAGCAGTTCCTCGATACAGTCTAATTTTTCTTGAAGTTGAACTGCTCTTTTTCGTGTGTGTACCTACTATTATTATTGTGCCGCTTAGCTGCTGAAGGTACGTATTATTTTACCTACATTGATCGTCTTAGATTCTTTCCAGTTGTTGTCACAACCAGGAACCTGGTGTCTATTTTTGTTCACGTCTAGGAGCAGCTATGATTTAGGTTTCTAAATCTGTCATTGTTGGGAGTAACTGCCATCTGACCCCAGAACCTCGTCCGTTGGGCAGCTCCAGTTGAAGGCCTACACAAAGGAAGAAACGCTTTGTCGGAGTAGAGTAGTGTCGACATTAGGTTCTTTCGATCTAAAATATTATCGAAATTGAGTCGTATCGGAATTTCATGTTGTCGAAGTAAAATCTTGTCGTAGAAGGATTTGTCGAAATTCAGCTTGAGAGTCATTTCCTACAATTATAAACAGATTTCAAAAAATCTTTTTCGTTGGAAAGAGTTTACTTCTGAGCTGGTTCCATTTTCACCAAGTCAGGATCTGGCAACTTTGGAGGACTTTCATAATTCTTGGCTAGCCTTCTTTTCACAAATTTATTTTATGTCATACAAAACGTGAAGACATTTAAGAATAATAATAAAATAACAATTAGGAGCAAAACCATTTGTTTGACATAAAGCAAAAATGACAACATTATTCGGATTGAACATCCACAAATTTGTCAAAAACAAAAATTTTTAAAAATGCACGAATATTTATGAAGCATATCAACTCTGAAACAATTTAGTCGCATAACAACTTACATTCCTTTTTTAGCTTTTATTGAATAAATTTCAATAAAATACGAAACACGTTTACCTACCATCAATTTTGTTAGAAATGCTGCCAAATTCAAGCGCTTCGGTGTATTCCCGTTCGTCCCCTCGACTTCGTCCCCCCGCGGGGGACGAACAGGTGGGACCAAGGACTCACATTTTTCTATACAAACATAACCCTCCTTTTTTATCCTCTTTGAGGAGAGGAGGAATTTCCAAAACTGGTAAAATAAATAAATAGGTATTAATAAATATTGTTGGACATTCTCACACAACATCATCTAGCCCAGAATAAGCTATTAACTTGTGCTATGGGATCTAGACCACTGCTAGACATCTATCTTCCATATCAATAAAATTACAAGCTAATATGTTCCTCTATCAGCCCCCCTCCCAAACCCTTAGACCTAGAAACTTATAAATTTTAGGGTAAGTTATATATACCTTATACTCGTGTAGTAGCCTACCGAAGAAAGGTTTTTGAAAATTTCAACATTAAGGTGGCAAAATAAGGTAAATCGGTTGTTTGGAACTTTCCCATTTCTAAGGTTAGGAGCATAAAATTGTATACAAGTGTTTTTTATTACAAAATCAATACACTCGTGTATCAGGTATTTATTTTTATTGCAATGTAGGGGTAAAACGATCAATGTAAGTTTGTATGGGAACTTCTTCCTTTTTAACACCACTACTTCAAATTGACAACCTGCTTCTAAATAAAAATAAATGAACATTATGTTTCAAGATTTTTCTAAAATCTACCGCAAAGTGTGTATAATTGGAAAACACTCAATCGTCAATCCATATTAATGAAATTACA
The DNA here is from genome assembly GCA_933228765.1 of Miltochrista miniata. Lineage (NCBI taxonomy): Eukaryota > Metazoa > Arthropoda > Insecta > Lepidoptera > Erebidae > Miltochrista > Miltochrista miniata. The sequence goes on along the minus strand of OW121747.1, from coordinate 15,215,207 downwards.
GGGTACGTAATACATTAATCTTTTAGTGCCAAGCCTCAACCCTTATTACAGCCCTAATAGAATAAAAACGACATAAAAGTTTATCGACGCATATCCCGGGCGAAGCCGGGGGCACAGCGAGTAGATATTAATATAAATCTGAATACATACATAATGATACATAGAGTACACCCAAACTCCGAAACAAACATTAAATTTGTGGATCACACAAATATTTGTACCGACCCGGGAGTCAAACCCGGGACCTCAGCATGGCCCGTGTTTACAATACGGAATGCGCCACCGAGGAAGTTCAAATTTTCAATCATAAATCGCCTCCACTACTATTTTCAAATTTCCTCCATCGTACAGACACACTATTTCTACTCTCTTTCTATGTAGTACAGATAGATTAAAAGAAACTTATAAATTTCTTTACTTTTAAAGATGATCCCTATAATGCCTGTGGTGTACTATTTATCTATACTATTACATGAAGAGAAAATGTGTCGGACTCATCATCGTGGAGACGAAGCCCCCATTTTTTTGTAATTAATAGCCATACATAACTCGTTGGTCTCACTTTCCTACTTGTGGGTATACTTTGTTAAGGGCTCAATTCATTAGGATTTATGTATAAGGTGGTAGTCCGGCATAACATTCTTGAGAATTTTCTTACATAACGAAGAAAAACAAGTATGAATGAATACAAATTTTATACAACACATCATTTTTAAATAGAACTGCGGCATACTACATATTTTCCATTGATTTTTTAAATAATAATCTTTGGATTATATGTATGTACGTCGCGGTTTTATCTATACATCATAGAGAAGTCAATGAAGAAAAGAAGGAGCCTAAATCAAAGCGTTATAACCCAGTCGTCCCCGTCTCAGATCACAGAGAAGTACCAAGTAACCTACAGCCTACAAAGCTGCCCTATTTGCACCGCAGCATGGAAGGGACACAAGCGACAATCACAGATTTTTATTAGCAGCTAATCGAGGTTTTATCTACACAGTACAAAGAAGCGAATGAAGTGAACAAAGGGCCTGAATCAAATTTTTATGTGTAAACACGATAACTGAGTGACTGACGTACAACGCACAACTGAAACCACTAAGTTTAATACCATGAAAGTTGGACAAATACTCCTAATATGAAAATAAGCATAACTTTTTCATCCTTGACATGACGTTGTCTCATACAAAATTAAATGAGACATCGTAATTTCTTGGTCAAATCTTCTTCAAATTTTGCATAAATTATCGTTAGCGGAATAAATTTAAAAAAAAATAAATAAATAAATATTAAAAAAAAATGTTAGTGACTTATAAATTGTATTACTTTCATTTAAGGGCTATTGTACTGTTTAATATGGCTTAAGCACTATTTTCATTAACGTGAACTTCTTGTGATTAAAAGTTGTTACGCAGTGTTTGGGTACTCTGTGGTCTTACCTTCTTTACCTTAACGGCGGGACTGCGTTGAGAAAATATAAAACAATTTCTGTTGTATTTGCGCATGAATTTAAAGCTTTTTTTTATTTCACAGTTGCGGTGTAATTTGTTAATCGTCCGAAAATACACGACGGCATGTTTTTCACAACTTTTCTTAACGAATAAAGTATAAATGCTATACAAATTCTATACAAAACATCATTTTTATGTAGAACTGCGACATGTTTCATATTTCCCATAGATTTTTTAAATAATAATCTTAGGATTATAAGAATGCACGTCGCGGTTTTATCTACACGTCATAGAGAAGTCAATGAAGAAAACAAGGAACCTAAATCAAATCATAATAACGTAACCGTCCCCGTCTCGGATCACAGAGATGTACCAAGTAACCAACAGCCTACAAAGCTGCCCTTTTTGCACCACAGCATGGAAGGCACACAAGCGACAATCACAGAGATTTATAACAGCTTATAGAGGTTTTATCTACACAGTACAAAGAAGTCAATGATGAGGGCAAATATGAATCAAATTTATGTGTATATAAAAACGAAAATTGAGCAACAGACGACCCACGCATAGCTTTTTGAAATTCAGCTCCTAAGGGGATGAAAAAGGGTTGCCAAGTTTGTATGGGGACAACGTGATTCCTTGGTCAAATCTTCTTCAATACATATATTAGATACATATAGTCACGCCTTTATCCCCGAAGGGGTTCGCAGAGGCATAGTAAATGCCCACATTTCACTTATTTATATCCTTACTAACTCATCATCGTGGAGACGAAGCCCCTAAACCAAAGATGATAAAATTTAGACAGTAGGTACCTTTTATTAACCACTCGCGGGTATACAATGTTAAGGGCTCAATTCATTAACATTTTTGTAAAAGGGTGTAGGAGTCCTGCATAACATTCTTGAAGATTTCCACACATAACGAACAGGCTACCCCTGTAACTTATATGTAAGTATAGGAGAAGAGACCTATATACCTGGTTCTGGTTACGGATTCGGCACGCTTGACTGATATCGTCGTACCACACCCTCGGACATTACACGAATATATCTCGAGTAGAATATTCGAAATTCCGAGTAAGATTTGCTTCGTTAGTTACTGCAACCACATATGACATTGGAATACGTGTACCCTACATCGATTGATCGATCCTTGTAGGTAAAGGTAAGGACAGAATTCCAAATTGATATCTCGTAACGACGATGCATCTGCATTGCGTTTGTAGAGCGTTGCTTGTCGCCAATTAAGGAGTTTACACACGACAGCCCTTTAGATTTGCACCGATTATGTACCTATGTTGTAGACATATCGTGTATATAATGTCATCATTCAAATGTCATCAATATTCTGAAAATGAAATTAAACATAGAGTTCACAAACTCTTTTGAAGCGCTCGTGGCCCCGCGGACTCAGTGTTCTCTAAACGATCACTGCAGTAAGCAACATTTACTATGGCCGGACATGGATGGGTGACCAACACGTGGACCACTTTGTGACATTTATTTACGAGCGTTTCCGTGCTTCGGAAGGCACGATAAGCCGTTGGTCCCGGTTGTCGGTAAAATGACAGTCGTTAAGCCAAGTTGAAGGCCTTACGGGCGGCTTGAAAAATTTCAACTGTGGGTCGTCTGGTCGTCACAACCTGCGCCCGGGTCGGCAGCGCGTGTGTAGCGCCTCTGGTGTTGCAAACGTCTATAGGCTACGGTTACCAACCTTCCGGTGGGCCGTAAGCTTGTCTGCCACCTAAGTAGTATAAAAAAAAAACATACCTGCCGTAGAGGATCTTTATGAGGATAACAGCATAGTTAACAACGGCCAACAACAGAGCGATACTTGTTTTATAATTAATGTAGTGATATTAGGTAATAAGGGCTCTTCAGAGCAGCTCTAATAAGAGTTTTGAAATACTCACTGAATATCGAGCAATGTAAAACATAAATTAAAATGAAATGAACATTTAAGGCGGGCTCCCATACAACAAACGCGATATTTTGTCGTTTTTTTATATGGAACCCTCCGCGCGAGTTCAACTCGCACTTAGCCGGTTTTTTTTTATTTCACAGTTGCGGTGTAATTTGTTAATTATCTCAAACTACACGAAAGCATGTTATCCACGACTTTTTTGACGAACTGAACATAAAACACTGTACTTTCACAAAACATGTTGTCGCAACACTGGTTGGTGCGTATCTTAAGAATTGGTGGGCAATTATCTCCCATTTGTCTTGCTATTGCGTAGTGTGGGTAACGTACCTATAGTTTTTAAATATAACTATCTGTTCCCCGCGGCTTCGACCGCATAGAAGTCGTTATCACGCAAATTCATAACCCTATTTTTCGCAGTCGGTTAAAAATAGCCTGGTCCTTTCGTTGCTGGCTGTTAGCAGGACACGTGAGGTTTTTTAGTCGGTAGGAGTCCGGCATAACATCCTCTGAGGTTTTTCCCTCACGAAAAAAAAAGCCTGGTCCTTTCCAGGGCCCCGAACTGTTTCTGTACCAAATTTCATCTCAATCGCTCCAGCCGTTTAGGCGTGAAAGCGTAACAGACAGACAGACAGAGTTACTTTCGCATTTATAATATTAGTAGGGGTTCCTTTGAGAAATGAGTAACTAACTAAAGAATATATACGGTTAAAAAAATCTAATTGGAGCCGTAGCCAAAAACACAAATCCCTACTAACATTATAAATGCGAAAGTAACTCTGTCCGTCTGTCTGCTTAGCTTTCACGCCTAAACCGCTAAAGCAATGATTTTATGCGATATCTACTTTTACGTGGACGACACCGCGGGGTACAGCTAGTATAACATAAAATCCACTTCACACCGAGCTATATAGAAGTTTCACTTAAAAGAAAATCTATTGTATGCCCTATGTACAGTTTGTAAAACACAGTGCGCCCCCTTTGAAAAAATATATATACTGGTTGAATTTATAGTCGTTTTGGAACGGAAAGGTTTAGGCCCAGTTTCGATAACAGAACCGATCGGCACTGTCAATTTGAAAATCAACAATAAAAAATTACGAAAATGTCAAAATCTACATCGTTTGCCAAAATCAAAACGAGAACACCTGGTTATTCCTTTAAATTTCACGAAATACGTTTACTACGATTTTCTACTACAATTTTTCATTCAATGTCTAACGTACCAATCAGTGAGAAGAGTCACCGCGCCGGGAAAATTCGACCAATCACAACGCATGAACGCATCGGTCCACGTGGACTCGTTGCCAAGTAACGTCGGTAGGTACTCGACTAGTTACGTCTTGTAGGTAGGTAAATACGCTCGTCCGACCGCGCCGCCGACCGGCGACCGCGGCGCGCAGTGTGACTATAACTCGCGCGCAGTATTGTCGTCGCGATCGACTTTTATTTGTGGTCGGAAATAAAACGATTAGTTTACACTCGAGAGTACGAATCTCGTGATGAATTACGCAGTGCGATAGTGGACGCCTTTGAAATAGTGAAAAGTGACAGAGACACATTGAATAAACTAAAAGACAATAGCCTAAAACGTGCCCGTTTGTGTATCGAACGTTCTGGACTCCATTTTGAGCAGTTGCTAAGGTACAGGGAAGTGTAAATAAACTGTGAATAGGTAGGTTTAAGTTGATTATTTTGTAAATAGCTCCAATTTTTTAAATACGCCGGAAATACTCCCTATTTGTTCGTGTTTATTTTCATTATTATTACATAAACCTTATTAATTCACCGTAAAATAGAACAATATTAAAGTATTTCCGACGACTAAGCCCGTGTAAAGTATGTAGGAGAAATTGGAGTCCTTTATTATTATCTAAGTACCTATTATTATCGAAACGATGCATTCGGTCAATGAACTGATCACATGGAGACACGCGCCGCGGCGTAGGTACCTACGGGTTTCGGAGTTTCATTCATTGAAAAGTTCAATGAATAATCGAAGCGCTACTAATGTTTCAACTCGAACGAGTGATAAAGATTACATAGAAGTCATTTTTTTATTATAACCTGCACAGCTGTTTTGACACTCCGAAATGGTTCCATTATTGATTCCGAGTAACCCCCTCTCGGGTCCAGAACGACTATAAATTCAACCAGTATAATAAAAATATATAATAATCTTTCCAAAAATAACTTGCAATCACTTGCAATACATTACCTAAACTCTAACATGAGTACCTACTCAATGAATCTGAATGCAAAGAGTCTGTAATCAATCTTCTACTTTTAAAAAATAAATAGAAATGTATTAGCTCAGTCAAAGTAGGTTGTTTTAAACATTTATAAAAGGGATATTTTTAAATGCACCTCAGTTTATTTTTTCTGCACACTAGGTAACTCCACTAATTTACTGAATGCAAACCAGAAAATTAAATGCTGTGCAAAAAAACTAATTGATTAACTAAACATGTCCTACTTAAGGGAGTGGTTGACAAAGTTTGCGAAAAAGAGGTGCAAATAAAGACGTTCTTCTCGGTATTAGTATACGAAAAATGACAGCCAAAAGTAGATTTGAAATCTACAAGATGTGTTCCAGAGGATGGTTTCATCAAAAATTGTGTGTTTATTATAAATAACTAGTAAAACATCACTGAAATAGCCCATAATTTTTTAGAAGAAGTCGTTGTATGACATCTATTTATTAATGAATGATAATAAAATTTATATCAGAGACTAAAGAAAACATAGACCTCTAAAATGGTTTTCTTCAATTTTGAATTAGTATAAGTTTTAACTAATTATAACTAATAATGTATTCAAAGAATACATCACGTTGCTTGCTTCCCCGCGCTCGCCCGAAAATCTAGTGCGGGGGGAGTCGTGTTGCTAGACGGACGTGTGTCGCTCTGGTCTGCAAAATATTCTCGTAAAATGTTATATTTTCATTCATGTACAGAGTAATGCGTGCAACAAAGCCAGAGCCCGAGTTACACAATGCATGCTGCATTACATGAGAATATAATGCATTTCAACTTATTTTTCGTATTGTTTTATTAAATTACTTCGAAAGGTAATCATGCTTATATTGTAAGCGGTACTTAATCATTTCAATATAAATAAATGAAGAAATATTTGTGGACATTCGCACACAACTTAAGCTAATATAACCTTGTGCTAAGGGATACTATAATATAAGTATTTCAGCATTATCAGTTGTCTACTGATGAAAATACTTATATTATAGTTATTATTAACACACTGCTTTTTTGAGACACTGCTCTCAACCTAAGCTGAAAGAATTGACTCTTTTAGCTTATTACGTCTTGTGGGTCGCCACAAGTCGGCACCATCTACCGGCAAATTGGTTAAGGTATAAAAGTGAATAAAGTGAGTGCCCGCCGAGTTTCTTGCTAGTCTATATCTATACAGAATATTAAACTGTTGAGGGTCGAGAGTCTGAATATGGAAGCTATTTAAAAAAAAAAGAACGCTGTCTCTAATCGATACCTACTTAAGCCAAAATGAAATTTAAAATTTTCATGTCCGTCTGTATTCCGAATACGTATCACGCCGAAACTACTGATTTGAATGAAAATTGATCCGAGGAAGTTCAGGAGTTAGAGACATCTCAACTTCTCTAAACCTAGAATTCAACCTAGGATTGCTTCACACAAGTTTCTGTGCTGAAGGTTTTGTAGATCAGGAATTAGAGATATCTCAACTTTCTCAAAACCAATAATTCAAGGGTTCCTTGGAATGTGACGGTAAATCTAAACAGGCGTGTTGGCTGAATCATAAAAGAGCTTAATGATTAAGGCTGTTGTAAAATAATTCCGTCCGCGCCGAAGTCGGGGACTGAATTGTTTTAGAATAAACTTAATCTTTAAGCTCTTTTATGATAAAGCAAACAGGGCCGTTTCACACGCTGCTTGATGAGTCTGATGAAGAAATGCCTCTCCTTTTGCAAACCTTATGTGACGTAAACGAAGTTGCGAGGGTCAGCTAGTTTTACAATATGCTTAATCTTTAACTTCGTTTATGATTAAGCAAACAGGGCAGTTTCACCCGCCGGTTGATGAGACTGATGAAGAAATACATCATGTTTCATACACCTTAAGCGTCGTAAACGAAGTTGTGAGAGTCAGCTAGTTACATACATATGGTCACACCTTTATCCCCGAAGAGGTAGGCAGAGGCATATTATTATGTCCCCACATTTCACCTTTTTAGAATTTGTCCCACGTAATAGGCGGTGAGCTGTATTGCCGTGTTGAGATAGACAGGCGCAGGTTGTATCTGCCTGCTGTTAAAATTAATCAAGCCGCCAAAACGGCCTTCAACTTCGCTTAACGACTGCCATTTTACGGGCAACCAGGACCAACGGCTTAACGTGCCTTCCGAAACACGGAAACGACGCTCAAATAACTGTCAAAAAGTGGTTACATGGATGGTCACCCATCCAAGGACTGGCCATAGTGAATGAGCTTACTACAGTGATCGCTTACAGAACACTAAGTCCGCGGTGCCACGAGCGCTTCTTATTTATACATAATATATAATAGACTAGCTGACCCTCGCAACTGCGTTTACGTCTATTTTTGTTTGTTTGTAATAATACACTCGAGAGCAATGAATCCGGGTCACTTAAAGAATGTTAAAAATCTCGGAAACTAAAAATGATAGGTTAATGCAATAAATTGTATTTAATAGACAATGTAATACTCCTTAAATGAAAGTAAAAAAAATATGAGTCACCATACATTTTATTAACACAAAATTACATAAAGAAAAAACTGCTGATCTCTCCTTAAAACAAAAATAGGAAACATGAAATTTTTGAACTTTATTACGATTTTCTTGAATTTTAATACTTCGTATTGCCTCCTCGTGCTTCCATTACTGCGTTTACGCGGTTTGGCATGCTGTACACCAAGTTCCTTATACGATTTTGGGGAATATTCTCCCATTCCTCTGTGAGAGCAATTTTGAGCTCACGAAGCGTGATTGGGGGAGGGTTTCGTTGTTTTACGCATCTGCCTAGCTCGTCCCAAGCATGCTCGATCGGGTTGATATCCGGGCTGCGCGCTGGCCACTCCATACGAGTAATGTTCATCTCTTGAAGGTCATTCACAATCCTACCTGTATGAGGTCGGGCATTGTCATGCATAAATATAGCATCCTCACCTAAATTGACCATAAATGGACCAACGTGATCATTGAGGATTTCTTCCACATATCTTACGCTAGTTAAAGAGCCGTTTTCTATGATCACCAGCTCTGTGCGACTTTCAGAAGAAATTCCGGCCCACACAAGTACAGACCCACCACCGTAGGCTACTTTTTCTTCGATGCATGCTTGCTTGAATCTTTCCCCTGGTTTTCGATACACCCTGTGTCTTCCATCGTGCTTGTAGAGCATAAATTTTGATTCGTCGGAGAACATAACTTTTGACCAATCTTCAATACTCCAATTTACGTGGCTCTGGGCATACCTTAGTCTCGAAATACGATGCCCACGCTCCAGTTTAGGGTCGTTTGCAGGTCTAAGGGGTTTTAAGTTAGATTCAGCAAGCCGACGTCTTACTGTCCATGCACTTGGGTTACTTCCCCGAGGCGTCGAAACTGATTGGTGAGTTCAGTTCCTGTGAGAAAGCGATTTCGAAGCATGGTGTTCACCAAGTATCGGTCTTCTCGTGCTGTGGTACACCTGGTTCTGCCCGTTCCTGGTCTGCGTAGGTTAGAACCAGTTTCTTCGTAACGTCGGAGAACTCTTTGTACTGTTGACAGCGACACACCGACAGTCCTGGCTGTATCGCGCTGACTCCGGCCGGTTTCCAGCATTGTAAGTATTCTGGTGCATTCTTCAGGTGTAAGCGACATAATTTCAGCTTGATTAATGAATATAGAGCACTATCAACATGGTTTATGTACCCACATAAATGACAGATTACAAACAAAAGCAACACCAAATGCTGTAATTTCGTAGTTCCATCTTCGAAAGTGGCCCTTTTTCAAATTTGATTTTTTTATGATGTAACTTTACAATAACTAAGAAGTTTTAATACCTTCATTTAAGGAGTATTACATTGTCTATTAAATACAATTTATTGCATTAACCTAGCATTTTTAGTTTCCGAGATTTTTAGGATTCTTTAAGTGACCCGGATTCATTGCTCTCGAGTGTAAAATGAAATGAAATTTTGTTCCAAAAGTAACAAAAATTTTAAGCGAGTGGAAGACCTCCCTTTCTGGATTTGTAATAATTTAAGTACAAAACAATGAATATATCTTATTCTTATATGTCTGTGGAATATATGAACATTCGTCTTTGTGAATTCGTCACATTTAAGTTTTAAGTAATGATCAATCACATTTTTTGCAGTGTATTTTACTACACTTAAAACAAAGGAAAATTGAAATACAAACGTTCCTTTGTTTTTAATTTACTTTTCGCCTCTCTCTATAAAATAGAGTGCAGAGAGGCTTATGGCGAGACTTTGTCTGTAGTCTGTGACTCTGTTGCATTAAACTACGTCACTAGGTCACGTGGATCATCTGTTCAAAGTTTGAAATAAAACAAAAATGACAACGTCAATCGGATTGAACTCTCACAATAAACGTTTTAGAGAGGGGCAGTCGGGTGAGACCGTCTCACAGCTTTTCGTTTATTTGGTGAAGCGAGGAACGCATTTCCGCTACTATGTTTCTTCTTCTTCCGTGGTTCTTTTACTCTGATGTCTCTGTAGTTGCGCTACTCTATGTTAGCGAGTCATATCGCCCATTTGCTCAAGGTCGTTAGCCCTGGGTATGGCCTTAAAAAAACTTAAATATTACTCAGAACGAGATGACCTTTTAATCGAATTCACACCAAATATGTGGTTCGTACATCGAATAATATGATTTGTGAAACAGAAATACGAATTGCATATCAAAAAAATACTAACTTGCACTCTAAATAGTACTATCTTATAACGGAATAGGTTAGGTTAGGTTAAACTTTTATTTTTTTGATCAATAAAATTTAATTTTGTAGAGGTAACTGATTAAATTGAGGTTTTACTTAGAATAAACGATGTTCCTAAAAGTAAATTAGGCGATAGATTTCCTTAAAAAGTTTTAATATTTTTGTTGAACAATGGAATTTTTAGATATACTATTCTGATAATAGTTATTCGTTCAGTAAAACAGTTCTGCAAATACCATTAAACAGTGTATTGAATTTGGTTTATTTAGTGTGCATAATTAGTGTGCAAGTCAGTATTTTTGGTTTAGCTTTGAAATATTTTGTTCGGAAAAAGGGAATAAACAGATATCGATTTAAATACATGCCTTTATAAAAGGATACTTTTTAAATTATATATAAAGTACCCTTAATATTAATAATGGCAAGTTTTGTTGAAAGGAAACATTCCTTTATATTCAAAAGTTTGTAAAACTGCATTTAAAGATTTTTGAAAAATCACCTGCTAGAACCGGATCTCGAACCTGGGAGATGTGAAAAAAAATCATCCTGTATTTTATGATACCAAGTAAAATTGTTTTTATTGTAAAGCTTCCTCACTATCTAAAAAAAAACAGTCTAATTGAGAAGTCTTGAAATTTCGTCCTGTATATCCGGCATAACAATCTTGAAGATTTCCACACTTAGCGAAGAAAAAAGTATGATTGAATAACAATAATGTTCTATACAACACATCATTTTTATATAGAACTGCGGCATGCTTCATATTTTCCATAGGTTTTTAAAATAATAATCTTTGGTTTTTATGATAGCAAGTCGCGGTTTTATCTGCACGTCATAGAGAAGTCAATGATGAAACAAGGAGCCTGAATCAAAGCATTATAACCCAGCCGTCCCCGTCTCGGATCACAGAGGAGCTACCTGATATAATACGAATTAACCTATAGCTTATAGAGCCTTTTGCACCGCAGCATGGAAGTGACACAAGCGACAAACACAGAGATTCATAGCAGCTTAACAAGGTTTTATCTACACAGTACAAAAAAGTCAAAGAAGTGGACAAAGAGCCCGAATCCAATCTTTATATTATTATACTAGCTGACCCGCGCAACTTCGTTTGCGTCATATGAAAGTGAGGAAGAGAGAAGTGTGGTATAAATATTTAGTGATATAATGTTTCCCGTCGGATTTACTCCGTCGCTTATGTTCATTAGAGCTGACCCGCACAACTTCGTTTGCCTCACATGAGAGTGAGAAGGAGAGAGGCATGGTATTAATATGTAATGTGATATGATGTTTCCCGTCGCATTTACTTCCGCCCGTCCTTTTTTTGATTCGGATCCGACTCGCACTTGACCGGTTTTTATCATTCACTTGACTGGCTACCACTGCAGACCACGATTAGGACTGCCGTAGTCGCCTCGCTCGTATTTTAAAACTTATAAAAGGGTTATTGTAAGCGAACCGTAAAAGAAAGGCAGATGCTGGTAAGGACTTTTTTTATAACTTTTTAAGAGGAACGATTTTATAATACACTATTTTTACGTAACATTAACCATTTACACAGTGACGCAATGGAAGCTCCGAGAAGAAAGAAATTTTCCCCGTTCTCAAAACATAATTCATGACTGCTCCGCCCCTATTCGTTTTAACGTAATGCAATATTGTCATTAACCATCCCCGATACATACCTATTAAACTGTAAAATATTTTTTGAAATGCAACCAGTAGTTTCTGAGATCCTAGCACAAACAAACTCTTCAGTTTTAAAATATTGTGAGCGGACCTTAAGAGATAGACAAATTAGGTTATTGTGAGCGAATCTTAAAAGATAGACATATGCTGTCGCGGACTTCTTTTTAGAACTTTTTAAGAGAAACAATTTTGTAATACACAATTTTTATGTAACTTTAACCATTTACGCAGCGTACGCTTCGGAAGCTCTCAGACGGTGAAAAATATTCCCCGTTTTCGAAACATTCTTGATTGCTGCTCCGTTTCTGTTCGCCTTAGCGTGATGTTACATAGCCTATAGCCATCCTCAATAGATGGACTATCAAACTGTAAAAGAATTTTCGAAATCCAACCAGTAGTTCCTGAGATCCTAGCGTTCAAACAAACAAACAAACATACAAACAAACTCTTCAGCTTTATAATATTAGTATGGATAAAAACAAACACAGAATGACTGAGATCAACGCACAGCCGGAACCGCTGGGTCTAGAAAAATGAAATTTTGCACCATTACTCCATATGTGTCGTAGGTAGCATAAGTATAAGCATGAGCATGGTTTAACGAAAATTCAGCTCCTAAGGGATAAAAAAGGGTTGCCAAGTTTGTATGAGACAGTATGATTCTTTGGTGAAATTTCTTTAAATTATGCATAAATTATATATCTTTAACTTGATTGATGGAAGAAATGTTTTGTATTTTTTTTTAAATAATATGTTCTAACGTGGGTAAAAAGGGGTAGATAGATATTTGGGGAAGGATTTATCTCGAAGTTCATTTAAATTTCTCCTTAGCGCTTTGATTTAAATTATGTTTTACTAGCTGACCCGCGCAACATAGTCACATGAAAGTGAGAATAAAACCAAGTGCGAGTCGGATTCCCGCACGAAGGGTTCCTCCATATGACGTCACAATTCCATTAAAATGCTCCTCACTTATCCTGAGGGATGGTCATCACCAGCCCTGTCTCCAGTAGGGGTGTAAGGTCCTGATTCAGCTGTTCCTGACTGCGCTGCTTCGCGCCGTCTAGCAGTTAACTTGACTGCTGCTGCTGCTTTCTGTGAGGGTAACCAAGGGTTCCGCCGCACTAGGCACCTTCCAACACCTTGGATGCGGCCAAAAATTCGTCACCACTAGACGACCAAACTTCGAATGCCTCAGAAGGTATCCGTCTCGAAAAGGACCAAAAATGTACCACTGAGTACCAGGTCTTTACTGAGTGTAGTGGTAGGGTCTCAAATAAAAAGCAGACGCTACTGTACTAACAAGGAAGTAAGTATATTATGACCAAATATTTTACAAAACATAGACAGACAACGGAAAATCTTACTATCGCGAGTTACAAATCGGTAACCAACACACATTTTTACATACATCAGTTATACAGCCATTTTTCTCCGAAACTATAAGACCTATGCCATTGAAACTTTGTAAGTAGACGTAATCTGTGAACCGCATTAAGATTTTAACATAAAACTAGAAAAAAAGCAGTAAATTTTGGGGGTCCATACTCAGAACTGAAACTGAAAAAATTTTTTTGGTCAAACCTATACGTGTGGGGTATCTATAGATAGGTCTTTAAAATGCTATTAAGGTTTGTAACATCATTTTTTTATAAACTGAATAGTTTGCGTAAGAGACACTTCCAAAGTGGAAAAATGTGTCCCCCCCCCCCTCTAACTTCTAAACTAAGAGAATGATAAATCAAAAAAATATATATAATGTACATTGCCAAAAAAACTACTAACTAAAATTGGTTTGAACGAGATCGAGTTGGTAGTTTTTTTTTAATACGTCATAAACTGCAATTTTCGCCTAGTAAAGTTACAACGAACTACAAAAACTTTTATATTATGTTACTTGCTGCTAAGGACCCCTTCATGGGCGAGTCCAACTCGCACTTGGCCGGTTTTTTGTTATAGCTGATGTGATGACTGCCTCTGTGGCGCAGTCGGTTTGTCTGTTTCTCTATCTGTTTGCTTTGCTTTGTCCGGAAGGATCTCGAAAGTACTCAATAGATTTCATTTAAATTCATTTATATGTACGTTTGACCCATAGGTATTTATTTTTTAACATCGAGATTGACTTTAAATTTCAAGAAAGAGATCATCGTCATGTGTATTTCCAAATTCAAACAGAGCTACCAAACAGATCTCTGCCACGAAGAGATACAGCGGCTCCATAGTGCAGAGAGAGAGTTTATAATATTAGTATAAACTTATAGAAAAAGAAAATAGCAAAGGCTTGTTTCAGATTCCTGGCTTAAAACTTAGTTTAAATTAAAGTTACTAAGTCAGTAATCTCTTGCAAATCTTTGGCGTCGCGTCTAATGAAGAGAAGATACTACAGAACAAGATTGTTTTCCAGCTGAAGCCATCGCTTAAAGAAATTCACAATATAAGGTAAGTATTGATTACGAAGAAGTGTCCCACTCTTTTTAACCAACTTCAAAAAAAGGAGGAGGTTCTCAATTCGACGGTACTTATTTTATTTTGTTTATTTGATTTATGTATTTTTTGTTTTTACTTTTGTTTTCTTTTTCAACTAGTGCGTTTGTAAACTTTTAATTAAAGCACTACAATTAAATAATGGTCAGGTGTCGATCTGATGAATGAGAAGACAAAAGACAGTCTAGAGAATTCTCTAATGATATACAGCAGTTACGTTGTGTTTGGGCTTGATTAATTTGTATTGTCGAGAACTTTACACCTAAATAGATACATTTTCAGTTTACCCGGTAGTCCCAGTTTTACTGCAAGGCAGACTATGGCCAACTGTACTGCTGTAAGCTTTGTCATCCTATTGCTAATACAGATTGTCTTACTGTACTGACTCTTTATTTTGTAGGTAATTAACAGCCATACAAAAATCGTTGATCTACTCGCGGGTATAATACCATATTTAGGGGTTATTTTATCAATTTTTTTTTGTATAAGGTGGTAGGAGTCCTGCATAACATTCTTGAAGATTTCCACACATAACGAAGAAAAAAAGTATGAATGAATATAAATTCTATACAACACATTATTTTTATATAGAACTGCGGCATGCTTCATATTTTCCATTGATTTTTTAAATAATAATCTTTGCATTTTATGAATGCACGTCGCGGTTTTATCTACACATCATAGAGAAGTCAATAAAGGAAACAAGGAGCCTGAATCAAAGCATTATAACCCAGCGGTCGCAGTCTTGGATCACAGTGAAGTAATAAGTAACCCACAACCCTGGTTTAGAACCACTGGTTTTAGAACCATGAAATTTTGCACAAATGCTCCTAATGTGACGTAGGTGAGCAAGTACGGGACAATGTGAATCTTCTTCAAATTTTGCATAAATTATGTTTTATTTAATTTAGTGGAAGGTGTGTTTTGTATTTTATTGAAATACTAGCGGTTTCCTGCCACGCTTCGCTGTGTACTTTTATGGTTGCATGTACTATCGAGCACATAACTGCAGTAGCAATCCTACGTAACTATGGCGTTAACATTCTAGCGCTACTTGTGTACTTTTTCTTTTAAGATAATTCACACACATATATAAATTGTTCTTCCGTAGGAATATTATCGATAATTTCGTTGTTACTACTTAAGCAACCCGTGGTCGAGTGGTTCTAGTATGGAATGGAAATGCAAAGGTTGATGGTCCGAATCCCACGATCTTGCAAAAACACTTTTAGTGTTTCATTTATAAATTAATATCAGGTTGATTAATAAAATATGTTTCTTAAGTAGAATTATTAGAAACTTCATGCAAAATTACTTTATCAATATTTAAAATTATACTTTTGTTTTAAATATAAAAAAAAACCATTGTAAGCTGGAATCGAACCACGAATATCTCTTATCACTTTATAGTAATAGTATCTTGCTTCAGCCACTTAGCTATCGGTTAATTTACTAGGTTGTTAAATTACTGTATTAGTATCTAATGACTCACAGCAGTTGTTAAGAATAATACAGTTATGAAAAAGAATATATTATTACATCGTTATCTTTGTCTAGCACGAACTAATCATATTTTGCTGTTCTAGTTTACGCTGTGACGCATCGCGTCGTGTTATATTATACACACAAACACTCATATATGTAAACGCAAAACTAGCCCGAACGCACGCCACACCATAATGAGCGTTGTTGTGCTATTGCAGTTATGAGCTTGATTGTACATATGTAAAATGAGTAAAAAACCAAAGGATTACTACGGGTACGAGTACGTTATAAAAAGTATGTTTCGATCCGCAACCAAAATCATAAATAGTTCGTAAAATCAATTTCAAAAACACACCGAGAGTGTGCAAAATCATTATGTTGCCAATGTTCAGTACCTAAAAATCAGTGCGCGCGCTTCGAAAAAATAAAACACTCGGAAAAGTTTATTGATGCTTAAGACGAATCGAGAAATAGTCAAGTTAGGAAGTGACAACTTTGGGAATGGTAAAGTCAGGAAGATGACAATTTAGGAAGTGGACAAGTTTGGAAGTGGTCAAGTTAGAAAATGGACAAAGTCGACCGAAAGGTTTTGAATTCACAAACAAAGTGCAGACGATATTCCAAAATTCAAATTTTACTTTACCCTCTAGACTCTAGAGAATAAAAACGACTTTTGCACTCAAATATCAAAGAGCAAAAATACTTGAGAGTAGCGAAAAATCCTAAATCTATGAAAAATACTCTTTCCGAGATGGGGGGATGAAAAATATATGTTCGTTGACATGGGAGATCCCTTATTATGTTTTAAGTATTTTTGTTATAGCAAGTAAACTAAAGTAGGTAGGAATAGTTATTTGTCATACAAGAGTGCAAAATTGCTTTTTAACCGCGTGCTCAATTTTGATGCCCGAGCAAGCGAAGGATTCTAAAATTTGAATCCTGAGCGTAAGCGAGGGAATCAATAGAGCACGAGGTGCAAAAGCTTTGCACTCGAGTGCAACACGTAACTTTTCATTCCACCTCAGCGAGGAAATGACTGAATGCAAAAATCAAAACCTCACGACCACTGTCTCCGCACAGTCTTGCAAAAACTTACATCGAATATATTTACATGACGTCATAGTAAAATGTGTTCCGTTGGAGGGTGAGCCTTTAGTATACTTTGACCACTGTATACTGTAGTTTGACTCGGCCGGGTTTTAGAAATAAATGCCTACAGCCGCGCGGTACGTAAGCATGCGATAGGGCTGCCCACCTACAGCATTTTAATAATATGTGCCTACTATTTTCTATTTAGTACTGCGATTGTAAATATGTGCATACATACATTCATATAGTCACGCCTTTATCCCTGAAGGTGTAGGCAGAGGCATAGTATACGCCCACATTTTACCTTATAGTTTTACGTACGCGTATATATAGTGAGCATAATGCAGTTCAATTTTTTCAATCCGCCCACAAGGCCTTCAATCTGTATTAAGGATTGTCGTTTTACTGACAACCGGCTTCAATTTCGAGTAAATATGTACCTTTTTTATTTAAACAAAAAAAAACTTTGTGAGTAATAATATAATATCCCCGCAACGGCTGGCGGTGCGGGGCGGCGGCGTGGCGGCGCAGCGCCCGTTATCTACTAACGATGGAGTGAGACGGGTATAGGAATTTGAAAACGAGTAAGCGGCGTAGACAATAATAATCGGCTCATCACATGTTTCGTCAGTGATAGAATCACGGATTTCTAGTCTTTATAATCATTGCGTTAAATTTTTGATTTACAAAATTAAAACTATTTTTCGATTTGAAAGTACTAGTCAGTCTCTAGTACACTAGTACTTTTCGTACATTGTCAAGTTGTGTTAAATTTTGGAAGTTCATATTTGTCTCTATGCGTGTAATAAAAATCAAAGGTAACAAAAATGCTGTCAATCAAAGTCGTACGGTTTGTTTCTTTGTGGATGACCGATGTTACAGTACACTTAGGGTGTACTGTAACATCGGTCATCCACAAAGAAATGAATACTCTTGAAACATACCTAAATCATTGCTCTCAATTAAATAACTACGAACTGACAACGGAACTAAATGTACTACCTACACGTACTAGAGTTCTGAACTAGTTTTTTTTTTGGATATTGTACTATATTGGATCGCACCGTTCACTGACTGAGCAAGCACAAGTCTAGTTTTAAACACAAACATACCTACTTCATGTAACTACCCAGTTCACTCGTGTCAATCACTTTGTTTAACTTTAGTCAACTAGTACCAATTAGTACTTAAGTAAAATCAATTTATAGTCTTACCTTTCGGAGTTTCCAGGTAATCTAAAAAACGTTATCTCTGGGTATTGACGAATTCATGCAACCAAAACAAGCACAATAGACTCTAATTGTCATATTAAATATTTTTAGTAAATAAAACACGCGCGGTTACTATCTAAAAAACGACACACCGTCCATTCGTCTACTCGGCACAATCGCCTGCTAGCGTGCTGAAAGGCCTGCCGAAAACGAGAATCGTAGGTATAGCTTGCGCTTCGTCCGTTTGTAGGGAGCTACAATACTGGTTAGTACTCTTTATACTGTGCTTTGACCGTTCGCTTCAATATAAAATTTACGTGCTCTTATCAGTTATATTTTATTTTATTTTTATTTTCATCGTTTGGTAATCCATCATGGATGCTATGCCGAACTGAGTCTTATCTACTAAAACCACACTGTGACCTACCACTGCTTACAGCCGGGAGCCCTGGGTTAGCCCCCTACAGTATGTCCCAGGATTCCCCTATCCAAGATATCCCTACTAATATTATAAATGCGAAAGTAACTCTGTCCGTCTGTCTATTACGCTTTTATGCCCAAACGGCTGGAGCGATTGAGATGAAATTTGGTATACAAATAGTTCGAGGTTCTGGGAAGGACATAGGCTACTATTTTTTAACCTACTGCGCAGAAGGAAGGTTATGATTTTACGCGATAACGACTTCTACGCGGTTGAAACCGCGGGGAACAGAAGATTATAATCTTGAATAACATAACGGCCACTTGTTATCCCAGGAATATGCATCCATGGGAACCGGGATCAGTAACAATTACACCCGGACGAAGCTACGAGTATTATGGCTATTTCTCCTGGTTGCTTAAATTTGATGGTCACACGCTTATATTTTCTAAACCGTATGAGTTTGAAAGAAATGTTTTAAAATAGTGGATAAAACAACTATTAAGCTATAAAATACATGAAATTTGTTGCAATAGAAGTAAATATTCATACCAAAAATTAACACGAAAGGTCAAAATCGGGGTCATTTTTCGCATTCTACTCGTGTCACACTTCCCGATTCAGTTAAACATTTGGTCACTGCTTCACCAAATTTCCATAGATTTTGAAGTTACATACACTAAATTCACCGTAATAACATACACTACACACACAGTATTACAAAAAAAATCTTCTAAGTATTATTTAGAACTTAAAACACAATATACATCGGTCACACGAATCTAGGTACTCTAAATTTGCGTAGTAAACGGTTTACTGTTGACCAAAACGACCGCCCCAATAACAAAACTCAACTAAACTGAACGTTATTCGTGATCGGTAATCGCGGAGGTGCAACGTGCAACTCCTGGCTCCTTGAGAAAAAAATATATCCGTAAGTTTCTACATTTGACACTTAATTCGAGTACTTTTCGTGGGTGACTTTTTGTACATTGTATAATAGCTATTGAAGTCAGAGTTTATTCATCGAAACCGCAAATTAATTGAGATATTTATGTAGTATTTGATTTAAAACGTAACGGCTAAACTTTGTCGGAATTTAAAAAAAAGCTATGTTTTCGTTACCTTCGTGTCACATCCTTCGTGGCGTTTTACCCACGAAGGTGAGTTTATGCCACGAAGGTGATCTCTGACTAGTTTCAGTAAGAGTGGTACTCTTTTAGATTCGTATTGTAGTAGATATGTAGCGGAATAATAGTAGAACAAATAAGTAAGGTACCTACAATCATGGCAAAGGACAGAGCTATACCTATAACATTCCGTGAAGCCCTTTTATAGGAGTAGAAATCCCACCGGACGTTATGCCAGATCCAAACCGTCTAAAACCCACATCGTAGCTACTTACCCGTCTAGTATTAGGCGCCCCGGGCAACTCCTTAGAATGATGTATCAGGGTACCCGACAGGCTTAGCGGGTGTTATCTTGCGTCTTTTGGGTTAGTTCAGATGATTTTCCGCTTCTTGAGGCGTGCGGCATGCTAAGAATTTTTGAACAAAGACACAATGACCTTCGCGTCCAAGTCTCAAGAAGAAATCCTGGGAAAGAGTCATGCCACCTAAAGCTTAATCAAGGCACCTACTACCTTATACTTATATCAACTTAAATACATTTAGGTACCTAGTACTCGTCGAGTTTTCCGGCAAGGCGGTTTGTGACTACTCTCGAGAACAACTTGTAAACATGGCTAAGGAGTGAGATGGGTATATAATTCATCAGCAAGGTCTTGTCACCTTTTTTGAAAAACAGAGCCATTGCACTCCCGCTCCACGCTTTGGGGGTTTGTACCTGTTGGAGGACGGAATTAAAGAGACTCGTCCGTTCTTTGAGAACTAGAGTCCCGCCAGCTTTAAGAAGCTCAGTCGTTATTCCGTCCTCTCCAGGGATTTATTGGTTTTTAGTTGTTAGACAGCAGCCCTGACCTCGCCCTGGTCAATATCCAGAATGTCTTCGGTATAGTGGCGCATTAGTAGGGCTCTGTGGTCACGGTCGCTAGGTCCCGTCGGTCTTTTTTTCCGTGATGCATATAGTTCTCTGTAGAAGCTCCTAACTTCTTCGAGAATCTCGAACCTCGAGGTCTCGGTTTTGCCACCCGCTGTCTTCAATTTTGTCAGACGAGGTCTTCCGAGCTGTTGGGCAAAGACTTTAGTACCCCAATTTTGTGTGATCGCTGCCTCTACGATGTTGGTGTTATAACGTCTGAGGTCGCGTCATAGCAGCTTTCGGATTTGATGTTTAAATCTCTCTGGTCTGACGAAGACCAAAAGTAAGCAAAAGTAAGTAAGTATGCATAGATTTTTATTTTTTTATTGAGGTTCGCAAACTGGATTCTCGGCAAGACTATTCAACATCGCTCATTTAGACTCAGTTCAGCCGAGAACTCAGTGCGAACACAGCATGCATCCTAATTTTCGCACTTCAATGAAATGTAGATGGCGTTTCCCGTCTGATTGTCATGAGCTCGAGGGTCTCGGGCGAAAGCTGGGAACACCTATTTTTGCTTTTTTCCAGACTGAATCCTTCAGGACACTTGTTGTAGCGTCCTGACTACAGTGTCGGCCTTATCGTGATCGTTGTCAGTGGTTTCCAGCAGATCGAAACGATTTTGAAGCTCCAATTGAAACTTCTCGGCACACAAAGCTATTTGGAGCGCAGTAGGTCGGAGAGTAGGCTTCATCATCCGGGCCCTTTCGACGCGGAAGTCTAAATTCAGAGACGCTCTGACGAGTCGGTGATCATTTCCGGTATTAAACCTTTTGATCACAGAGACATCTTCTCCGAATATACACCTCCTGTCCGACATGATGAATTTTACCTCGTTCCTTGTGACCTTGTTGGGGCTTCGCCAAGTCCACCTTCTATGGGGTTTCTTCTTAAAGAATGAGTTCATCAAGAAGAGCCCCTGAGCCTCAAGAAAGTTAATAATCATACTGCCCCGCGGCCCCCGGTCATTTCTACGCCCAACACCAAAAATTCTGATTTTCGTTTCACCGCGTTCTTGTACTCCCACTTTGACAGTGAAGTCCCCTATCATAACATTGTAGTGAGTCACTGTGAGTCTTGGCAGTACCGTGTAATGCTTTCACCACGTCCTCGTACACGGTCTCAACTGCCTCGTCAGCGCTTCTCGAAGTTGGGGCATAGGTACACCTGAATCACCTTCAGGGAGTCCTGTTGGTAAGTCTCAGTATTACGTATGCTACCCGAGGCGAAACACTCCTGATCTCCACAATGCTGCTAACGAGTTCCTTTTTCACCGTAAAGCCAACACCGCCCTCGGAAGAATGTCTTCCATCACCTTCCCGAAAGTAGAATAGGTCTCCCGACTCAAGGGTTAGCGTGTCCTCCCGCTTTCTTCGGACTTCGCACAACACCAGTATGTGCCAGTTTATGCGACCCAGTTCTACCTCGAGTTCGATGAGCCGATCGTCCAGCCGCAGAGTGCTTTCATTATAAGTTGGCTACTTATAATGGAAGCACTCTGCGGTTCGGACATTCTCACACAACATCATCTAGCCCAAATTAAGACAATATAAGCTTATGCTATGTGATCTAGACAACTGATAATTTGCCACTTTGTGCCAAAGAGATGTACTGTGTTATTTTTATAATATAATTATGTTTCCAGAATAACTTTTACGTCAAAAGCATGTGTAGGTATAGGATCTGGTAATTGTTTTTAGTTAAGTAGCTGTTACCATATAACTGCCGAATGAACAAATTAACTTATAATTTGTACTTAAATAATGTCTGTAAAGCTACTGCGTCACCTTCGTGGATCGTCGCGTCACCTACGTGGGATCAAATAATTCAAAACCTTATTCTTCCAAATCTGACTCAAAATTTAACTTGTTGACTTATATATGTTACTTAACTTACCAAACGCTTTGTGTTTGTTTAAAAAAATTGTTGAAATAATCAGTATTTAAAATTTACCATGAAGGTGACGATGAGAATCGTAAAAAGTAGAAATAGCCATTTATCCGCTATAAAAGGTTTTTGAAAATAGCATAGATTTTTTTGATTTCTTGCAATATTACTAGTACTTGTGTTTCCTGTAAAGGCCCGCGTTGCTCTGTGTTAAGTTTGAATTTATGTAAGACTAGCTGATGCCCGCAGCTTCGCCCGCGTAAAATTTGTTCCCGTGGAAACTTATTCCCGGGATAAAAAGTAGCCTATGTGTTATTCCAGACTATAATGTATCTCTGTACCAAAGGTCAGCCCGATCCGTTCAGCAGTTTGAGCGTGAAAGAGTTTCAAACATCCAAACTCACAAACTTTCGCATTTATAATACACTCGAGAGCAATGAATCCGGGTCACTTAAAGAATGTTAAAAATCTCGGAAACTAAAAATGATAGGTTAATGCAATAAATTGTATTTAATAGACAATGTAATACTCCTTAAATGAAAGTAAAAAAAATATGAGTCACCATAAATTTTATTAACACAAAATTACATAAAGAAAAAACTGCCGATCTCTCCTGAAAACAAAAATATGAAACATGAAATTTTTGAACTTTATTACGATTTTCTTGAATTTTAATACTTCGTATTGCCTCCTCGTGCTTCCATTACTGCGTTTACGCGGTTTGGCATGCTGTACACCAAGTTCCTTATACGATTTTGGGGAATATTCTCCCATTCCTCTGTGAGAGCAATTTTGAGCTCACGAAGCGTGATTGGGGGAGGGTTTCGTTGTTTTACGCATCTGCCTAGCTCGTCCCAAGCATGCTCGATCGGGTTGATATCCGGGCTGCGCGCTGGCCACTCCATACGAGTAATGTTCATCTCTTGAAGGTAGTCATTCACAATCCTACCTGTATGAGGTCGGGCATTGTCATGCATAAATATAGCATCCTCACCTAAATTGACCATAAATGGACCAACGTGATCATTGAGAATTTCTTCCACATATCTTACGCTAGTTAAAGAGCCGTTTTCTATGATCACCAGCTCTGTGCGACTTTCAGAAGAAATTCCGGCCCACACAAGTACAGACCCACCACCGTAGGCTACTTTTTCTTCGATGCATGCTTGCTTGAATCTTTCCCCTGGTCTTCGATACACTCTGTGTCTTCCATCGTGCTTGTAGAGCATAAATTTTGATTCGTCGGAGAACATAACTTTTGACCAATCTTCAATACTCCAATTTACGTGGCTCTGGGCATACCTTAGTCTCGAAATACGATGCCCACGCTCCAGTTTAGGGCCGTTTGCAGGTCTAAGGGGTTTTAAGTTAGATTCAGCAAGCCGACGTCTTACTGTCCATGCACTTGGGTTACTTCCTCCGAGGCGTCGAAACTGATTGGTGAGTTCAGTTCCTGTGAGAAAGCGATTTCGAAGCATGGTGTTCACCAAGTATCGGTCTTCTCGTGCTGTGGTACACCTGGTTCTGCCCGTTCCTGGTCTGCGTAGGTTAGAACCAGTTTCTTCGTAACGTCGGAGAACTCTTTGTACTGTTGACAGCGACACACCGACAGTCCTGGCTGTATCGCGCTGACTCCGGCCGGTTTCCAGCATTGTAAGTATTCTGGTGCATTCTTCAGGCGTAAGCGACATAATTTCAGCTTGATTAATGAATATAGAGCACTATCAACATGGTTTATGTACCCACATAAATGACAGATTACAAACAAAAGCAACACCAAATGCTGTAATTTCGTAGTTCCATCTTCGAAAGTGGCCCTTTTTCAAATTTGATTTTTTTATGATATAACTTTACAATAACTAAGAAGTTTTAATACCTTTATTTAAGGAGTATTACATTGTCTATTAAATACAATTTATTGCATTAACCTAGCATTTTTAGTTTCCGAGATTTTTAGGATTCTTTAAGTGACCCGGATTCATTGCTCTCGAGTGTATTAGTAAGAAGTAAGATAGTAAGATTGCTACAGTCCAATCCTGTCCGATCTGGCAATAATGTAAACATGTCATGTTTTGACATTCGTTGTCTAAGACAGATGAGTAGAAAAATATAGTATTACAAATCATTGAATTTTTTACCCTCCTGAGTAGGTATTTTAAATGAAAATAAACTATCATAAAGATGTTATTTGGTGTCGAAATGATTGTAAAAACACTGTATGACTCCTGGATACTGGAATATAATCAGGGTGAATACTCAATTGCAAGTAACTATGGATATCCGGAGCGGCTGGAGGAGGTCCTGGACTCCTTGTTCCCGTCGAGAGCGGAGGAACACATTTCTCCGCGCATGGCTCCGTCTCAGGCGCCCAACGCGGAGGGCTGCGAGAACGACGTGCTCGTAGTCACCGAGTATGAGTTAGGGGCGGCTGTTCTGCGGCTTAAATCCCGCAAAAACACCGCCCCTGGACCCGATGGCATTCCAGGCCGAGCGTGGGTTCTGGCTCTCGAGGAGCTTGGTCCTCGACTAATTGGGCTCTTCAGCGCATGCCTCGAGAAAGGCCAGTTCCCAAGGTCTGGGAGACCGGGAAACTGGTCTTAATTCAAAAGGCAGGGCGGCCGGCAAATTCCCCATCAGGGTACCGGCCGATCGTGTTGCTCGACGAGGTGTGCAAGCTCTTTGAGCGTGTTATTGCACAACGCCTCGTCGGGCATCACACACGCGTGGGGCCTGATCTGGCAGGAAGCCAGTTTGGCTTCCATCAGGGACGCTCCACCGTGGACGCGATCATGCGCATTAGAGGCCTGATGGAGGAAGCAGTCTCACGAGGGGAGGTGGTGGTGGCGGAGTCTCTCGACATCGACAACGAATTCAACACCTTGTCCTGGAGCTGCGTCAGGGAGGCGCTTATCTATCATGGAGTGCCTCCCTACCTCCGTCGAATTGTCGGGGCTTATCTCTCCGAGAGAGCCATAACTTACCCGAGCTGGCTAGGGCCGGGTCGGCTAGATGTGTCGTGTGGTGTTCCACAGGGATCGGTGTTACGGCCGCTCCTGTGGAACATCGATTACGCCTGGGTGCTGCGTGGTCCGTTGCTCAGAGGGGTCGGCGTAACGTGTTACGTCGACGACACCCTCGTTACGGCGCGGGGAGCAACGCACCGTGACGCAGCACTAAAGGCCACGGCAGGGGTGGCTCAAGTCGTGGGTCGGATTCGGCGGCTGGGTCACGAGGTCGCCCTTCACAAATCCGAGGCTCTGTGCTTCCATGGATCTCGGATGGGGCCACCTGCGGAATCCAGCCTACAGGTAGGGGGCGTCAGCATCGGCATCGAGCCCTGGATGAAGTATCTGGGGCTCGTACTCGATGGCCGGTGGAACTTCGGACATCACTTCCGAAGGTTGGGCCCAAGGGCCATGGGCATCAGCCGCACTGGCGCGGCTGATGCCCAACATCAGGGGACCCAACGCTCCCTACAGGAGACTGTACCTGGGGATCGTGCGAAGCATGGCCCTATACGGAGCTCCCGTATGGGCGGAGACCCTGACAGCCAGCAATGTGGCTAGACTGCTGAGCCCGCAGAGATTGATGGCCGTTAGGGTGATAAGAGGATACCGCACGATATAGCCGGGACCCTTCCATGGGACCTGTAAGCGAGAGCCATTGCGTCACTGTTCAGATGGCGCAAGGAGGCGCTGGAGCGGGGCCAAAGGCCTGCGGCTCGAGAAATCGAGGACCAGCGGTCCCTGCTACACCAGGAAACCGTGGAGACATGGAAGGTGCGACTTGAGCAACCAAAGGGGGGATTCGCCACTATCGCGGCCGTCAGACTGGTCATGGACGAGTGGCTGGAGAGGAGACATGGTGTTCTCTTCTATCGGTTGACACAGATGCTTGCCGGGCACGGTAGCTTCGGTAGGTATCTGTGGCGAAAACACCGGGAAACCACGGCCGAGTGTCAGCACTGCGAGGACCGCAGCGATGACACGGCGCTCCACACGCTGGTGGAGTGCACGGCGTAGGCGCAACAGCGCCAGGTCTGGGCGTGAACACTCTCTCGCTCGAGACTATGGTGCGAGACATGCTCTCCAGCGGGAGTAAGTGGGACTGCGCCGCCTCCTTCTGCGAGCAGGTCATGCTCGTGAAGGAGGCGGCGGGACGAGTACGGGAGAGAACTCTCCCACCCGAGTACGGCAGTCGCCGCAGAGTGTCTTCGCCGAGGACCATCGGCCACCATGACTGGGGCCTCAGGACGGTGACAGGGCGACGCGACGGCTTACAGAAGCAGGCCCATGACGGCAGCGTGACGTGAGCAACTCACGCACCCCCCCCCCCCCCCCCCCTTAGAAGCGGGATCACACCCGAAACACCTCAAAGACGCGGGATAGCACCCGAAACACCCCCTGGACGAGGCCGCAGTGGCCGTAGGTCTGTTGGGAGTCCCGGGATATCCTTCCGAGGGCTTACCCGGAGCTCCCAACCACAGGCTATTGGACGTTACGTGAGGTTTTTTAGTCGGTAAGAGTCCGGCATAACATCCTTTGAGGATTTTCCCTCACGTTAAAAACAAAAAAGTAACTCTGGATATATAGGATCAAATGTGTTTGTTTACATTTTTGCGCAAAGCTATTGAAATACAGCATCCAGCATAGTGTACCATGCAATCTCTGACACTGCTGTTAATGAAGTGAAGACAGTTCGAAAAACTACTTTTTTCAACCAAAGGTATCGTTATTGATAACCTTTATACGAATAACCTATTTGTTACGAAGTTTGGGTCTTTTCTATGAGTACCAAATAAGATTATTTTGAATATTCTATGTACTTGAAAATACACTAATACACAAATGACTTACTTGACTTGACTTAAAATCCTATGTCCCCTAGACGGGGCAGAGGGCGTCCACAGTGATCTTCCATCGCGTTCGGTCTTGGGCTTCCCGTTTTTATATAATACACAAATACAAATATACTATTTACATATAGGTACTTATGTAAATCGGTTTATCGGTTTATCGTATTTTTCGATACCATAGAACAAACTTATTTAAGCTTAGATTAGGTTGTGTGAAAATGTCCAAAAATAGTAACTAATATATTTTATAGCTCCTATACTTAGTTCTTGACATCGTTGTTAAAAATATGTGTTTTATCTATAGGTATATATTTAAACATCAAGACTGATGTTGCATTTTATGAAAAAGATTATCCTCAGGTTTTCAATGCTCGTACATATTTCCAAATCCAACAGAACTACCAAACAGGTCTCTGCAACGAAGAGGTACAGCGGCTCCATAGTGTATGCAGCGAGAGAGTTTATAATATTAGTATAAACTTAAAGAAAAAGAAAATAACAAAGACTTGTTTGAGATTACTTCCTGTATAACTTGTTTTCAATTTATGTTATTATGGCAGTCATCTCTTGCAAATCTTTAGCATCGCATCAAACGAAAAGAAGATAGTACAGAACAAGATTGTTTTGCAGCTGGTGCCATTGCTTAAAGAAATTCACAATTTATGGTATAACTATGTTACGAAGACGTGTCCCACTCTTTTCTTAAATCACTTACAGTGCGTGAAGTTTGCCTTGATCATCAGTCGCTGATTAGCACTCATCGAAATATTAGTGAGTAGCGAGTATCAATAGTAGGAAAATACATGTCGAAAATTACACACTTGCACTGTAAGCGATTTGAGAAAAGAGTGAGCGCGTGGTAATTGCCACTATCTCATGAATATTTACTCATTTTAGGCTAGCGGTACCAGACAGGACCATTTTTTGCGTGTTATGTTTGTCACTCTGTATAGACACATTATGCGACTGATACATGCTAAATAGTTCAATCGAATGAAGACGTGGCCTATTAGCTAATCGTTTGTGTTTGGCAGTTATTGTCTTTAGTTGAGTGTAATTGATTGCAAAAGAGAATGTATCCAACTTTTTCTATCTTTCTTATTGGAGATATTTTTTGGTAGAACTGAATGAAGTTTTTAATATGAATTAACTAGCTGGTGTACGCAGCTTTAACCTCCTAATATTTGTTCCCATTCTGATTTCCTGTGGGAACTTATTCCCGGGATAATGCCTATGTGTTTTTTCAGACTATAATCTATACCTGTACCAAATTTCAGAAAGATCCGTTCAGCCGTTAGATCGTGAAAGAGTAACAAACATCCACACATCCCTCATAAACTTTCACATTTACGAGTATAATTAGTGAGAAGTAAGATAATACATTTTCTAGTTTACACAGAGTATTAAATTTTAAATTTGTGATATATACCCACTAAGTTATTATTGCATACCTAGGCCAAAGTTTAATATTTTTATATGCACTGCGATAGGAGACTCGCGGTACCATGTGGTACCAGCTCCGTGGGTGTGAATGATCCATAATAATGCCCGAAATAATAAAAATAAAAGATTACGAGTTAATTAAAATGTTGCTTATCTTTTGTAACACGAATAACCCTGTCTGTCCAGCAGAAGGCTGTGGTGTAGGTCCTACTCATCTATATCAATACTACATAAAGAGAGAATCTGACTGACTGACTCATCATCGTGGAGACGAAAGCGACGAGACAAAGATGACAAAATTGAGACAGGAGGAACCTTCTTTTAACGGATCTTTTTTTTGTAATTAATAACCATATTAAATTGGTGGTTTCATGGACTAACTCGCGGGTATAAAATGTTAAGGTCTCAATTTATTAAGATTTATGTATAAGTTGATAGGAGTCCAGCATAACATTATTTAGGATTTCCACACTTATCGAAAAAAAAGTATGAATGAATACAAATTTACATAGAATTGCGACATAGGGGAGAGGGGGGCTTGTTTTAACAAAATTCAAACTTTTGCTCATAGCTCCTAAAATTGTGAACTTAACGTTAATGTTCTTTTACTTACGTGTCGGAAATTTATTCATCTTTTATATCTATATGCAAAATACCACATAGGTTGCCTGGTTTCACAGGTAGAAACCATTTTTTTTTAAAAGTCGGCGTATAATATTTACCCCGTTTTTGGGGCAAATATTAACAATGAAGGGGTAAGAATTAACATATTTTTTGCTGTTTAAAGTAATGAGGTTTGTCAAAAATAAAACGGTATTAATTTTTGTAATATTTTATTTTTATTTTTAATTAACATGTTGTAATGTAATAAAGTAAAAAAATAGAGATCTTCTATCAGAAAATGACCAATCAGTCTTAGGTAGCAAGGTTATCTATTGTAACATCACAATAAGTCCTTAAAATACTTAAGGTAACTAGACAGTTAAGTTATTCTTATCAACATTACCTAATAGTTTCAGTTCTAACATACCATAAAAGTATGCTATTAAAAAAATAACATAACCTAAATTGAGATCTCATCTCACTTAAATTTCTATGCTAATTAGAAGCTATTTAATCAGTTTTCAACTGATGATACAATAATAACAATCAAATACTATCATTTTTATTACCTTACTTTGAGCAACAACATTAATAATGTCAGTTCTAACATACAAGATGAGTATGCTATATAAGAAAATTAATAAAATATAAATTGAGATCCTATCTCACTTGGATTTACAGGCTAATTAGGAACTATTTGTTCAGTTTGAACCAATGCACAGTGGTCCCGCGCTCTAAGAACGGCGGTCGTAGGGGTTACGTGCAACGAATAACTACTGAATTTCATAATAATGCATTTGATAATAGTATTATGTGATTAATTAAGATAAATATTAATAAAAATACAATTTATTGCATTGAAATAATAATCTAATCTCTATAAATAATGATTTTATTGAATAATTAATTTATTTAATAAAATCAGTTATTTCCTGTAATATTTTATTTATGAGAACAATGCATTACAGTCACTCCGCAGCTTAAATAAATGTTACTATAATGCCTTTGAACTAATCTTTTACTCACTACATACACAAATATAAATCAAATAAATTACATTTAATTAGTTTTATATTTTTAAAAAGTGAAGAGTTAGAGACATTTAAAAACATCTATGCATATAAAATAATTTTATTGTAAACTAATGTCTTTTACGTAATTGAACACAAAATCTATACATTTTTAAAGGGACAATACATTTTATACCTAAGCTAAAAGAACATACTTCTTCTTCTTTCTTAGTAATTACTAGAAATATATGGAAGCTTATGCTTTCCTTAATTTGAATTACCGATCTTATGACCGGTGTTTGTGACTATAGGATATGACTTCATGATACGTTCGCCTGATGTATAATACCGCTTCTTCTCTTCCAAGGCTAATAAAATAGCAGGGACTTTGAATTTATAAATTCCTTTGGCAATAAATAAGTGATAATAGATAACACTTCATCAGGGTTAATTAAAAAAAGTGGTAAATTCGGCTGGACGAGTCTTTACTAGCCGAGGTTAGTAAAGACTTTTTTGCTGAATTATCCTAACTCAGTCTACCAACATTATAGTGATCTCTTGCTGCAGTCTGCATCCAGTCTCCTCTGTGCTGTAGACCGCTTATAGATAGAAGATCACACTGCTTAATGTTACGATAGTCAGCAGCAGGCGCAGGACTGATCGCAATCTTGTGTCTATCAGTCACTGTATTTATTGATTATTCAAGATGCAGCCTAATTAACTGATTGCCAATAGCTTGCCAACCCTTTGTAAAGATTGGAAATACAATTTTCCAATTCCTCAGTGTTAACATCTTCTATATCTAGGATCAATTGCCTCAGGCTTTGAAGAACTTGACGATATCTGTAGCTTTGGAAGTATCATTCTATATAGACAGCCAAGTATATCTACAATACAAGCAACCTTGTGAAAGAACTTAAATGTTGTACCTATAACAAAAATCAAATAGTTTAGTGGTAAAAAATAAATAGTGATATCTCGTAGACATCTGCTACGACTTAAAGTCTGACGTAGACCCTCGACTACACTTACAAAAGCGGCTAGAAGTACCCAAATGTTAAAAATAAATAAATATGGGACATTTACATACATTTCTATACAAACCACATACAGAAGTTACTGTTAAAAAGTAGTTAAAACCTTCAAAGTAGTGAAAATAACAAAAAATCAAGAATTTCCTAATATCATTGACGTAGCACCAATTTAATAAAAACCATACTATCAATATTTGCAATAATGCTTAAAATGTGTTATACATACCTCATTTTAAATATTCATTGCAAAAAACTCCGTTCTTCAACAAGTAATTCTTGGAAAAAGAAGCGTCACTGATAATGGTAAATAATACTCGCTAATTACGTAAATGAGCAGATTAATAATGAGTTCACTTTCGATGCACAAAATTATATGCAAATAATAACTTATAGAAATTTTGTTAATATCCTCACGAAGTGTGACAAATAGTGAGTGATTTAAATAAAGTATTGTGTTGTAATTCAAATGTCTTGGTTGACGCCCTATGACCTACTATGGAACCACCGTGCAATGGCACAACAATAACAATCGCATATTTTAAATTCTTCAAGTTATAATACTTATAATATATTATGTACCTTATCATCAAACCAAAAAGTATGATATTTAAGAAAATTAACAAAACATAAATTGAGATCACATCTCACTTAAACTTACAAATGCTAATTAGGAATAAATTGAATCAGTTGGAACGGATAACACAATGATAACAATCGAATATTCTAAGTTTTTACAAAACGTTAGTCAGAATCTGAATAACAGTTAACACAAATAAAATTCACTAAGTCCCCGTTTATGCATGTTGAATGAGCCCATTCCTTACATGATATGCGTTGAATCCAATCAACTCCTGGAGTGTCATTGGTATATGACGAACCACACTCCAAGCAGAACCAATCACTGCCATCACTGTCATCGTCTTGTAATACCTTCTTTTTCACCCTTTTGACCTCAATCTTGTTTATTTTCTGGCTTTTCTTCCCCTTTCCTTTGCCTTTGTTGACTGTACTTTTACCAACAGCTGTATCCTTTTTCTTTGAAGTTTTGAGAGCTTGCTGTTCTAGCTCCAACTTTTCAGGTGTATCAGTCAATATAGCTGCTTTCCTTGTACGTTTTCTATTTGATCCTGATACTCGAGGAAGTGCCTTCGGAAGAGGTCTAATACTTTCCATATTTAAAAATGTATCATTAGACGTTGATGGCCCAGCAGTTAGTTCATTTGATATTTGGTCGATGATCTCTGAGAGATTTATATCAATATTGGGTAACTCTTGTTCAATAATTGGTATTACTGATGAGTCCAGGTTTAATGATGGTAAGCTTGCGTTTATTTCACTAGTTGCAGAGGCATCAAGAGCAATAGGTGGGTCGTTTTGTGCCGGTTGATTCTCTGTAATGTTCGCATTGGTAGGAGCAGAATTGTCAAGAGCATCATGATCAGGTACATTTTGAATGGTTGGATCAGGTCGATCTGTGACATACGATGATGCAAAATCCGAATCTTGGAAGACGTCTTCATTGCAAGGCCAAAGGCCTGCTTTCTTGAACGAGTTTGTTATATTGCTCATTGTAAACGCAGATGGAAAAGCCTCTCTGACAATAACTGGAATATTGTAAATTGTCATTGTTTGGCCCGGATTGCTACACATCCAATTTGTTTGTTGTCTGCTAATATACACTCGAGAGCAATGAATCCGGGTCACTTAAAGAATGTTAAAAATCTCGGAAACTAAAAATGATAGGTTAATGCAATAAATTGTATTTAATAGACAATGTAATACTCCTTAAATGAAAGTAAAAAAAATATGAGTCACCATACATTTTATTAACACAAAATTACATAAAGAAAAAACTGCTGATCTCTCCTTAAAACAAAAATAGGAAACATGAAATTTTTGAACTTTATTACGATTTTCTTGAATTTTAATACTTCGTATTGCCTCCTCGTGCTTCCATTACTGCGTTTACGCGGTTTGGCATGCTGTACACTAAGTTCCTTATACGATTTTGGGGAATATTCTCCCATTCCTCTGTGAGAGCAATTTTGAGCTCACGAAGCGTGATTGGGGGAGGGTTTCGTTGTTTTACGCATCTGCCTAGCTCGTCCCAAGCATGCTCGATCGGGTTGATATCCGGGCTGCGCGCTGGCCACTCCATACGAGTAATGTTCATCTCTTGAAGGTAGTCATTCACAATCCTACCTGTATGAGGTCGGGCATTGTCATGCATAAATATAGCATCCTCACCTAAATTGACCATAAATGGACCAACGTGATCATTGAGGATTTCTTCCACATATCTTACGCTAGTTAAAGAGCCGTTTTCTATGATCACCAGCTCTGTGTGACTTTCAGAAGAAATTCCGGCCCACACAAGTACAGACCCACCACCGTAGGCTACTTTTTCTTCGATGCATGCTTGCTTGAATCTTTCCCCTGGTCTTCGATACACTCTGTGTCTTCCATCGTGCTTGTAGAGCATAAATTTTGATTCGTCGGAGAACATAACTTTTGACCAATCTTCAATACTCCAATTTACGTGGCTCTGGGCATACCTTAGTCTCGAAATACGATGCCCACGCTCCAGTTTAGGGCCGTTTGCAGGTCTAAGGGGTTTTAAGTTAGATTCAGCAAGCCGACGTCTTACTGTCCATGCACTTGGGTTACTTCCTCCGAGGCGTCGAAACTGATTGGTGAGTTCAGTTCCTGTGAGAAAGCGATTTCGAAGCATGGTGTTCACCAAGTATCGGTCTTCTCGTGCTGTGGTACACCTGGTTCTGCCCGTTCCTGGTCTGCGTAGGTTAGAACCAGTTTCTTCGTAACGTCGGAGAACTCTTTGTACTGTTGACAGCGACACACCGACAGTCCTGGCTGTATCGCGCTGACTCCGGCCGGTTTCCAGCATTGTAAGTATTCTGGTGCATTCTTCAGGCGTAAGCGACATAATTTCAGCTTGATTAATGAATATAGAGCACTATCAACATGGTTTATGTACCCACATAAATGACAGATTACAAACAAAAGCAACACCAAATGCTGTAATTTCGTAGTTCCATCTTCGAAAGTGGCCCTTTTTCAAATTTGATTTTTTTATGATATAACTTTACAATAACTAAGAAGTTTTAATACCTTCATTTAAGGAGTATTACATTGTCTATTAAATACAATTTATTGCATTAACCTAGCATTTTTAGTTTCCGAGATTTTTAGGATTCTTTAAGTGACCCGGATTCATTGCTCTCGAGTGTAGTTCTTTAGCGGACCATAAACTCCAATATCCAGGGGTTGAAGCTTGTGTGAGCAATGTGGCGGGAATGATAACATAATCACGTTGTTTTCTTTAGCTTTGTTTACCACAGGGACATTCACATGAGAGTGATGATTGTCCAAAAGCAGTAGAACCGGTTCTTCTGGTGTCGGTTTTGCGTGTTTTATGAAATGATCCATAAAAATCAAGAACTCTGTTTGTGACATCCACCCAGAGCTGTTGCCTGCACCTATTGATTCAGGTGGCCCATGAGCAAGAAACAGTGCGTTGTACTTTTTCCGCGAAAAAATGAACATAGGTGGAATGGTGTTACCAATGGCGTTCACCGCAGCCGCTAGAGTGATCAAAGTACCTCTCTCAGCAGATGTCACAGACCCGACTTGTTTGAGTCCTTTCTGTGCAACGATCTTTTTCGGCTTCTGGACTGTGGTAACGCCGGTTTCGTCCATGTTCCAAATTCTACTTGGCGTTAAGTTATATCGCTGAAGGACGTCCATGTACTTTTCAAAAAATGCATGAACGTTGGTACGATTGAAAGAGGTGCATCGGCTCAAACTAGTAGCTTCGGGACTTCTAATTGACAAATCAGGATTGCGTTTCATAAATGATTTAAACCAATCAATGCCCGCTGATTTGGTTTTATTCCAGGACTCCGGAATGGGAATATTTTGATCAACGGCTGCTTCATATGCTAAAGATCTAACTTGCTCGGGAAGGAGGCCGAAGTATATAGATGCACTCTTCTTTAGGTATTCGGCTATTGAGCGTTCTTGCTGTTCATCGAAAATCCGTCTAGGTTTACTATATCCGACATTGTATTGCAATCCAGCTTTTGCCTTTTTGACGTAGTTAAAGAGAGTCACATGGCAAATGTTATACGCTGCTGCAATATCCCTATATTTTCGTGTAGATGTTAAGGCCTCTTGCACCGCTAAATCGTACACTTCTTTACTTGTAGAGCCCCGGGTGGTCTTACGCTTATAATTCCTCATTCTGTAACAATAAACCCCATTTTTTATTTTAAGCGGCACATAATTCTTGGGGGCAAGTATTAACGGGTTAAAACTTGCCCCTTCATTTTGTTAAAACTAGCCCCAGAGATACTTTTCAAACATAAAAAAATATTAAAAAATAACTATGCATAAATTTAACAAAACAACTAGCAGATGTAATAGCCCATTAAATAGGTATTTAACACACATTAATCCGTAATCAGTAAACTTATTAATTAAAGCACAAATCAAAAAAAAACACGATGATAAAAAGTCCGCTCACCTGTGTTTTTACATGCACGTGCCATAACTACGCAACGCGGCGGCCGGCGGGAGACTGACTGGTCGGGACTCGTTCGTTACCCTCGCCCGAAGTTATAACCTTGAAATGGGTACTCTGCCGTGTATAGTTTAATAGATAGAGGCTTGTTAATACCTACCCCCGTTAAAACAAGCCCCCTTCTCCCCTACCTCATATTTCCCTTTGATTTTTTAATTAATAATCGACGAGATTTATGAGAGTACGTTGCGGTTTTATCAACACATCATAGAGAAGCAATGAAGAAAATCAGGAGCCTGAATCAAAGCATTATAATTCAGCCGTCCCAGTCTTGGATCACAGAGAAGTACGAAGTAGCCTACAGCCTACAAAGCTGCCTTTTTTGCACTGCAGCATGGAAGGGACACTAGCGAAAATCATCTCTATGATTTTCGCTTGTGTCCCTTCCATGCTGCGGTGCGGTAAATCTCTATTTATAGCAGCTTTTCGAGGTATAAAAGCTACACATTATAAAGAAGTTAAGAGGGCTAACATATTTTGCGCCACATATTGCTCAGAAACCATACTTTTCATTGCATTTAAAGTCATTAAATATTTATCGTACAAACATGGTATTCACTAACATACTTAGTAAATTTAGCTCTCTAAACGTTTATTAGAACATATTTTACCTAACAACGGATTACATATGGTTAATATCAACGAAAGTGAAACAGGTTTTTCAAATCATACGATTTGCATAGATTTCGATGCTTAAATTCATGTCAAATTACTGATAAATTTAATAAACAAGGGATACGAAGCAATTGCAAAGAGCGTTGGCTATCTGTTTGTAGAATAACCTGATATCAGGTAGGTTCCTTTTTTTAGAGAAAAATGACTGTAAAGTTTGCTCAAATACTGAGAAATTTCACCAAATTATAGTAGTCTTTTCACCAGCTTCTGTAGTTTAAATCATTATGATAATTATGTAATATTATGTCAGAACTTCTCCTTTGACAATAAAAATATTTCTTTTTAAGTAACTATATACAGATTTTTTTTACAAAGTATTTTGTGAACCCCTATAAATGCAGATACGCGAACAAATACGATTTAGTACCGCCGAGAGGCTTTCAGAGAGTGGTCATGTCGCTCGATGTTCCATTTTTGAATACGAAAAAATGAACAAAAATAGTCTAATTCTAGCGTGACCAAACAATCTTAGTACTTTGTGACGTATAATATAACATATATAAATATTTATGGTCGATACATAACGTAAACTTTTGTATAGTGCAAAGCTCAGACACCTCGACTAGAGTTTCGCTTCAAAATACTGTATAAAAAAAATATTAATGAAACTAACGAAAACTGACCAAGTTATAAGCTTTTACAGTTGCACTATTTTCTTCACGAACAGCGTAGGTGTAGGTATTATACGCAAGGCAGGTAGTCACTATTCGTGTGGTATCGATAATAACATATTAACACACCATTTTCATAAGTGGTAATTATGGAACACCTGTGAGGAACCAGACCAGGATTGGGACGGTTATAAAGCCGCTAAAGCAAAATACAAGTAGCGACTGAGATACAAAAGTACCAAGTCTTGGAGAAACCTCTGATAGAGTCAGACTAATACTAGCCAAACAAGGGACAGAACTGTCCGTCTCTATAAAGAAACCTGACGTCGCGGCCGCCTGACCCACACATGAAAAGAATTATTTATACTGTTGATTGATGGCACTTGGTGGAACCCAGGCATTTTCAAAGGCAAATTTACATTATATAATGACCACTAAATCACTTAATTACTCGAAAATAATAACATAAATTACCACTACATCATTCTACTAACGTTAACTATCATGAAAAGAAGCCGAGAGTATTTTGATACAAACGCACTTCCCAGAATGCCAATTGCTGCAGACACTCATGTGGCTGGTAGAAAACGTATCCACAGAAGAAGTCCAATGGGAGCTCGCAAGACCTTTTTTAATCTATTCCGTCAACCTACAAAAATCTGAATGGGTAATTAACAGCTTCAAGTCCTTCAAATCTCCAGAACAGGATGAAGTCTTCCCTGCAGTGATAAAATGGGGGAGGACACAAGTTGATATTGTCAGTTACATAGTATCAATACGCCAGACAATGAATGGGACTGTGACCCAGACTGTGAAGAGAGGTCTAAGTGATCTTTATACCAAAACCCGATAAAGGGATTATGTTTGTGATTCAGACCTCTGGTTATACAGACCGATAAGCCCTTCGTCTTTCCTGCTAAAAACTCTGGAAAGATTGTGTGACAGAGACAGTCGAGGGACGGCCCTTCAAAATAAACCACTGCATTCCAACCAACGCGCATAATGCCCCCGGCAAGTCTACAGACTCAGCGCTACAGGCAGTGGTACACAAAATAGAAGAGGTCATCCAGAATCAATCAATCAATGTGCCTCGGCACTTTCAAAAACATAGAGGGAGCTTTCGACACAAGAAGCATAACCACGGCACTGGCAAAACACCGAGTATACACGGTAGTCAGTGAATGGATAGATAACATGCTAAACAAACTCATTTTAAAGCTACAGACAAGCAGAAACCAGTCATGGCCAAAGGTTGTCTACAAGGAGGCGTGGTCTCACCACTAGACTAGACCTAATAACCAATCAATCAATCAATTTAACCTAGAACAGTCCCTATATACATGGATGTGGAACAAGCCATAGCAGATGGTAAAATTAAATTATGGAGAAAAACGGATCTGTTTACAAAGCATGACTGGTATTTTAAAATCCAAGACCAACTTCAAATCAAGCGAGAAGCTGCGTTTATTTTATCTTTCAGTGATCTTGTGTATATAATAAATATTTTTAATGAATTGTATTAAAATTACTTTCAGTCAAGCCAACATTTATCGATTTGCGGTGTAGACTGAACACTAATTTGCACATAAGGACAGTAAATATTTCGAAAGACAACGAGTTCTGGACTACGAGGGTGGAACCTAAATTGTTAAATTTTTACGACTAATGTCTGTTGCCCAAAATGATTGAGCCCAGAAAGAGCCGATAAAATAAAATAAAATAAAATTTATTCCCTTTGAAATTAAAAAAAAATAGGTTTGTCAACATTTTTGTGACTCTACTGGGGGTTCGGAAATGCTACAAACTGTGAAAAACACCCCAAGAAACTCAGTTCGGTCCCTCCCAAAATTCATCTTAGTAGGTATATAATCGATCAATGCCAATACGGAATGGCTTTTTCTTGGCGGTGTGCATTGTTATGCACATACCTCTTAATAAATATTTGGTTACATTTTTAATATTTAAAGCAATTAGTTTGCTAACTTTTTCATAATATTTTATTATAAAGTGAAAAAAGACAACTTGGCCCAGACGGGACTTGAACCCGCAACCTTTGCCTAATCCAGGGCAATGCTCTAACCAATTGAGCTACGGGAGCCGTACTGATACAAGCTGAAATTCTTCACCTTATTGTAACCGCCATTTAAGAGTATGGCACAGAGCCATCTATCGAGCTACTTAGCAACTCTGATATCAATGAACGATATTGCAATCATTTTCATACATTGATTTGATGTCTCCGACTCAATCTATAGATTTTTAATATTTAAAGCAATTAGTTTGCTAACTTTTTTATAATATTTTATTATAAAGTGAAAAAAGACAACTTGGCCCAGACGGGACTTGAACCCGCAACCTTTGCCTAATCCAGGGCAATGCTCTAACCAATTGAGCTACGGGAGCCGTACTGATACAAGCTGAAATTCTTCACCTTATTGTAACCGCCATTTAAGAATATGGCACAGAGCCATCTATCGAGCTACTTAGCAACTCCGATATCAAAGAACGATATTGCAATCATTTTTATACATTGATTTGATGTCTCCGACTCAATCTATAGATTTTTAATTGCTAAGTAGCTCGATAGATGGCTCTGTGCAATACTCTTAAATGGCGGTTACAATAAGGTAAAGAGTTTCAGCTTGTATCAGTACGGCTCCCGTAGCTCAATTGGTTAGAGCATTGCCCTGGATTAGGCAAAGGTTGCGGGTTCAAGTCCCGTCTGGGCCAAGTTGTCTTTTTTCACTTTATAATAAAATATTATGAAAAATATTTGGTTGTTGTAAATGAAAAACACCTACTATCAATTAAGATTAGATTTAGATCCCATAGCTCAAGCTTATAGCTTAGTTTGGGCTAGATGATGTTGTGTGAGAATATCCAACAATATTTACCTATTGATTATTTATTAAAAATATTTGAATGTTCCTGCCAGCACTGAATCTGCAGTAGGCAGCAAAACATCGGACCATGCCAAGCGCCTGCGCATTGCTACGTTAATATTATTGTTTTTAACTATGTGTATAGTCAAATTTAAATATTTATAGTGTAAAATAGAATATTGTCCATTATTTTCTACAATTTTCGTATATTTAAATACTTTTAAATAAACTTATGGACCGTTTTCATGTATGTGTGTATTATACACGGTGTTTCTTTTAGGGTGTCAAGCCGCCACTAGCTGGTAGCAGGGTTCCATACCTATTGATTTAACCCCCATGTATGTTCTACGATTTTTTGTAGTTCTATTATATATATGTTTTGTAGTTCTATTATATATTGTATATATTTATGTAATTATTAACTAATATTACTTACATAAAAATTAAATTAAAAGATTGAACGCTTAGACTAAGAATATGACACCGGTAATACATCAAGGAAAACAAAAGTATCAAACTTGTTGGTAGCAACAATTGGCACTATACGGCTATGTGCGTCGCGCCACGCTGATTTCTTACGATCGTAAAGAAATTTGAAAACCGAATTTACGCTATTAATGAAGAGAACCAAAAAACCTAAATCAATTCAAGTTTTGGACATTTTCACACATACTAATCTAATCTTATATAAGTTTATTCTATCGTATCTAGACTCTGAGACATCCTTCCGAGGGCTTACCCGGGGCTTCCAACCATAGGCTGTTGGGCGTTACGTGAGGTTTTTTAGTCGGTAGGATTCCGGCATAACATACATGATGGATTTTCCTTCACGTTAAAAAAAATGGTATCCAGACAACCGCTAAACCTATTTACTTAAGTACCTATTATATATTTTAAAGTACATAGAAAATTCAAATAATAATCATATTACTCATAGGAAAGTCCCAAACTTCGGAACAAAGAGGTTTTCAATAACGATACCTTTGATTTAAAAAGTATTCTTTGAACTATCTTCACTTCATTAGAAGCGGTGCCAGAGATTGCATGGTCCACTAGCAATCTCACATAAATGCAAACACAACACAGAGCAACGCGCGCTTTTACAAGAAACACAAGTACTACTTAGTAATATTGCAAAAATTCAAAAACGTGTTTATGCTATTTTGACTTTCAGAAACCTTTTTTATCTGACCAGCGCAACTTCGTTGTTTGCGTCTCATGAGAGTGAGAAAGAGAAGAGGCATGGAATTATTATTTTAAGTAATATATTGTTTTCCGTAGCATTTATTCCCGTCGCGCTTACTCCCGTCGCGACGCTTATATTCATTAAAGCCGACCTGCACAACTTCATTTGTGTCACATGAAAGTGAGAAAGAGGGAGGTGTGGTATAAGTATTTAAAGTGATATAATGTTTCCCGTCGTATTTACTCAGTCGCGTCGAGTTACGTCGCTAATATTTTTAAACTTATTAAGGTTATTGTAAGCAAACCTTCTAAGATAGGCATATGCTGTTCAAAAGTTTTTTTTTAGAAAGTTTTAAGAGAAACACTTTTGTAATACCCAATTTTTACGTAACCTTAACCATTTACGCAGAGTACGCAATGAAAGCACTAAAGAAATAAATTTTCCCAGTTCTCGAAACATTCATGGCTGCTCCGCTCCTATTCGCCTTAGCGTGATGTTATATAGCCATAAGCCATCCTCAATAAATGGACTATGAAACAGTAAAATAATTTTTGAAATGCAACCAGTAGTTTCTGAGATCTTAGCACAAACAAACTGTTTAGTTTTATGATATTGTGAGCAAACCTTAAAAGTTGGCAGTTGTGAGCGAGCTGTAAAAGATAGACATGTGCAGTCACGGACTTTTTTTAGAACATTTTAAGAGAAACAATGTTGTATTACACAATTTTTATGTAACTTGAACTATTTACGCAGCGTATGCCTCGGAAGCTCTCATACGGTAAAAATTATTCCCCGTTTCGAAACATTATTCATGGCTGCTCCGCTCCAAATCGTCTTAGCATAATGTTATATTAACCCATAGCCACCCTCAATAAATGGACTATCAAACTGTTGAAGATTTTTTTAAATCCAACGAGTGGTTCCTGAGATCCTAGCGTTGAAACAAACAAACAAACTCTTCACCTTTATCACCTTTTTAATATTAGTATGGATAGATAGATAATACTCGCAGCTTCACCCGGCCAGAATTGTTCTTGATTCTGGTTCCCATGGACGCATATTCCTGGGATAACAAGTAGCCTTTTTATATTGAAGCGAACGGTCAAAGATTACTAAGAATTCCCCTCCAACATACATTTTACTATGACGTCATAATGTAAATAATATAAATTAAATTCAATGCAGTCTTTACAAGACTGTGTGGAGGCAGTGGTGTTGAAGAAAGTAGATCAAGTAGTCAACCTTCCACACAGCAGTATAAGTAACCTGGTTCGATGCCTTAATTATTCCCTAGTTCGTATTTTTTATATTCATTTATTAGATCACCTAATAACAATAACGTAGCCTAAATGTATGTACCACTAAAGCTACCGGACCTCGTGTGTGATACAGGATACAGTACGATCTCACTTCAGTACATAGATACAGAAGTTTATCTTAACACAAAAAAAATTAAGAATAACATATCTTATGTACCTATATACATTTTATATGAGTAAGTACCTACTTAAATATTAAAAACAAACAGACAGAAAACAGAGTATCTTTACAAGGTTCTCATTTTAAAGCATTCAAAGTCATTCTCTTTAGTTTTTGTTTCTTTTTTTGAGCCCTAAGGCACCACCCGGGAGCGAGGGGTGGAGGTAGAGAACGCTACATGCGTGCCACACGGCCGGCCGTGTGATTATGTCAGACTCTTATTGACTAAACTCTACCTTGAGCCTCTAGCCCTTGGGCCTTGGAGACTCGTCGGAAGCGATCACCCTTCTAGGGAAAGGTGATGCAGCGTCACTCAGCTAACGCTGGGCATACGCTTGTGAAGTGCTTTAACGGCGGGGGCACTAGGTATCCCCGTCGTGGACTGATGTGTAGGGAGCGAATGATGGCTCGGGTTAACTTGGGTGGGGACCAGATTCCTGTGCTGCACGAAGGCTTAACAGGTCGTTGGTTAGCCTATTTGGGGGATCGGATAGTGAATGACGCGGCCTCCTCGTAACATGAGGCGTGGCTGAATATAAGGTAGGTATACTAACTATAATTCCGCAAAAAAATAGGACTTCAGTTTAATATCTAATATTCCGCTCATTTATTAAATCTCGCATGGAGGTAGGAAAAGAATGTATTTCTTTATTTATTTATTTATTCCATAAAACATCTAGAATTGAAAAGGCGTGGACAAAGAATGTCTTCGTCCGTTCGCCGTAGCAATTTCTCGCACCTACCGTCGCTAGTTTCTTTTGTGCGACTCGTCGTGTAAATACAGGATAGGTACTCTTTTTAGTCTTCAAAATTTTCATTAAAGAATTGTTTATTCAGGATACAAAATTTTGTCTTTTCGTGTACCGAATTAGTTTGACAATGTTTTTTTTTTTTAGAGTGCTTGGTTCTTGATATTATGTGACACGATTAATTTTAATATCCCAAGTTGCAGATTATAAATCGAATCTAGGTAAGTAATGCAGCTGGTGTTGCAAGTGTCTAAAGGCTGCGGTGACCACCGGTACATCTGGTGGGCCGTATGATTGTCTGCCACCTTAGTAGTATATGAAAAAAAATGGTCATTACACTTAAAATTATTGGTGGTCATTACACTGGATCATGACTACTCTAAGAGAAATAGCCCAACTCTAATCAAGGTAAGTACTCGTAATCTGAAATAATATTGTATGGACATAAGAATAAATTAGAACAATAAAGAATAAGGAACTCTTTTTAGAATGATAACTACACCATATATTTATTTTTTCTGGGAGATGCTTTTGTCCAGCAGCGCAACTGAAGTAGGCTACTTGATTGATTTGTTTTTTAACGCATTACTGTCCTACCAATGTTACCTGGAAACAATCACTTCAAGCGATAATGCTGCTCTATCTAGGTACATACAATGTAATTCTACATAAAACATTTTATTTTTTCAGCCCACGGCAGCAGAGTCTACATTCTTGATGTAGTCAGCTATGGTTAAAGGGCCTAGTATGTCTCAACATCCTGCTTAAGACAACATAGTAGGTGACCATGAAGACCTTGAAAGAAATACCTCAACT
This sequence comes from Miltochrista miniata, assembly GCA_933228765.1. Taxonomy (NCBI): domain Eukaryota; kingdom Metazoa; phylum Arthropoda; class Insecta; order Lepidoptera; family Erebidae; genus Miltochrista; species Miltochrista miniata. The sequence goes on along the minus strand of OW121747.1, from coordinate 15,170,611 downwards.
CCATAAATTTTTGTATGTATCAAATAAACACAAACACTACTGGACCAATTTGAAAAAGTTCTTTATCATTAGGAAGGTCGACTATCCTCAGGCTTCTATCATTACGCTTCTATCCTAGGGAGTGGAGCAGTAAAAATAAATGTCAATAAATCAGATAGATTTTCATACATTATTTAAAATCGATTAAATTACAGGCATATTATTTTAAATGGATTGGCATACAAAGGCAGTTCAAAGTATGCCAAGATCTTGTCTGGGAAGGGGTAGCTGCGAGCAATAGCTCGAGGAATAAACTGAAATAGAGGGTAAAGGTTTGTTATTTTTTAAGCAACTAACTAGATGAGACTTTCATTTTATTTTCAGGAGTCGCATAACAAAGGAATGCTTAAAGATCGAAACGTGAAAAAAGATAAGGATCTCACTCCTCGATAAAGAAAATTGTATCAAAGGTGCACGAAAAATATGTCAGAAATATTAAGACTGCGAAGAAATTTCTAATTTTTTATTAACTGTTTAACACTCAGATTCCTCAGTTAAGGCCGTACCCAGGGCTAACGACCTTGAGCAAATGGGCGATATGACTCGCTAACATAGAGAAGCGCAACTACACAGACATCAGAGTAAAAGAACCACGGAAGAAGAAGAAAAATTGTAGCGGAAATGCGTTCCTCGCTTCACCAAATAAACAAGAAGCTGTGAGACGGTCTCACCTGCCCCTCTCTAAAACGTTTATTGTGAGAGTTCAATCCAATTGACGTTGTCATTTTTGTTTTATTTCAAACTTTGAACAGATGATCCACGTGATCTAGTGACGTAGTTTAATGCAACAGAGTCACAGACTACAGACAAAGTCTCGGCATAAGCCCCTCTACACTCTATTTTATAGAGAGAGGCGAATAGTAAATTAAAAACAAAGGAACGTTTGTATTTCAATTTTCCTTTGTTTTTAAGTGTAGTAAAAATACACTGCAAAAAATGTGATTGATCATTACATAAAACTTAAATGTGACGAAATTCACAAAGACGAATGTTCATATATTCATTGTTTTGTACTTACATTATTACAAATCCAGAAAGGGGGGTCTTCTACTCGCTTAAAATTTTTGTTACTTTTGGAACATTATTATTACAAACAAACAAAAATAGACGTAAACGCAGTTGCGAGGGTCAACTAGTTATGTATAAATAAAAAGCGCTCGTGGCACCGCGGACTCAGTGTTCTATAAGCAATCACTGTAGTAAGCTCATTCACTATGGCCAGTCCTTGGATGTGTGACCATCCATGTGACCACTTTGTGACAGTTATTTGAGCGTCGTTTCCGTATTTCGGAAGGCACGTTAAGCCGTTGGTCCTAGTTGCCTGTAAAATGGCAGTCGTTAAGCGAAGTTGAAGGCCGTTTTGGCGGCTTGATTAATTTTAACAGCAGGCAGTCACAACCTGCGCCTGTCTATCTCAACACGGCAATACAGCTCACCGCCTATTACGTGGGACAAATTCTAAAAAAGTAAAATGTGGGGACATTGTAATATGCCTCTGCCTACCCCTTCGGGGATAAAGGCGTGACCATATTTATGTATGTATGCAACTAGCTGACCCTCACAACTTCGTTTACGATGAAAGGGGAGGTATTTCTTCATCAGACTCAGCAAGCGATGAGTGAAACTACCCTGTTTGCTTTATCATAAAAGAACTTACACGTCGAAGGCGTGGACTGAATTGTTTTAGAATCTATTCTAAAATAATTTATTTCAGTCCACGCCTTCTTCAATTATTAATTTCTTCAATATTTAACACTGGACTTAATCATTAAGCTCTTATAATGATTACCCTAACATTCAAAGGAGCTCTTGAATTCTAGGTTTTGAGAAGTCGAGATGTCTCTAACTCCTGAACTTTCTCGGATCAATTTTCATTCAAATCAGTAGTTTCGGCGTGATACGTATTCGGAATACAGACGGACATAAAAATTTTAAATTTCATTTTGGCTTAAGTAGGTATCGATTAGAGAACTTCTTTTTTTTTAAATAGCTTCCATGTTCAGACTCTCGACCCTCAACAGTTTTATTATTATGTTTTATTATTTTATTATTATTATTAGACTAGCAAGAAACTCGGCGGGCACTCACTTTATTCACTTTTTATACCTTAACCAATTTGCTGGTAGATGGTGCCTACTTGTGGCTACCCACAAGACGTAATAAGCTAAAAGAGTCAATTCTTTCAGCTTAGGTTGAGAGCAGTGTCTTAAAAAAGCAGTGTGTTAATAATAACTATAATATAAGTATTTTCATCAGTTGTCTATATCCCTTAGCACAAGGTTATAATAGCTTAAGTTGTGTGCGAATGTCCACAAATATTTCTTCATTTATTTATATTGAAATGATTAAGTACCGCTTACAATATAAGCATGATTACCTTTCGAAGTAATTTAATAAAACAATACGAAAAATAAGTTGAAATGCGTTATCATAAAAACGTCATTACGTTATGTCAAAATTAGTGTAAGAACCTTTGATAATGCTTTAAAAGCGAAACCGGTCAGGTATTTTTAAATTAAAATAAAAGTGGAATAGTACAAGTGAATTTTCATAATGTATGAAATGCATTATATTCTCATGTAATGCAGTATGCATTGTGTAACTCGGGCTCTGGCTCTGTTACACGCATTACTCTGTACATGAATGAAAATATAACATTTTACTAGAATATTTTTGCAGACCAGAGCGACACACGTCCGTCTAGCAACACGACTCCCCCCGCACTAGATTTTCGGGCGAGCGCGGGGAAGCAAGCAATGTGATGTATTCTTTGAATACATTATTAGTTATAATTAGTTAAAACTTATACTAATTCAAAATTGAAGAAAACCATTTTAGAGGTCTATGTTTTCTTTAGTCTCTGATATAAATTTTATTATCATTCATTAATAAATAGATGGCATACAACGACTTCTTCAAAAAAATTATGGGCTATTTCAGTGATGTTTTACTAGTTATTTATAATAAATACACAATTTCTGATGAAACCATCCTCTGGAACACATCTTGTAGATTTTACATCTACTTTTGGCTGTCATTTTTCGTATACTAATACCGAGAAGAACGTCTTTATTTGCACCTCTTTTTCGCAAACTTTGTCAACCACTCCCCTTAATAGCTTATTGAAAAGCAAATTGAGCAGCTCTTTTTATATGTTGCTGCAAAGCCAATTAGAAAATGTGCCAAAAATACTAAATGGATGGGGATGGTCTCTAGACGACAAAGTTCTAGTATTAAGCATTCTTTTAAAAATTAAGCGCTTGCATTGCTGAATCGAGTGTTTTGTTTACCAAGTATTCGTTCTTTAAAAAAATATGGAACAGAATACCGTTGCTGTGTAGCATAAATGAATTGAGCAAGTGACTAAAACTATTAATGAAATCACCAGAACAAGAACTGTGCAGGACAACCTATGTCTGGTGGCTTTTGATGAGAAGTCAATTAGAAAAAACTTGACCTACAATTCAAAACTTGACCACTTTGATGGCTACCAGGACCATGCAAGTCAGGAAAAACTTGGAAACAGCCTATGGCCTTTAATTTTTCTGATAATTGCGTTACAGCAAACAGATTAGCTGTACTTCTTAAAGAGGTGGGTCCGTATCTCATACATAATTATAAAAGTAGATTATGAGACTTCAACACTAATTTCCTGATCTATCACATCATCATCAAATCAGCCTATCTTAGTCCACTGCTGGACGTAGGCCTCTCCCAAATCACGCCACAACACACGGTCCTGCGCCTTCCGCATCCAACCAGTCCCTGCGACCTTTTTCATGTCATCGGTCCATCTAGCGGGGGGTCGTCCTACCCCACGCGTACCAAGTCGCGGTCTCCACTCCAGAACACGTTTGCTCCACCTACCATCGGTTCTCCTACAGATATGACCAGCCCACTGCCACTTCAAACTGCATACTCTGCGAGCTATGTCGACCACTCTAGTTCTCTGACGGATAACATCGTTCCGGATTTTATCCCTCAGAGACACCCCAAGCATAGCTCGTTCCATTGCGCGCTGGGCAACCTTAAGGGCCCGGACTAGCTTCTCTGTGAGTGTCCACGTCTCGGCACCGTAGGTCATAACTGGTAGAACACACTGGTTATAGACCCTTGTCTTCAGGCATTGCGGAATAGGTGAATCGAAAACCCGACGTAGTTTGCTGAACGCTGCCCCTGATGCTGCTGATCAACTACTTAAATATTAAACATTAAATTTTTTAGGTCTTGACTGCTTTTTTTGGCGCTGGCTTGGAAGTCATGGGCGTGGTGTGTGATTTAGATGGCGTATATACCTACGTGCTATTAATAAACAAGGGTCCTCGACCGAACAACCTTACTTCGAACATGACGGATATGAAATAGTAACGATCCTGGACCCACCACACTTATTATAATGCTTTAGGAACAATGTTTTAAAGCATGATATTCAATATCTACAAGATGTACAAGTAGATGGCTAACAAAGTTTAGGTTAGTATTGAAAATAGTATTTGAAATTAATTATCTGGCTATGGCATTGATGATGATGATTTTTTTTTATTGCAGTGGTAGCTTAGGTGGAGTCACATCGAGAAATTCTAACACTTAGATAACAAGAGTGAGAATTTCGTTTTTGCTCCAGCGATAACCCAGCAGTATCGGCAGCCAAATGGCAAACAAAAAATTAAAGTGCGCTTGGCTGCTCAAGTTTTAAGCCATTCAGTTGCAGCTGGTTTATTTGCCAAAGTAGCACAAAGTAAGTTGTTTTATTTAATTTCACTGTTTTATACCACTTAGGTGGCAGCCAAGCACACGGCTCGCCTGATGAAAAATGGTTACTGTGGCTTATGTACGAGTGCAACACCAGAGGCGTCACGAAAAACAAAGAAAATATAATAATGTAACAACATTGTCTTTCCGGAGGCTGAACCAATATCCTCTCGAAAACTGTTTTGGATGCATTAGAAGCAATTATTGCAACCCAAACCCCACTTCAGTGTAATATGTTGCAGCATTAAAAACCAGTATTATATGCTGAACTGAGTCTTATCTACTAAAACCACATGGTGACCTTCCACTGCTTACAGCCAGGAGCCCTAGGTAAGCCCCCGACAATATGCCCCAGGATTTCCCTATCCAAGACATAGATTATAATCTTAAATAACATAAAGGCTACTTGTTATCCCATGAATATGTATCCATGGGAACCGGGATCAGGAACAATTCCACCCGGACGAAGCTGCGAGTATTATCTATGCTATAAATGGGTTTTTGAAAGCTATGATTATTAATTTCAGTCAGTAAAATGACCTCTTGAATGAAAATTCAGTAGGTACTAAATTCAATGTAAGTGACAGTTGCACTTGTCATTTTACTGACAGATTTTTTTGAGTATAACTTTGGGACTCGTTTGTTAAAGGCAACCTGCCATTCTGACGGTGACAGTCAAAATAGGATAGACTTTTTTGATTTCTTGCAATATTACTAGTACTTGTTTCCTGTAAAGGCGCGCGTTGCTCTGTGTTGTTTGAATTTATGGACGACTAGCTGATGCGTGAAATTTTGTTCCTGGACTATAACATATCTCTGTAGGCACCAAATTTCAGCCAGATCCGTTCAGCTGTTACAACGTAAAAGAGTAACAAACATCCACACTTACAAACATTCGCATTTATAATAATATCTAGTTAAATAGATTTCTGATTAACAAATTCATAATGCATAATAATATGAGCTAAGTAAATTTATTTATTAAATACATTTCTTAATTCAATGGGTAAACTACTACTTGACACAACTTCTCTTCTAAGCAATTGACATCGTAACTTAGTTGCTTCTTCAGGTAGTCCCAGCCTACTACATTTGGACAAACCGAACTACTGTAGGCTTTATCCTCCTAATACAGATGGTACAACCAAGACCCGGTAACGTAATAACAATGTAAATTTCATCAGCTGAACGTTCATGTTCATTGTTTTGTATTTGACAAAGACTTAGTGAGTCTTATTCCTGATAGAATGCAGTCGGCACTATTTAGAATAAAGTTCATGCCTTCCATGACCAGTCGCTTAGGGCTGCTGACAATCTTTGTCGTAAGGATTGAGCGTAGATGGTAACATGCAGTGTTATTTTATTGACCAGTGGATACTACCTATCTTAGAATTTTCTTCTTCTTTTCACAATTGTATTCTTGTCACACAAAATTTGAATAAATTAGCAATAATACTTCCATAAAGCATATTTGGTTAAAATTAAACCAAAATAGCGCTTTTATTTAACTGTATGGCTATGTAGTAAAATCATATGTTTGAAGTTTGAAATAAAACATAAATGAAAACGTCAATTGTATTGAATTTTCACAAATTATGTGTCAAAATAAAAAGTAATTCAAGTATAAAATAAGAGTATTTAAAGGAGTATTGATATCAACTCCGGAGAAAATCAGTCCCAAAATAATTTACATTCTCTTTTTAGCTCGTTTTTTAAATTTCAATAAAATACGAAACACGTCTTCCATCAATTAAGTTAATAATGCTATATGTCAAATTTTAAGTAGATCTGACCAAGGAATCACGTTGTCCCATACAAACTTTACCCTCCTTTTTTATACCTTTGGAGGTGCATTTTGCAAAAATGTTAAAATTACTTTTTTTAAATTGTAACAAACAACGCTCATGCTTAGTTTCATCATCGTACCATTATCCGTTTAAGCAATAATTGATAATAACTTTGGGTCTAGTGATCGAACTGCAAAGTTAAGTTTGGTTTGAATTCTATATACTTTTTCGGGATAAAAAGTACCCAGTGTGGTGCCCAGGCTATTAAAGAATAATTGTACCAAGTTTCATCGTAATCGAACCGATAGTTTTTGCGTGATGCCTAAACGAACAGACAGACAGACAGACAAAATTTTTTTTAATCACATTTTTGGGTTCGGTGTCGCTCTAGTAACACCCCGTGCTATTTATTTTTTTTATTTTTTAAATGTACAGAATTTTCACTTCTACAGATTTATTATATGTATAGAATAGATTACTAGTAGATCAAGCAATCTCTGGTACCGCTTCTAATGAAGTGATCGTTGATGTTTTCAATCAAACGTATAGTTATTGAAAACCTCTTTGTTCTGAAGTTTGGATCTTTTCTATGAGTACGTAATAAGATTATTATTTGTATATTCCATGTACTCGAAAATATTATATACGTACTTAAGAGCGTAAATTCGGTTTTCAAATTTCTTTACGATCGTAAGAAATCAGTGCGGCGCGGCGCACATAGCCGTATAGTGCCAATTGTTGCTACCAACAAGTTTGATACTTTTGTTTTCCTTGATGTATTACCGGTGTCATATTCTTAGTCTAAGCGTTCAATCTTTTAATTTAATTTTTATGTTAGTAATATTAGTTAACAATTATTGATTCTTTTATTGCAAATTGATTGATATTAAGTAGTGATAGACACTGACATCATAAAATTAATAAAGTTGACATTTATTTACCTAATTAATATCAATATTGCAATTAGAAATACCGAACCGAAGGAACCAACGTGCATGCATGAAAAGAAAAATGAAAGTTGAAGAAGCAAGTGAGGTGTGTATGGAGCGTGCCGTGTGGCGCTCGGTTCTTTCTGCCTACCCCGCAAGGGATTTGGCGTGAAGACAGTATAGTATATAATACACACATACATGAAAACGGTCCATAAGTTTATTTTTAAAGTATCTAAATATACGAAAATTGTAGAAAGTAATGGACAATATTCTATTTTACACTATAAATATTTAAATTTGACAATACACATAGTTAAAAACAATAATATTAACGTAGCAATGCGCAGGCGCTTGGCATGGTCCGATGTTTTGCTGCCTACTGCAGATTCAGTGCTGGCAGGAACATTAAAATATTTTTAATAAATAATCAATAAATATTGTTGGATATTCTCACACAACATCATCTAGCCCAAACTAAGCTATAAGCTTAAGCTATGGGATCTAAATCTAATTTTAATTGATAGTAGGTGTTTTTCATGTACAACAACCAAATATTTATTAAGAGGTATGTGCATAACAATACACACCGCCAAGAAAAAGCCATTCCGTATCGGCATTGATCGATTATTAGATACCTACTAAGATGAATTTTGGGAGGGACCGAACTGAGTTTCTTGGAGTGTTCTTCTCAGTCTGTAGCATTTCCGAACCCCCAGTAGAGTCACAAAAATGTTGACAAACCTATTTTTTTTTTTAATTTCAAAGGGAATAAATTTAATTTTATTTTATTTTATCGACTCTTTCTGGGGTTAATTATTTTGGGCAACAGACATTTGTCGTAAAAATTTAACAATTTAGGTTCCATCCTTGTAGTCCAGTACTCGTCGTCTTTCGAAATATTTACTGTGCTTATGGGCAAATTAGTGTTCAGTCAAGCCAACATTTATCGATTTGCGGTGTACGCAAATCGATAAATGTTGGCTTGACTGACAGTAATTTTAATACAATTCATTAAAAATATTTATTATATACACAAGATCACTAGAAAATAAATGAGAACCTCCTCCTTTTTTGGAAGACGGCTAATAATCGCAGCTTCTCACTTGAATTTAAGTCGGCCTTGGATTTCAAATACCAGTCATGCTTTGTATTAACAGATCCGTATTTTCTCCATAATTTAATTTTACCATCTGCTTTGGCTTGTTCCACATCCATGTATATAGGGACAGTTCTAGGTTAAATTGATTGATTGATTGGTTATTAGGTCGTCTACAACAAGGTTTTTTAGCAGTGGTGAGACCCCGCCCCCTTCTGGACAACCTTTGGCCATGGCTGTGCACTGGTTTCTGCTTGTCTGTAGCTTTAAAATGAGTTATTTAGCATGTTATCTATCTATTCACTGACATCGTGTATACTCGGTGTTTTGCCAGTGCCGTGGTTATGCTTCTTTTTTTGAAAGCTCCCTCTATGTTCATGAAAGTGCCGAGGCACATTGATTGATTGATTCGGGATGACCTCTTCTATTTTGTGTACCACTGCATGTAGTGCTGAGTCTGTAGACTTGCCGGGGGCATTATGCGCGTTGGTTGGAATGCAGTGTATTATTTTGAAGGGCCGTCTCTCGATTGTCTCTGTCACACAATCTTTCCAGAGTTTTTAGCAGGAAAGACGAAGGGCTTATCGGTCTGTATAACCAGAGGTCCGAATCACAAATATAAACCCTTTACCGGGTTTTGGTATAAAGATCACTTAGACCTCTCTCCACAGTCAGGGTCACAGTCCCATTCATTGTCTGGCGTACAGATACTATGTAACTGACAATATCAACTTGTGTCCTCCCCCATTTTATCACTGCAGGGAAGACTTCATCCTGTCCTGGAGATTTGAAGGACTTGAAGTTGTTAATTACCCATTCAGATTTTTGTAAGTTGACAGAATAGATTAGAACAGGTCTTGCGAGCTCCCACTGGACTTCTTTTGTGGATACGTATTCCACCAGCCACATGAGTGTCTGCAGCAATTGGCATCCTGGGAAGTGCGTTTGTATCAAAATACTCTCGGCTTCTTTTCATGATAGTTTACGTTAGTAGAATGATGTAGTGGTAACTTATATGTTATTAATTTATTGTTTTCGAGTAATTAAGTGATGTAGTGGTCATTATATAATGTTAATTTGCCTTTGAAAATTGCCGAAAGGCGAAACCAGTCAGGTGTAAAATAAATAAATGTTGTGGAACAGTACAAGTGCCGTTAATGAATATGTGCAGCAGGTTCCACCAAGTGCCATCCATCAACAGTATAAATAATTCTTTTCATGGGTTGGTCAGGCCGCCGCGCCGTCAGGTTTCTTTATAGATACGGACAGTTCTGTCTCTTGTTTGGCCAATATTAGTCTGACTGTAGCATAAGTTTCTCCCAGACCTGGTACTTCTGTATCTCAGTCTCTACTTGTATTTTGCTTTAGCGGCTTTATAGCCGTCCCAATCCTGGTCTGGTTCCTCACAGGTGTTCCATAATTACCACTTAAGAAATGGGGTGTTAATATGTTATTATCAATACCATACGAATAGTGACTACCTGCCTTGCGTATAATACCTATACCTACGCTGTTCGTGAAGAAAATAGTGCAACTGTAATAGCTTATAACTTGGTCAGTTTTCGTTAGATTCATTTAATTTTTTTTTATACAGTATTTTGAAGCGAAACTCTAGTCAGGGTGTCTGAGCTTTGCACTATACAAAAGTTCACGTTGTATATCGACCATAAATATTTATATCCTACTAATCCTACTAATCCTACTTCCTACTAATATTATAAATGTGAAAGTTTGTGAAGATGTTTGGATGTTTAGATGTTTGGATGTTTGTTACTCAATCACGCTCTAACGGCTGAATGGATCCAGCTGAAATTTGTTTGGAATAACACATAGGCTACTTCTCATCCCAGAAAATTGTTTTCACGGGAAGCTGGAACGGGAACCAAAATTCACGCGGGCGAAGCCGCGCGCATCAGCTAGTATATTATATTATACGTCACAAAGTACTAAGATTGTTTGGTCACGCTAGAATTAGACTATTTTTGTTAATTTTTTCGTATTCAAAAATGGAACATCGAGCGACATGACCACTCTCTGAGAGCCTCTCGGCGGTACTAAATCGTATTTGTTCGAGTATCTGCATTTATAGGGGTTCACAAAATACTTTGTAAAAAAAAATCTGTATCTAGTTACTTATAAAGAAATATTTTTATTGTCAGAGGAGAAGTTCTGACATAATATTACATAATTATCATAATGATTTTAACTACAGAAGCTGGTAAAAAGACTACTTTATTGAGGTGAAAATTCTCAGTATTTGAGCAAACTTGACAGTCATTTTTCTCCAAAAAAAGGAACCAACCTGATATCAGGTTATTCTACAAACAGATAGCCTAGGCCTTTTGCAATTGCTTCGTATCCCTTGTTCATTAAATTTATCAGTTATTTGACATGAATTTAAGCATCGAAATCGATGCAAATCGTATGATTTGAAAAACCTTGTTCACTTTCGTTGATATTAACCATATGTAATCTGTTGTTAGGTAAAATATGTTTTATAAAACGTTTAGAGCGCTAAATTTACTAAGTATGTTAGTGAATACCATGTTTGTACGATAAATATTTAATGACTTTAAACGCAATGAAAAGTATGGTTTCTGAGCAAAACGTGGGGCGAAATATGTTAGCCCTCTTAAGTAAATTGGTTAATCGGTTTTCTAGATACTATGGAACAAACTTATTTAAGCTTAGATTAGATTGTGTGAAATTGTAATTAATATACTTTAAAGCTCGATGTCAAGAACTAAGTATAAACTTAGTTCTTGACATCGTTGTTATTATGTGTTTGACCTATAGGTATATATTTGTAAACATCAAGACTGACGTTGCATTTTATAAAAAGATTATCCTCATGTTTTCGATGCACGTACATATTTCCAAATCCAACAGAACTACCAAACAGGTATCTGCAACGAAGAGGTACAGCGGCTCCATAGTGCAGCGAGAGAGTTTATAATATTTTTATAAACTTAAAGAAAAATAAATAGCAAAGACTTGTTTGAGATCACTAGCTGTATAACTTGGTTTCAATTTATGTTATTATGTTAGTCATCTCTTGCAAATATTTAGCATCGCATCAAACGAAAAGAAGATAGTATAGAACAAGATTGTTTTCCAGCTGGTGCCATTGCTTACAGAAATACACAATTTATGGTATATACTACGAAGATGCGTCCCACTCTTTCCTCAATTGGCTTACAGTGCATGGAGTTTGCCTTGAGCATCAGTCAAGAACATGGTCATTACCATAAACTTTATAATTATTAACTCGAAATATCGTAAACTCAATGAAATAGTACATGGTAAATATCCCGTTAATAGTTATAAAGTCGCTGATAAGCACTCATCAATAAATTAGTGAGTATCGAGTATCAATAGTAGGAAAATACAAGTTGAAAATTACACACTTGCACTGTAAGCGTTTGAGAAAAGAGTAGACGAGTGGTGAATGTTACTATCTAATTAATATTTACTGACCTATAGACTGCAAAAAATCAATTCATTAAGATTTATGTATAAGTTGGTAGGAGTCCGGCATAACATTCTTGAGGATTTCCACACATAACGAAGAAAAAAAGAATGAATGAATACAAATTTACATAGAATTGCGGCATGCCTCATATTTCTCATCGATTTTTACATTAATAATCGGCGAGTTTTATGAGAGCAGGTTGCGGTTTTATTTACGCATCATAGAGAAGTCAATGAAGAAACCAAGGAGCCTGAATCAAAGCATTATAACCCAGTCGTCTCAGTCTCGGATCACAGAGAAGTACCAAGTAACCTACAGCCTACAAAGCTGCCCTATTTGCACAAGCGGCAATCACAGATATTTTTAGGAGCTTAACTGTCGAGGTTTTATCCACACAGTACAAAGAAGTCAACGAAGAAGACAAAGAGCCTGAATCGTATCTATAATAATAATTATGTATAAACAAGAAGCTGTGAGATCGGTCTCACCAGACTGCCCCTCTCTAACACGTCTTTTTTTTGTAATTTTGTGTACTCTCTCAAAATGACCAGCTATTACTGTTTGCAAAATTTCAGTATTGTAAGTCACGTGGTTTTGAAGTTATGAGTTTAATGCAAAAGAGTCACAGACTACAGACAAAATCTGGACATAAGCCATACATGTCATGTTTGAAAGCTCAATCCGATTTACATTATGCTTTACATGAGCTTTGCTTTTATTAGAGGACGCAATTATTTTTGGGACATGTGTGGGGGGTCACTAGAAGCTTAACCTCAAGTTCGTGGGGTCGCCACCCTTGTTCCCCGGCCGCCATCTTGAAAAGAGGGGGGAATAAAACACTTTTTCGCAATATCTCGGAAACTATGAGTCTTACAAAAAAATTGTGGAGGCATAATTTGTAGCATAATGTTTTGCCTACAAATAGGCATTAACATTACAAAAATTTTTACAAAAAATTGAGAATTTTTTCATAAAAATGTTCTTTTTGCTCTATAACTTTTTTTATACATTTTACAAAAAAAATACCTCAGACTAATCTTGTAGATGATCTTTTAAGAGAAATTAAAAAAAAAAGGTCCTCAAAAGATCATCTACAAGATTGGTCTGAGGTAATTTTTTTTGTAAAATCTATATACACTCATTTGCAAAAAAAACGGGCACCTAAGCAATGAACCATTTCAAATGTTAAAATTGCTTTGTTTGATAATTATAGGTAGTTTTATCCTCACAATTTGATAAATTAATAAGAAAATAATCATTTTCATCAGTATTTCACAAAATTTTGTTACAATTTATGGGAAATAATGCTAAACCTCGCTAGTAGTGTATGTTCGCTAGTAGTGCATATGCTCATGAAGTAAAAATAAAAAAGTTTTTTTCTTTGTTTTTCTTTAATAAAGTAAAAGCAGATAAATGTTTAGTATCGAGTGTGACCCCCTCTAGCTAAAATCACAGCTTGAATTCGTCTGGGCATGCTAGCGAGTATATCCCGGATACTTGCTTGCGGAATACGTTCCCACTCCGCAGTAATCACATTCTTCAGCTCTCTGATGGTCTGCGGAGCCGGGTGTACTGATCTCACACGCCGTTTTAGAACGTCCCAGATATGTTCTATGGGGATTGAGGTCGGGACTTCGAGCTGGCCAATCCAAACGACGAATGCCGACCTCTTGCACATACGCATTAACATCGCGGGATCGGTGGGCGCGAGCATTGTCGTCCATAAAAATCGAGTCTTGACCTGGAGCGGCCAATGCGGGTTGTGCATGAGGAATTAGAACTTCCGTTATGTATCGATGCCCAGTCAGTGAGCCGTTTTCAATGAAGACTAACTCTGTACGTTCCATTGAATTTATTCCTGCCCAAAACATAACAGAGCCCCCACCATACGGTGTGATTTCTTCGAAACATGCATCTGTAAAGCGCTCTCCTTGTCTTAGTAGCACTCGCCGACGTCGATCTTCACCGAACAGAGATATCCTGGCTTCATCAAAATCGGTTTTCTTCCAGAACCAGGCCTTCTCTCGACGGAACCAGTCTCCTGATATCGCTGCCAGGTCCTTTGGACCGTCGAGCGACTAACATTTAGCCTCCTAGCCACGAAACATTGGCTGCAACCCTCTTCAAGCAGCGCGATAATTTTGGTAGCTTTTACCACTTTATCTACCGTTTTTGATACAGCCAAACAGCAATAAATAAAGCTTTGACAGTCAAGGATATGAAATTAATCGATAAAAATTGAATAAAAGTTGTGAAAGTCGATGTTAGCTTCTGGAACTTTGCGCCAAATATGTAGGATAAAAAGGGGTTTTCTGTAAAAATGAGCATCAAATGAAAATTTGAATTTAGAACGTACTTTTTTAAATACCACGGCATTTTTAAAACCGGCCAGTAACGTGTACAAACGATTGAAACCTTTTTGGTATTGTATCTTTTTAAAGATGAATGAAAATCAAAACCGCCCGTTTTTTTTGCAAATGAGTGTATATAAAAATGCTGTGTGCGTTTAAGTATCTATTTAAAACTCAAAACTCAGTAGAATCGACTGAGCTCAAAATTAGACACGATATACAATAGGATTCAGAGATGGTTTTAGGCTGCTTTATACACTTTTATCATAACAGCAATAAGATTAAAATAGCTTTAAAAAGTGATTTTACCAATAGATGGTGCTGGTCGTATTTTTTTATTATATTCTGCCAGCTTCAGAACAAAATATTATAAACAACCTATTTAGAAGGTAGAAAGAGAAGTTTGATTTCGGCCTCCTTGCATTCAGAATAATAAAAGAGAGTACTTACCTAATAAAGAGGTCAGATATGTTTTGCATGTTATTTTTGAACTTTTTGGACATTCGGAATTTTGGAGTTTTGGACTTTAGACTTTTGGAATTTGGGAGATTTGCAGTTTTGGAGTTTTGGAGTTATGGAGTTTTGGACTTTTGGACTTTTGGACTTTGGACTTTTAGAATTTTAGACTTTTAGACTTTGGAGTTTTGTCTTTTGGACTTTGGACTTTTGGACTATTGGACTTTTGGACTTTTGTACCTACTTTTGGACTTTTGGAGTTTTGGGCTTTTGACCTTTTGTACTTTTGGAGTTGGAGTTTTGGAGTTGTAGAGTTTTGGAGTTTTGGACTTTGGACTCTTGGAGCTTTGAACTTTTGGACTTTGGACTTTTGGACTTTTATACTTACGTAGTTTTGAACTTTTGGAATTTTGGAGCTTTGGACTTTAGACTTTGGACTTTTGGAATTTTGGCGTTTTGGAGTTTTGGAGTTTTGGAGTTTTGGAATTTCAGAGTTTTGGAGTTTTGGAATTTTTGAGTTATGGAGTTTTAGACTTTTGGACTTTTAGAATTTAAGACTTTTAGACTTTGGAGTTTTGAACTTTTGGACTTTGGACTTTTGGACTATTGGACTTTTGAACTTTCGGACTTTTAGACTTTGTAGATTTGGACTTTTGGACTTTAGACTTTGAACTTTTTGACTTTTTGACTTTTGACTTCTGAGTTTTGAACTTTTGGACTACTAACTCCTATGTATATTTCATGATATTTCTTTCGAAAAATAAGGTCATGAAGAAGTTTCACTTCTTACGTGTGTACAATAGTAGATACACGCACACATTTTTTTTAAATGTACCCATCATTCAGTTTGTTACTCATTTCTCATAGGTACATAAAGCCACCATAAAATAGTCACAGCGAAGCGTGGCAGGGTACCGCTAGTATATCTATAAAAAACGGCACCGACCAAAAAATAAATTTTTTATAATTTTATTTTCAATTTTTTGTTCATAACTTTTTTAATTTTTAATAATTTGAATACTTGTAGGCAACACAATTTGCTACAAATTATGATTTCACAATTTTCTTGTAAAACTTATAGTTTCCGAGATATTGGGAAAAAAGTGTTTTCACCCCTTTTCAATATGGCGGCCGGGGGACAATGGTGGCGACCCCACTCAATGGACTAATAGTATTATGTACATTTAATGCAATCGATGCGGCATTTTAAAAAAGGGGTTTAATTGTATTTGTATTATATTAATTTATACATAACATAATAGGATGTCCTTTTTTTTTTATTTAACGTCAGGGAAAATCTTCATAGGATGTTATGTCGGACTCTTACCGACTAAAAAACCTCACGTTACGCCTAACAGCCTATGGTTGGGAGCCCCGGAGAAGCCCTCGTAAGGATGTCCCAGGACTCCCAACAGACCTACGGCCGCCACCGCGGCCTCGCCCAGGGGGTGGTTCGGGTGCTATCCCGCGTCTTTGGGGGGTTTCGGGTGTGATCCCGCTTCTAAGGGGGGGGGGGGGGGGCGTAAGTTGCTCACATCACGCTGCCGTCATGGGCCTGCTTCTGTAAGGACGGTGAGCTACCCTCTCACCGTCCTCAGACCCCCAATCATGGAGGCCGATAGTCCTCGGCGAAGACACGTCGACGGCGTCCAGGCTTTGAATCGCTAGGAGTCCGGAATAGTATCCCTGCAGGATTTTCCATACGTTATAAAAGTTGGAAGCTATCTTAAACATTATATATTTCATTATGTTTTTAGTATTGTTTTTTTATACTGGCTAGAGAAAACATTACCTGTAATTTTTTTTACGGTCAGAGTTCACAAGATACCGCCAATGGTGCGCACAGACTGACAGCAGAGCAAAGACTTCTATATAAACTGAGGTAGACATGCCCTACGCACCGATTTTTGAAACCTATTTGTGAGAAATGTCCGTGAATATTTATTATTATTATTTTTACCTATAAACTGAGCTAATTAGCAGCGTTGCTCGCACTGTTATGAGTCAAAACTTCGAGAGTAGGTACTTGGCTTGCAATCGGAGTACATACGCCTTCTCTTTTACCTACTTTTGTTCTATTTGTATATTGCTATTGTGGTGACAATTACGTAAATATTATTTATAAGTGAGTGTAGTCTTAGCAATTTGTGTGTTTGAGGATTGCTTTTGAAATCTCGTTTGTTAGAGTACGGCGCGTCTACCTCAGTTTAATAGAAGTCTTTGCAGCAGAGTCTCAGCACCTATTACTGAGACTTTGTTTCCACCCTTTGGGTAGGGAGCCCTAATTTTTTTTTCAACTAATTTGCCTGTCCAAGGCAACAAAATAAAAAAAACCGGCCAAGTGCGAGTTGGACTCGCCCATGAAGGGTTTCGTAATAGCAAGTAACATAATATAAAAGTTCTTATAGTTCGTTGTAACTTTGACTAATGTTTTAACACGTTCACAGTGGTAGTGGTTTTTCTAACCGAAAATTGCGGTTTATGACGTATTAAAAAAAACTACCAGCTCTATCTCGTTCAAACTAATTTTCGTTGGTAGTTTTTATGGCAATGTACATCATATCTTCTTTTTAGATTTATTGTTCTCTTAGTTTAGAAGTTAGAGGGGGGGAACACACATTTTTCCACTTTGGAAGTGTCTCTTGCGCAAACTATTCAGTTTAGAAAAATATGATGTTAGATACCTCAATAGCATTTTTAAAGACCTATCTATAGATACCCTACACGTATGGTTCTGATGAAAAAAAAAATTGAGTTGCAGTTCTGAGTATGGGGACCCCCAAAATTTACTGCTTTTTTTTTTAGTTTTACATAAGAATCTTAATGCGGTTCACAGAATACATCTAGTTACCAAGTTTCAATATCATAGGCCTTATAGTTTCGGAGAAAAGTGGCTGTGACACACGGACGGACAGACAGACGGACAGACAGACAGACAGACAGACTTGACGAATCTATAAGGGTTCCGTTTTTGCCTACCCCTAATAATATAACAAAAAAACATGACTTCAAACAAAAACTGAAAAAAAAATTATTGAAGTCGGTGCCAAACTGCCAAGTAAACTTATAGGTTTAGGTAGGTTGTTTAATCTCTCTAACTACTATTAGTAGGTAGGTAATTATCGCGGAATAGATGTACTGTGTGTGGTAAGTAGGTATCTACTTTTTTCGCAGTATTTGCTCGGCACCGAATTTAATATTATGTGTAATAATATAATTTTTTGCTGTAATTTTATAACTCAAGAACGGGCTCACTTATCCAAACCAAATTTTAAGGCTTTAGGTTTAGGTAGGCTAGACGGTTTATGTGAAGTTTGCAAAAAAATCGGCGGAGCGATTCTTCATTTATCACGCTGCGCGGGTCAACTAGTATTTATCAAATCAAAATACCTACATCGTACTAAGTAGGTAATTTTTGTTCAATTTTTAATATAATTCGGTATTTTGTTATTTTTTTTATTTCATAATTTTAAGTGACTGATTTTTCTGTTTTTAATATTATTTTTTGCCATAGAGGCAACCTTAAACATTATATTTGTTTTTGTAGCGGCAACAGAAACACATAATTTGGGAAATTTTGAGCTCTCTAGCCATCAGCGTTCATGAGATATAGCCTCGTGACGGACAAACAGACATAGATGCAGACCTACAGTGAAGTCTCATGAGTAGGGTCCCGTTTTTTACCTCTTGGTACGGAATTCCAAAAATCGTTTAGCTGTTATATTGAATAATATATTGATGTGCTGATTTTTGACCATTTACAGTTTTATTATACATGTGTAGTGTATAGATAAAATTAATTAAATATAGTTTATGTTGGCTGATTGAATGACAATGGAATGCCCACGGGTTACACTTTATATATATTTTAGTTGGCCCCTGAGTATTCCATGTTATTACTTAGCATTGCATCAAAAGGAAGAGAAGATACCTACAGGACAAGATTGTTTTAATAACTGAAGACATCGCTTACAGAATAGTTCAAACCATTGTAATGTGTGTTATTGAATAGACTCATTTCTATAACAGCAGCAACCTGCCAGGGACATATACAACAACATGTGATTTACCATTTTTGATAATTCGTTTCATGTTTTTTTTTTTTCAAACAAAAAATATAGGTATAATACAATTTCCATTATATCTGTAACCATGGCTTTCAAATTTTTAGGCAGAAAGATAGATAACAGAAATTGTAGGTACTCCAGTTTTGGATGACGTAATTGAAAGTTTAATTGTCAACATAACAAAGGTAGATCAACAACCAATAAGTAACGTCAAAAAACATGGATATACGACAACTATTTAACATCACATCTAAACTGACCGTTTCTTGTGAACGATATAAGCCAAAACCTTCTCAGGAACTTGGATGCGAATGTTACGAAGACGTTGAAGTCGTGGCTAGCTCAATCGGCCGACCCGTCGGCCTTATACAGAGCCTCTAATAACTTCGGAATGACGTTTAAGAAGCCATCGGAACACTATAAACATCTAAAAGTTATTAAGATGCACGTCTTGGCAAAATCACACTCTCAGGACTTGTTTATAATGCAAAAAAAATGTATTAGAATTATCTTCCAGATTGAGAATCGTGACAGTTGTAGGCCCTACTTTATTAAATACGATATCCTCACACTACCATCACTATACATTTTCGACATTTGCATATTTGTACACAGTAACATAGACCACTTCACAAAAATAAAAGACACTCACACCTTAAATACACGCCACAGAGACAGACTATATCTACCACTATCAAGAATCAAAATGTTAAACGAGAGCCCCTACTACATGGCTGTAAGAATTTATAATCATTTACCTGTTCACATAAAAACAGAAACAAAAATCACACTATTTAATAAAAAACTAAAAACTTTCTTAATAAAAAAATGTTTCTACTCATTAAAAGAGTACACGGAAACAAAGCACAAATAACCAATTTACATAATAAAATAATATTTTTTTGAAACAATTAAACAGCCTAAACCTAAAACGCCTTATCTATCTTGGTGGTGCAGTGATGAGTTTACGAGATTGTCGTGTTGAGGCCCCGAGTTCGAATCTCGGGTTCAAAATTATAGTCGTAGCTTTTTTTTTTCTTTTTTAATTTTCGATGTTTTTCTATGTAAAATATGTATTTACTAAGCATTATAATCTATGAAAGTGTGTTTAACAACAGCACAAGATCAGGATGATATAAATTTTCTATATAAATATTGTAATAAAAATATGTCGGCCCGATATAATTATAGTTACCTACCTACATGTTAAATTATTAATGTAACATAATATTAAAAAAATGTTTGATTTTAAGTAAGTACCTTTCAAACAAACATATGTACTTACCATTTTGCAATGCCTGAAAAGGGCAACTAAGTTGTGTCAATTATATTATATTAAGACCTTTATATGTACACTTGGTTGGCAATAAAGATATGACTATGACTATGACTATCAAGGGACGAAATTGTTCAAACTCTTCCAAAGAATAAAAATATAGCAGAACTGGAGTCACGCCTCCAATCCCACAAGACATTTATGATGGGGATGGGGAAATTCGCAGACTGGTAGAGTGGGTTTGAGTAGTATTCTGAGAAAAACAGATAAAGACATTACAAAATCTTTTCTGGAGTAGGATGTGAATAACGCCTCTAAGGTGCACGCGATGAACCTAGAGATGCAGAACGAGTGGCTTACTCTAGGCGAGTTTTGTATTCCCATGGCTCTGCAGTGGCGTACCTTGTTGTACGACTGGTCGCCGGCTTTGCTTAGATTATATCTGAACGCGTTTCAGTTGACCCTCCCAGACGAAAGTAATCTGGTCAGGTGGGGGAAAGCCACAGATATAACATGTGATGCATGTGGAGAAGCAATTGGAACTGCTAGGCATGCTGGTGGGTTGTAGGACGCTATTAGACCAGGGTCATTACTCACGTCGACATGATAGGATATTGGAAATCATATGGGAGGGTGTCAGTTTGGCGTAAGCCAGAGCGAAAAGGGATTAACCACAAACTTAAGGAATAACATTGATGAAGGAAGGCTCTGCAAAGAAAGTACCTCAAAAGCCATATATTATTCTGCCGCCGATTGGACCATACTCGCAGACACGTATGAAAAGGAAAGTGTCTCGCTATCCAGACCCGACATATTTCTGTTTTCAAGGATACATAGGCGGGCATATCTGATTGGGCGGGGAGGGAATATTGCTGACGGTGGAAGGTGAGCGTTTATGCGCATAGTAAGGTGGCTACCCTAAACCTACTCAAATGTGTCGCAAGACCTAGAGGCCACCGCGCTGTTGGGGTGTGCCACGGTATGGACCCGGCGCCCGTACGGAGAATCAATGAAAAACAATGAAAGTAGCTTAAGAGTGCGTGCTTTTTTTGAATGTGTGTGTGCATCGACATGTAGCTACACATTTATTGATGGTTATTTTACCGTATCTGGAGTCCATTAGTAGGTATTATTAAAAGACGCGCGAGCGTGTAGCTTGGTGTAGCGCCATATTCTCATTTATGAATCAAACATATACTATGAATGTCACGACAGTATGGAAATAAAATTACAAAGGTGAAAATACATTTTTATGTTTTTGTGATCAGTGTATGGGATATCTTGTAAGTGCTAGACTAAATTTGGTTGCATGGTGTTAACTATCCAGCCCTGGCAGGTTGTTGGTGTTTTGCACATGACTCTGTGTATATCTTACTAATATTCATCATCATTTTCATATCCTTGTCCCGAATAATATTCCCCACTCATAAACTTTAATAAGCCTATATAATATAAGTAATATACCTACTTAGTGCCTCCAAACATTATTACAAAACTAGTTTACTGATACGATCTTTTCTTTTCATAAGACCTGATAACTTCTTTCAGCAATTTGTAGTTGCCTTCACGTTCTTTAATATAATAATTGTAAAATAGTTTAAAAAACTAAAAAACACGCTTCAAACCCTTTTATTTTATACCCATATCATGGGCGTGCATTTCAAATAGCCAATGCGCCATCTTGGATGTCCGCCAAGTTGGATTTAAGTCACGTGACATTTTTTTTCGTATTCCTAACAGTAAACCCTTTCATTCGATACCCATATCATGAGGGTGGATTTCAAACAGCCAGTCCGCCATTTTGGGGAGGCCGCCATATTGGATTTGTAATGACGTTTTTTAACTACACATGTATTGTCATCAGAACTCAGAGCGTGTGCAAAATTTCAGCCTGATCGAAGGACGGGAAGTGGGTCAAACTAACATTCCAAGATTTTCTTACATACATAGTTACAAGTGAAGCTAATAAAAGCGTGTTAAAAATGCTTATGGTGAAAGTTCTATCTAATGATTTATTGGAAAGTAGCCTTCTGTGTCCAGTCTTCAAGTTCACCCCCATTACAATGTGTAATCTTGATTTTGGAACATTTTTCAGGACAACAATAAATTTATGTGTTTACGTTGGCTGATGAATGACGGGGAATAATCACTGTATTGCTTTATATTAAAGTAATATAGCGATTACGCCACGTTATTCTTTAGCATTGCAGCGAAAGGAAGAGAAGATACCTACAGGACAAGATTGTTTTTTAACTGGGGTCATCGCTAACAGAACTGTTCAAACAAAGCATTAATGTGTTATTGAATAGACTTGAAACTGTAGCAGCACAGTTTTTTAGGGTTCCGTACCCAAAGGGTAAAAACGAGAAATTCATGAGACTCGCTCAAATTGCCATTCGTATGTCTGTCACGAGGCTGTATTTCAGGAACTGTGGTAACTAGAGAGCTGAAATTTTCGTACATGATGTATTTCTGTTGCCGCTATAACAAATTAGAAAAAGGGCTCCCATACAACCCACCGTGCGCGAGTCCAACTCGAACTTTACCGGCTTTTTATTTATTGTATGCGATATTGATATCGGGAAGAACTTTTACAATGTTAATTAAGATAGTTTTGGGTGAATTAGAACATGTCCATTAAAATCTTCATTTCCGTGGATTTTTTACCTTAAGTTTTATAATAACATAAAAAAACGCGTTTAATAAAGGTTTTGATACTTTTATTATGTATTCTTGCTAAATATCTAGCTGGTAATTAAAACAACTAAAGAGATATACTAGATTAAAAATTACGTGCCACGGCAATGAAACAAGCATCCACGGCAATGAAAATAATGTACTCTTTTTCATACTATGGCGATGAAAACATAATTCACGGAAATGAAACATCTGGCCATGGCAATGATACTAAATAGTTTTACAAGGCATTGCAATTAATTTTTTCAAGCTAATTTTGACCACGGCAACTACTGCAATGAAAACACGATGATGAATAAACAAGACAAAAACATAAAATAAGAAAATATCAATCCATCCATCAATTCCTTCATTCCCAGTAGTTCCGCGGCAATAGTCCGTCCGAAGTAATAAACACGTAACAAAAGTAAACAAGAGAAATGGCGTTCTATTGAATGTTTAATCAAAAGGATAAACTTATTGAAATAGAAAGTTATACTTAACCACGGGATGAAAAAAGAAATGTCTAGTAACATAAAAATGGTATCTTTTATGGCGCCAAAACGCAGAAACGTGTCCGGCTCACAGACTTACAATAAGTAGCAGACAAAGCATTAGAGATCGAAAAGTACGCCAAAACTAACACATATAAAAACCACACACACTAACGCAACTACAGGGAAGGAGTTAGCCGCCTAGTTCAATAAGATTTATTTTAATGAAATAAGAGTATCTTAAAATACCTCTTTTAAGGTTCCGTAGCCAAATGGCAAAAAACGGAACCCTTATAGATTCGTCATGTCTGTCTGTCTGTCCGTCCGAATGTCACAACCACTTTTCTCCGAAACTATAAGACCGATGTACTTGAAACTTGGTAAGTAGATGTATTCTGTGAACCGCATTAAGATTTTTAAATATAACTAAAAAAAAGCAGTAAATTTTGGGGGTCCCCATACTCAGAACTGAAACGAAAAGATTTTTTTTCATCAAACCCATACGTGTGGGGTATCCATAGATAGGTCTTCAAAAATGCTATTGAGGCTAAAGCACCTTTAGAAAAAAATGATGTTACAAAACATCATTTTTTTCTAAAGGTGCTCCCTCACCGGGAGCATTCGCGCTTAATGTAATGTTACGAGTCGAGAATTACAGCCAGTGTGGGAGGTGAACCGAGCATTGCAATGCGCACCTTGTAATGATACAAGACGAGGTTACAGCAGTGAAGCAGGTGATCCGAGCATTGCAATGCGCGCCTTGTAATGATACAATGTGTAAAGTTTTGATTCAACTCGTAGTACAATGCGCTTTTTTTTGTTGCGGCTGGCCGGCCGCACACTGGTCCGGATTATAAATAAGTGGACATACGATTTTTTTTTTTTTTTTTTTTTTTATACTACTTAGGTGGCAAACAAGCTTACGGCCCACCGGAAGGTTGGTAACCGTAGCCTATAGACGTTTGCAAAACCAGAGGCGTTACACACGCGCTGCCGACCCGGGTGCAGGTTGTGACTACCCACAGCTGAAATTTTTTCAAGCCGCCCGTAAGGCCTTCAACTTGGCTTAACGACTGTCATTTTACTGACAACCGGGACCAACGGCTTAACGTGCCTTCCGAAGCACGGAAACGCTCGTAAATAAATGTCACAAAGTGGTCCACGTGGTGGTCACCCATCCATATCCGGCCATAGTAACGATCTAAGATGTCAAACGCTTTTGGGAAAAAAATAGTAGTACGAGTACGAATTCCAGGTTAATTTTGCAATCCAATATGGCCGCCGCGCCACCATTGTAAAATTTCATGTTGGATATCGTTTATGGGGTTTTTTGGTATGCTGAGTACGAATTTCAGGTTAATTTTGCAATCCAATATGGCCACCGCGCCACCGTTGTAAAATTTCATGTTGCATATCATATAAGGGGTTTTTTGGTATGCTGAGTACGAATTTTGGGTTAATTTTGCAATCCAATATGGCCGCCGCGCCGAATTCACAAAATTTCATGATGGGTATCGTTTAAGGAGGATTTTGGTACGCTGAGTACGAATCTCATGATAATTTTGCAATCCAATATGGCCGCCGCGCCGAAATCACAAAATTTCATGATGGGTATCGTCTAAGAGGTTTTTTGGTATGCTGAGTACGAATCACATGATAATTTTGCAATCCAAAATGGCCGCCGCGCCGAAATCACAAAGTTTCATGATGGGTATCGTCTAAGGGGTTTTTTGGTATGCTGAGTACGAATCTCATGATAATTTTGCAATCCAATATGGCCGCCGCGCCGAAATCACAAAATTTTAGTGATGGGTATCGTTTAAGGGGTTTTTTGGTATGCCGAGTACGAACTTTGGGTTAATTTAGCAATCCAAGATGGCTGGCATATCGTAGAAGGGGTTTTTTGGTATGCTGAATACGAATTTTAGGTCAATTTTGCAATCTAAGATGGCCGCCGAACCACCGTTGAAAAATTTCATATTGGATATCGTGAAA
Organism: Miltochrista miniata; assembly: GCA_933228765.1. Lineage (NCBI taxonomy): Eukaryota > Metazoa > Arthropoda > Insecta > Lepidoptera > Erebidae > Miltochrista > Miltochrista miniata. The sequence continues at coordinate 15,145,218 of OW121747.1, read as the reverse complement.
GGGGTTTTTTGGTATCTCAGCATACTGACAGAAATAGAAAGAAAGAAAGAAAGAAAATATTTTTTATTTTAGATCACAGCGCACATAGACCAAACAACAGTAACCTTTTATAAAAAATAATAATAAAAACAGAGAAAAACAAACATAGATATAAAAATAATATGTACATAAACAACACAACGATCATACAGACAGGCGGCAAAACGTTCAAAAACCTTTATTATAATCATCTCGCAACAGTGGCGCGGTGGCCATATTGGATTGCAAAATTATCATGTGTTTCGTACTCAGCATACCAAAAAACCCCTTAAACGATACCCATCATGAAATTTTGTGATTTCGGCGTGGCGGCCATATTGGATTGCAAAATTATCATGTGATTCGATCTCAGCATACCAAAAAACCCCTTAGACGATACCCATCATGAAATTTTGTGATTTCGGCGCGGCCGCCATATTGGATTGCAAAATTATCATGTGATTCGTACTCAGCATACCAAAAAACCCCTTAAACGATACCCATGACGAAAATTTTGTGATTTCGGCGCGGCGTCCATATTGGATTGCAAAATTATCATGAGATTCGTACTCAGCGTACCAAATTACCCCTTAAACGATACCCATCATGAAATTTTGTGATTTCGGCGCGGCGGCCATATTGGATTGCAAAATTATCATGAGATTCGTACTCAGCGTACCAAATTTCCCCTTAAACGATACCCATCATGAAATTTTGTGATTTCAGTGCGGCGGCCATATTGGATTGCAAAATTATCATGAGATTCGTACTCAGCGTACCAAAATCCCCTTTAAACAATACCCATCATGAAATTTTGTGATTTCGGCGCAGCGGCCATAATTGATTACAAAATTATCATGTGTTTCGTACTCAGCATACCAAAAAACCCCTTAACCCTTAGAGCTCCTCGCGGCGACCGGTCGCCGCGCATAATAATCAAGTTTTTCCGTAAAGCCCCGCGCGGCGACCGGTCGCCGCACCTACCCAGACGACTTTAAACTTAAATTTAGCCTTCTTACGTCCTACTTTTCTATGAACAGGTTTATTGCATGTGTAGTTTATAACATTTTCTTGTTTTTGGAATCTTATAAAATGACGTCAATGGGCCAGAATTATTTACAAAAATCGAACAGTTGAAGTTGAGAGTGGATTGCGCATGGACGGCGTGCGTTTGTGTAGTACGTGTGTGTTTCGTGTTTTTATTATAAATAATGTGTTTGCATTATTATTTATTATTGTACACAGTAAAATAAACAATATATCAATAATCCGGTTGGTGTTTACAGGATCGTAAAATATGGTGTGGTGGTAGAGTAATCAATGTTTTTTTTGTTGAGTGCGTGTGTACCAAGTGCGAGTGTGCGTGTGTGTTTTGTTTTTTTATTATAAATAATGTGTTTTCATTATTTTTTATTATTATACACAGTAAAATAAACTATTTATCAATAATCCGGTTGCTGTTTGCAGAATTGAAAAATTTTGTCTGGTAAGTGAGAAAAAAATTTTTTTTTGGGAAATGGGAAATCTTTTTTCATTTTTAGGGTGGTGGAGCTAGGTCCGCGTGATTACCGATTTTCGATATATTTTTTTAGTGTGTTGAAGGGTTAAACGATACCCATCATGAAATTTTGTGATTTCAGCGTGGCGGCCATATTGGATTGCAAAATTATCATGTGATTCGATCTCAGCATACAAAAAAACCCCTTAGACGATACCCATCATGAAATTTTGTGATTTCGGCGCGGCCGCCATATTGGATTGCAAAATTATCAAGTGATTCGTACTCACCATACCAAAAAACCCCTTAAACGATACCCATCACGAAAATTTTGTGATTTCGGCGCGGCGCCCATATTGGATTGCAAAATTATCACGTGATTCGTACTCAGCATACCAAAAACCTCCTTTAACGATACCCATCATGAAATTTAGTGATTTCAGGGCGGCTGCCATATTGGATTGCAAAAGTATCATGAGATTCGTACTCAGCGTACCAAAAGCCCCTTTAAGCGATACCCATCATGAAATTTTGTGATTTCGGCGTGGCGGCCATATTGTATTGCAAAATTATCATGTGATTCGATCTCAGCATACCAAAAAACCCCTTAGACGATACCCATCATGAAATTTTGTGATTTCGGCGCGGCCGCCATATTGGATTGCAAAATTATCATGTGATTCGTACTAAGCATACCAAAAAACCCCTTAAACGATACCCATCACGAAAATTTTGTGATTTCGGCGCGGCGGCCATATTGGATTGCAAAATTATCATGAGATTCGTACTCAGCGTACCAAATTACCCATCATGAAATTTTGTGATTTCGGCGCGGCGGCCATATTGGATTGCAAAATTATCATGAGATTCGTACTCAGCGTACCAAATTTCCCCTTAAACGATACCCATCATGAAATTTTGTGATTTCGGTGCGGCGGCCATATTGTATTGCAAAATTATCATGTGATTCGATCTCAGCATACCAAAAAACCCCTTAGACGATACCCATCATGAAATTTTGTGATTTCGGCGCGGCCGCCATATTGGATTGCAAAATTATCATGTGATTCGTACTAAGCATACCAAAAACCTCCTTTAACGATACCCATCATGAAATTTAGTGATTTCAGGGCGGCTGCCATATTGGATTGCAAAAGTATCATGAGATTCGTACTCAGCGTACCAAAAAACCCCTTAAACGATACCCATGACGAAAATTTTGTGATTTCGGCGCGGCGTCCATATTGGATTGCAAAATTATCATGAGATTCGTACTCAGCGTACCAAATTTCCCCTTAAACGATACCCATCATGAAATTTTGTGATTTCGGCGCGGCGGCCATATTTGATTGCAAAATTATCATGTGATTCATACTCAGCATACCAAAAACCCCCTTTAACGATACCCATCATGAAATTTTGTGATTTTAGGGCGGCGGCCATATCGGATTGCAAAAGTATCATGAGATTCGTACTCAGCGTACCAAAATCCCCCTTAAACGATACCCATCATGAAATTTTGTGATTTCGACGCGGCGGCTATATTGGATTGCAAAATTATCTCTTAGTTTTTCTGTTCCCGGTTTCCATTTCGGAGTTTCCAGTTCTATGATCCGATTCAAAATCGCAATAAAAACCATTTCTGCTAATAGTTTTGCACCAATTTTTTTAAAACCTTCTCTTGACAGAAACAAACACAACAAAAAAGAATTAGCGAAATCGGTCCAGCATTTCACGCGTGATGCCGTGACCACGGAAATCGGGCTTCATTTTTATATATTGTATACTCAATATCATCGAAGATTACAGGCATTATATTAAAATGCAATTCTGAACTAATTAAATGCTGAATCACAGTTTGCCACACTTATTTTTATGTTAGCATTAAATTTAATCTTGAAAAGAAGTGCCTGAGTTTGGCCCCTACATTAATTAGAGGTATCTAATACGTCAAACTGCAGCATCGGCAGCTTATATCTTTCAAAAACCAGGCGTACGTCATTTTTTTTTAAATGTCATGTATAGTGTTGATATACGTGTAGAAACGAGATAGCAGCATTCACTAACCCCTTAGAGCGAGCGGAATGGAAAGACCAACGCACACAAACATAATTAATGTTTCGTCTGCTACTTATTGTACGTCTGTGGTCCGGCTCTAATGTGCAACGTTTAGCGCATATGAGGGAGGACGCAAGCCGTTAGATAAAACAATATTCTAAAACATGTTTTTAACACGGCCATGAAAGGTAATTCTGGGACAAATTATTTTAATATTTACCATTCATTGTAATGTTTAAATATTTGAATAAATTAATTTTGTAACAATACTTTAACTATTCACGTAGGTACCTATCAAATCTTTTTTTTTTATTTATTATTAACATAAAATACATACTCACAATCTATAAATAGAAAGCCAGAACCACTGAGAAAAATAAAAATAAAACAAGGTTTTAATAAAAATAATACAATCAATAGATTTTTATCAATGGGGTATCACGACAAAATAGGTGACGTGTGGAAAAACACGTCAGTGAAATTTTTGAGGTTTTTTTTTGAAGTACCTTCCTATAATCTTATTTAATACATACATACATACATACATATACTCACGCCTTTATCCCCGAAGGGGTAGGCAGAGGCCTATACCGGCCCACATTTCACCGTGTACAATTCGGTCCCACGTGACAGGTGGTGAGCCCATCGCCGTGTTGAAATGGACCGCCGCCGTCAGAGCCTCGTTCGTTGTTCAGCAGGTGCACGAGCTTGCACGTGAGGTTGACTTGGGCCCGATGGTGTTGGTAGGGCCCCACTACACCCTACACTACACCCAATCTTATTTAATAGAATATGTAATTTCTTATTTAAAAGAAAATTATAAACTGGTAGGTATAATGACGTGTCCCTACATATACCATGGGTGGGCTAAGATATTAGAAGGCTCTTAGTTATCGAGAGTATTTTCATATTTCAAAATGGTACCACGGCAAAAGCAAAAATTCCGCATTACTACCAGTAATGGTCACACGGCATATTAAATTTGTATCTACTGAGAAATGGATACCACGGGAAATAAAGGACATTAATCATTTGTATGCGACCTTTTCTCTTTCAGATATGACTGAGACCACCGCGCACCGCCCTTTGCCCTTCAAAGAATTGCGGTGAAATCTCTCAATGACCTAATTTTTGGTTAAGTTTTTCGTTATGATGATCTGCTGCTGCCTTCGAAACAAGAAAGTGAAATGAAAGCTGAGTTCGCAGTGCATGCGACGACCGCTACTTGACACTACCGACCTAGACCGAGTCTGAATTCCAGGACAATTATTTGTGTAACCTAAGTAAAATATAAGGTAAACATAAGCTAGGACGTCCCCCTACCAGATGGATCCGACGACCTTTAAATAAGGTCATGAGCAGGGACTGAATGCGAAGGACAGAGGATTTTGTGATGAGTCCAGCAGTGGCCCGTCATAGGCTGATTTTTAGATTTAGGATTTTAATTATTTTATTTATGTTGGTACTTAGATTATATTAACATGTTTTTTGTATAGATCCCACAGCACAAGCTAATATTACCTTAACCTGTTAATATTGCATAACTTAACATAAACTAATATTATAAACAAACTTTATTCATTCATAAACAAAAATAAGTTGTAGTAGGTTGCTACCTAGAAAATGTAGTGAGGAGCCTGCTGTTATGAACATCAAATCATCAAATCAGCCTATATCAATCCACTGCTGGATGTAGGCCGAGACTTTATACGCGTGGGGTAGGCCGACCCCCCGCCAGATGGACCGATGACCTGAAAAAGGTCGCAGGCACTGACTGAATGCGGAAGGCGCAGGTCCGTGTGTTGTGGCGCGATTTGGGAGAGGCCTCAATCTTTGTATGAACGAAATAAATAAATAAAAGAAAAGAAAATAAATTAATATCAGAACATAATTTGATTATAACTATAGACTGTGCTGGTGATGTAAATAATAATCTTTTTCTTTCTGTATTTAGGTATTACAGATATACTTCGGCTTCACCAAGATTCTCGGAATCATGCGGTCGCCCTTTGACTCAGTACTGCGTGGTCGCGGCAGTCGATTTCACCAATGCGGAAGAGCCAAATACATTATCAGAGGTCTGACAAGCTTAAAATCAGGTTAGCTTTGGGAATGACTAGAAGTAAGATGAAGAGTGGCAGAAATTTAAGGAGTTTAGATGTATCTATCCATCTAAACATACTATAATTATAAAGCTGAAGAGTTTGTTTCTTTGAACGCTAGGATCTTAGGAGCTACTGGTTGGAATTAATTTTTTTTTAACTGTGAAATTCGATAGTTCATTTATCGAGGAAGGCTATAGGATTTATAGCATCACGCTACAACGAATAGGAGCGCAGCACTAATGATAAATTTTTCAAAAACGGGGGATTTCTTTTACGTTTGAGAGCTTCCGTTGCGTGCGCTGCGTATATGGTAATGTTATGTACTACAAAATTGTTCCTTTTAAAAAGCTCTAATAAAATCCACGACAACATGTGGCTGTCTTTTAGGGTTGGTTGACAATAACCATTTTAATGGAAATCAAATTTCTTCTACAATAATGCGACGAGAAACCTCTCTCTCAAACGAAATTGTGTTATATTGTTTATAAATATAATGCGACGGGAATACACGTGACGAGAAACCTCTCTCTCTCTCACACGTAGTAATGTATATTAAAGACGCGACGCTACGACAGTAAATGTGAGGCCTCAGGCCCTCGTTTTCTCTTTGTAGCTGACCTCTACCCGCCCGACCCGGCGCGGCGCCCTAAAACGTATGAATAGAAAAATTTCTTCGTTTCCAAGACAAACTTGTACTGATAAGCCAGTCAGCACAGTCACGGGACATCCTTCCTTAGGGCTTACCCGGGGCTCTTAACCATAGGCTGTTGGGCGTTACCTGAGGTTTTTTTAGTCGGTAAGAGTCCGACATAGCATCCTACGAGGATTTTCCCTCGCATCAAAAAAAGAAAAAAGCCAGTCAGCACAAGTTCATCTCGAATAAGAACAAATATTTTTGAATTTTATCCTCATGAATTACAGGAACTTCACGTGACGCGAAGATCAATGTCAAGAAACAGCAGAAACTGGACTTCACCTTGAATGACAGTGCCTTGCAAACTACCTTCCTGTCCGATTATTACCTGTTAATGATTTTAAATAAAAATGTACCACACCTAAACCAGTTATTTTTTGTTCTTTCATTCTATCCTTATCTTATACTGAGCTGAAAGAGTAAACTTTGTTCCCCCTTCTTCTATTTCTACCATTCGGGAAATTCACCACTATTCTGTAGGATACTATCAAAACAACCAATCAAGCAAGCTAATCAGTCAACCACAGACTATAACTGGACATGCCCTCTACACCACACTAGTCAAATAGATGGGTACAGGTATATCGTGGTGCATCTGTTAGTCAACAGATGCACCACGTGCAGTTGAGCCTGGGTTGGGTTCGGAGATCTCTATAGGGTTGAGCTTGGTGCTGACAAATTGTTGTAGGTTACGTCAAGTACCTCCAACTTGTAACATCTTCTGCCTAACGGACAAGACAAGTGTGTTGAGAGGTCACAGCCCAATAAATTTAATTTGGTACTGATAAATACTTGATAAAAGCACGTCAAAGCAACTCCTGAAATTTCAAGCGATAAAATAGGAAGACTCGATGTAATGGTGTCAAGGTTAGACCCTTTTGCCCCAATACAGGTGAGTGTGTTCTTTCGATGTCGTATGCAACTATTGTCCCCGTCCATCGTGGATACCAATCAACCAATAAACTCTAGACTAGGCGCCAACTGTGTACCTTTATGTCTACACGCTGATCTTCTGACCATAACCTCCTTAGGCCTTGATTGTAGGGTCACTGCTTGAAGCGTTTGTTTCAATTAATAATCTAGTGTTCGTTTATACACATATACAGCAGGGTTCTTTCAACGGCTTTACCTGTTACGCTAGCTGTTAGCCATTTACTCGTTCCAAACAATCAGAGAGTAGTCCTAGAGCACGTATCTACAATGTCAGGTGACGCTCCTCAAGGAGGCGTTTCTGTGATAAAAAGAATTCCCAATGACATTCTCAATGGCTTCATTTAGTTAGACAGTAAAGTTATGTCACTATCACAGTTCACAACACCTTATGTCGGCGGCCCAATGATGTGTTTCTTCATGCTCGTCTAAAACTCTGGGGCTGTAAGAGAAGCTAAACGCGTACGCTGAGGGTTGCTTCAAAATTTCTACGGTTCCACGGAAATGAGTTTTGCATTGCTAAATTCTGCCTCGTCTACGAAGAGCCTCTTCACTGTATACGAGTGGTACCTGGGCCCTGCACGTGTTGGAATCAGAAGGAGGGGAGGAAGGTACGTTAAAGATCTCTTCAGAATATTCACCTTGGTAGATTTGGCCTATAGATTGAAATATATTGCTTTACGCAGCGTCAGAGGTTCAAGGCTGCCCATTACCGCAGGAGAGTTTATATTGCGAATATCACAATTTATTAAGTATTGTGCAGAGTTATAAAAAGTTGAAATCAGTATTTGTAATGACGAATATACCGTCACAATACCAAAAGTCATAATGCCTTTATAGAGCAAGAGCCAGCGGCCCCCAGGCATTCGGTAAAGTATAAAAGCTGTAAGTTTCTCAATGTATGTCCCCAACACAGATAAGAACGAACCCCGTCTACGAAACTTGGGTCGCGGTGGCTTTCGCAGGTATCAGGTAGTTAAGGTGTGTAAAATTGTGTGTTAAATTTGTTAAAGTATAAAACTCAGTTTTTACATATTTTACTTATAATAATCCTAAAAGTCACCTTGTCGAAAGCCAGACACTTCGTACGGTTGCAACCCTCTGCCAGACACCCTTAAAGTATATTTCATTATTACTATACTTACGGTATAGTATAAAAGCTGCAATTTATATATGTTATTTGGAGAACTATCAAATGATGTTTTCTCAATAGCCAGACAGTTTCAGTAGTTCCTTAAAAAGTTAAAGTCTAATGTAGGTGCGAGCGCGAGGGATATTATGTGTCAGCGGGTGCGAGTGAAATACCGCGTTCGGTCCACTGCGACGTTTTACTGCGCATCAGCTGTCATTTATTGTGTATAATGAGAACTATTTTCTAGATTTACTATGAAAATTCACTATGTACAATAACTAAGAATCAACGAATATATGTTTAGAAAATTCTTTTATAAAATGTTTGTGTTTAGGAATCATTAAATTAACACTCCAATAATATACTTAAATAATTATTTTAATAATAGTTATTGGAATAATATAATTAATCTAATACCTACAATAATTAATGGAAAAATATTTCGAAGATATTCTATGACTCGTGGTCGTCGATATCTTGAGTGTCCTCATCACCGCTGCTCCAATCTGTGGGTTGGTCGTCATCAATATCGTCCTCTTCGCCAGTTTCAGATTCAGTTGGGTGAAGAGATGGATCCAAGGTTTTTTTTTTAATACTACTTAGGTGGCAGACAAGCTTACGGTCCACCGGAAGGTTGGTAACCGTAGCCTATAGACGTTTGCAACACCAGAGGAGCTACACACGCGCTGCCAACCGGGGCGCAGGTTGTGACGACTCACAGTTGAATTTTTTTAAGCCGCCCATTAGGCCTTCAATTTGGCTTAACGACTATCATTTTACTGACAACCGGGACCAACGGCTTATCATGCCTTCAGAAGCACGGAAACGCTCGTTAATAAATATCACAAATCACAAAGTGGTCCACGTGGTGGTCACCCATCCATATCCGGCCATAGTAAATTTTGCTTACTGCTTATTTTATAAAAGAATTTTCTAAACATTTATTCGTTGATTCTTAGTTATTGTTCATAGTGAATTTTCATAGTAAATCTAGAAAATAGTTCTCATTATCCTACTTCCTACTAATATTATAAATGTGAAAGTTTGTGAAGATGTTTGGATACTTGGATGTTTGTTACTCAATCACGCTCTAACGGCTGAACGGATTTGACTGAAATTTGGTACAGAGATAGCTTATAATCTGGAATAACACATAGACTTTTCATCCCGGGAAAATGTTCCCACGGGAAGCGGGAACGGGTAACGATTTTCACGTGGGCGAAGCCGCGCGCATCATCTAGTACACTATTAATGACAGCTGATGCGCAATAAAACGTCGCAGTGGACCGAACGCGGTATTTCACTCGCACCCGCTGACACATAATATCCCTCGCGCTCGCACCTACATTAGACTTTAACTTTTTAACCGACTTCAAAAAAGGAGGAGGTTACTCAATTCGACCGTAATTATATGTTTTTGTTTATTTTTTTTTATGTTTGTTCGCGCAGAACTCCGTCGTCTATGGACCGATTTAAAAAAAAAATTTTTCGTTCGAAAATAAATACTCCCAAGGTGGTCCCATTTTAAGGAAGTCAGGATCTGATGATGGCATCCTGGAGAAATTAAAGGTAACTTTTAAAAATTGTAGGGGCATCTAGGACGTTTGTAATTTTTTTTGTTAAGGGCTTTGAAGTAGTACAACTTAATGAAGGTCTGGAGTCGATCTGATGATTATTTTATTTTATTTCATTTTATTTTATGGAGTCGACAGACAGTAGAGAGAATTCCTTAACGATAAACAGCAGTTGCCTTGTGTTTGGGCTTGATTAATTTGTACTGTCGAGAACTTTACACCTAGATAGATAGATTTTCAGTCTACACGTCACTAAAAACAGTGAAAAAAAAATTTTTAACAAAAAAGAAACCGACTTCAAACAAAACTAAAAACTGAAAAATAAAATTTACTTAGCACAAAGTTAGTATATTCTGATTTATCAGATATCATCAAATATAATACTGAAGTCGGTGCCAATATGACTATGAGAGAGCTTAATAATGCCTACCTAAGCCTACATAGTTTTACTGGGCACCGATTTCTGTATTATATTTAAGGATACCTGATAAATCAGAATATACTAACTTTGTGCTAAGTAAATTTTATTAAGGAACTACTGAAACTGTCTGGCTATTGAGAAAACATCATTTGATAGTTCTCCAAATAACATATATAAATTGCAGCTTTTATACTATACCGAAGGTATAGTAATAATGAAATATACTTTAAGGGTGTCTGGCAGAGGGTTGCAACCGTACGAAGTGTCTGGCTTTCGACAAGGTGACTTTTAGGATTATTATAAGTAAAATATGTAAAAACTGAGTTTTATACTTTAACAAATTTAACACACAATTTTACACACCTTTACTACCTGATACCTACGAAAGCCACCGCGACCCAAGTTTCATAGACGGGGTTCGTTCTTACCTGTAGAAACTTACAGCTTTTATACTTTACCGAATGCCTGGGGGCCGCTGGCTCTTAGACTATTACTTAAAATGCATGAGCCCAAAATACCCGAAATCAAAATATCAATATTCAAAAGGCAAGTATGTATAATATAAATAATTTAAAATGGCGTACGGTCGAATAATCGAAACCCAAAAAATCTATTTACTGAATATGTTCTTAATCCTAAAATATTCAAACACAAAATAGTTTTTTTTTTATGTGAAGTAAATCCTACATGGGTGCTATATCTGTGATTGGTTAACTACCCGACTCAGAGTACCCCGACTCGGAAAGGTTAGGTTAGAAGGCTAAGGCAGGAGCGAAGCGGAGTGGAGCTCCCGCCTTAGCCTTCGTGGTTTTTTTTGTTTTTTCGTTAGCCCACTGTAGTACTTTTGTAACTCTGCATAAAAGTGATCATTCACGTGAGTCGTTCAAGCAATCAACATACACCTTGCCTTCGTCGGATTATTTATCGGCAAGATGCCGTAAATTAATCAATTTACTAAAATATATACGTTAAATAATACATTTCAACTGCCGTTTATTATTTTCCGAGAGTTGATTAACCTAGAAAATTGATCAACTTACGAGTCTAGTGAGAAGAGAAGCGCTCGTGGCCCCGCGGACTCAGTGTTCTGTAAACGATCACTGCAGTAAGCAACTTTCACTATGGCCGGTCCATGGATGGGTGACCATCCATGTGATCACTTTGTGACATTTATTTGAGCGTTTCCGTGCTTCAGAAGGCACGTTAAGCCGTTGGTCCCGGTTGACTGTAAAATGGCAGTCGTTAAGATAATTTGAAGGATTTATTTCAACAGCAGGCAGTCACAACCTGCGCCTGTCCATTTAAACACGGCAATACGGCTCACCACCTATTACGTGGAGCAAATTATACAAAGGTGAAATGTGGGCATATAATATGCCTCTGCCTACCCCTTCGGAGATAAAGGCGTGACCATATGTATGTATGTATGTAATATAATAAATATATATATTTTAAATTTAGACATTGTACGACATGGTGTACTGAATTAAGGTATTTTGAGTGTTAAGTTATTTCGAATTCGGGTATTTTGGGCTCATGCACTTTAAGTAAAGGCATTCTGATTTCTGGTATTGTAATATATAATTTGAATCTGCGCCATGTACAGCAGACGCATTGTCTTATTTGACGTAAAATATCGCCTTACCATAATCACGATTTCTAGTTTCTCCTGCGCTGGTTCACTACAGCCTTCAATGTAGTTGTTATTGTAAAATCACGCACGTCTATACCAAGAATGTCGAGATTGCCACGTTTGGATGGTATTACAACTATCTGAAGCAAGGGTTATCATACCACCACAAAACAGTGTGCCCATGATTCACAAAGATACCGCAGGAATAGCAGTTTTGACGATGACCGATCGTTCCACCATCTAGGAACATAAAGTCTGAGTACTTTTACTACGTTAGGTACAATTTCGATATTCGATTCCTGAACTTCTTGTTCGTGAACAAAAATTTCACGTAAATTTTCGAGAATCACGAGAATCTTGCAGTAAATTCCTTTGAAAGTGTTGAAATACACGTTTTTGTAGAAGTTTAGTTTTTGTACAGTTTCTAGGGATGGTCCCAAAAGGAGGCGCTGGAGCGGGACCAAAGGTCTGCGTCGCGAGAAATCGAGGCCCAGCGGTCCCTGCTACACCAGGAAACCATGGAGATATGAAAGGTGCGACTTGAGCAACCAAACGGGGGATTCGCCTCAATCGCGGCCGTCAGACCGGTCATGGACGAGTGGCTGGAGAGGAGACACGGTGCTCTCTCCTACCGGTTTTCACAGTTATTACCGGGCACGGTAGCTTTGGTAAGTATCTGTGGCGAAGACACCGGGAAACCACCGCCGAGTGCCATCGCTGCAAAGACCGCAGCGATGACACAGCGCTCCTTACGCTGATGGAGTGCATGGCGTGGGCGCAACAGCGTCAGGTGTCCGCCGAAGACTATCGGCCTCCGGGGCCTGTGGATGGTAAGGGGGCTGCTCACCGTCCTTACAGAAGCAGGCCCAAGACAGCGTGACGTGAGGGATTCACGCACGCCCCCTCTAAGAAGCAGGATCACACCCGAAAACCCCTAATGACACGCGATAGCACCCGAAACACCCCCTAGGCGAGGCCGCAGTGGTAGCCGTAGGTCTGTTGGGAGTCCTGGGACATCTTAAATAACACAGCTTGTTACAACATTTATTTACTTTACACCTGATCGGTTTCGCCTCTCGGCATAAACAAAGATAAAAAAAAACTAACTTGATTTACATGAGTCATCAAGTTAGTTTTTTGTACCTACCTTTGAGAATGCAAAATCGGTCAGGTGTAAAGTAAATAAATATTATGGAACAGTACAAGTGGTGTTATTCATTATATGCAGCAAGTTCCACCAAGTGCCATCAACCAACAGTGACTAGTTACAGAGGCTTACCCGGGGCTCCAAACTGTAGGCTGTTGGACGTTACGTGTTTTAGCCGGCAGGAGTCCGGCATAGCATACATGAAGGGTTTTCTCTCACGTTAAAAAAAAAAGCTTCAACGGACCAATAGACTTGAATATTTAATGGTATTACTAGCTGAGCCGGCGAACTTTGTTCCACCATATCAAGCTGACCCGGCAAAACTTTTTTTCAATTTCTTAATTGTTTTATAGACACATACCTTGCCCTGGCTTTAACTAACACAAGGAAAAAAGAATTAGTGAAAGTGGTGAAAACTGTCTAGCCGTTCTGTAGTTATTTATGCAATTAAACGACGGTAGTCTGAGGTAAAGTACCCTTAATACGAGTATTTATAATGACAAGTTTTGCTGAAAGCAAAAATTAGTTTATTATCAAAAGTAAGTAAAACTGCATTTAAAGATTTTTGAAAAATCACCTGCTTGAGCCGGGAATCGAACCTGGGAGATGTGAAACAAAAACCATCTGGTTTTATGACACCAACCGAAAGAATCTTTAATAAGGAACAATTTCTTCTGGGACATCCTTCCGAGGGCTTCCCCGGGGCTCCCAACCACAGGCTGTTGGGCGTGACGTGAGGTTTTTTAGTTAGTAGGAGTACGGCATAACATCCATGAGGATTTTCCCTCACGTTAAACAAAAAAAAAAAAAAAAAGGAACAATTTCTTTTAAACAACATAGTATCTTAAATTACAGGAAGATTAAGTAAAATATCTTTTTATTGTAAAGCTTACTCACTCATCTAAAGAAAACAAAAACAGTCATAATTGAGAACCTCCTCATTCTTTTGATGTTGGTTAAGAAAATTTTCTAGTTTCTGTGAATGGATGTTTCTCTTTTTGGCATCTCCCAGGTTCGATTCCCGACTCAAGCACGTGATTTTTCAAAAACCTTATACTGCAGTGCCGTTTTTCTTACTTTTGGAAGTAAAGAAATGTTTCCTTTCAGTAAAACTTTCCATTATCAATATTAAGGGTACTTCACCTACAACAACCGTCTTTAAATTTCACCCTGTACATAGGTAGATTTCAACTCCGATACCTTCACGAGTTCACGAGAACAAGGGTCTTGCAGGCAGACGGACGGACGGATGGCAACCCTCCATACAATACCACGAAGTGATAATTGGGTTCCGTTTTTTCATACTGAGGTACGGAACTTTAAAAAAGTGAAATGTTGATACCTACATAATATGCCTCTGCCTATCTCTATATATGTATATATCTACACAAATATTATAAACATGACAGATTTGAGTTTATGTTTGCATTAAACAGGCTCCGAAACTTCAGAGCCGATATGATTTTATTTTCATTGTTAGGAGGCTACGACCCAACCCTGAGTGACAAAGGCTATTCTGTATTCCTAAGGGAACTGTAACCACGCAGGTAAACCCGATTAACGTCCACTTGTTCTTTGTAAAAAAAAAACCGGTCACGTACGAGTTGGATTCGCGCGCTGAGGGATCCGTACCAAAAAATTATAAAAACAAAAGAGCGTTTGTCGTTTTTTGACAATCAATACTATTTCTTTTTGTATTTTTTTTTAGTATTGTTCCATATAGTAGTAGTTATAGAGTAGTAGTTTAATTTTTTTAGTATTGGTTGTCATAGCAGCAACAGGAATATAATAATCTGTGAAAATTTATAGTCTAAGAGCCAGCGGCCCCCAGGCATTCGGTAAAGTATAAAAGCTGTAAGTTTCTACAGGTAAGAACGAACCCCGTCTATGAAACTTGGGTCGCGGTGGCTTTCGTAGGTATCAGGAAGTAAAGGTGTGTACAATTGTGTGTTAAATTTGTTAAAGTATAAAACTCAGTTTTTACATATTTTACTTATAATAATCCTAAAAGTCACCTTGTCGAAAGCCAGACACTTCGTACGGTTGCAACCCTCTGCCAGACACCCTTAAAGTATATTTCATTATTACTATACTTACGGTATAGTATAAAAGCTGCAATTTATATATGTTATTTGGAGAACTATCAAATGATGTTTTCTCAATAGCCAGACAGTTTCAGTAGTTCCTTAAAAAGTTAAAGTCTAATGTAGGTGCGAGCGCGAGGGATATTATGTGTCAGCGGGTGTGAGTGAAATACCGCGTTCGGTCCACTGCGACGTTTTATTGCGCATCAGCTGTCATTAATAGTGTACTAGATGATGCGCGCCGCTTCGCCCGCGTGAAAATCGTTACCCGTTCCCGCTTCCCGTGGGAACATTTTCCCGGGATGAAAAGTCTATGTGTTATTCCAGATTATAAGCTATCTCTGTACCAAATTTCAGTCAAATCCGTTCAGCCGTTAGAGCGTGATTGAGTAACAAACATCCAAGTATCCAAACATCTTCACAAACTTTCACATTTATAATATTAGTAGGAAGTAGGATAATGAGAACTATTTTCTAGATTTACTATGAAAATTCACTATGAACAATAACTAAGAATCAACGAATAAATATTTAGAAAATTCTTTTATAAAATAAGCAGTAAGCAACATTTACTATGGCCGGATATGGATGGGTGACCACCACGTGGACCACTTTGTGATTTGTGATATTTATTAACGAGCGTTTCCGTGCTTCTGAAGGCATGATAAGCCGTTGGTCCCGGTTGTCAGTAAAATGATAGTCGTTAAGCCAAATTGAAGGCCTAATGGGCGGCTTAAAAAATTTCAACTGTAAGTCGTCACAACCTGCGCCCCGGTCGGCAAGTGAATCTGAAACTGGCGAAGAAGACGATATTGATAACGACCAACCCACAGATTGGAGCAGCGGTGATGAGGACACTCAAGATATCGACGACCACGAGTCGAATATCTTCGAAATATTTTTGTAGGTATTAGATTAATTATATTATTCCAATAACTATTATTAAAATAATTATTTAAGTATATTAAGGAGTGTTAATTTAATAATTCCTAAACACAAAAATTTTATAAAAGAATTTTCTAAACATTTATTCGTTGATTCTTAGTTATTGTACATAGTGAATTTTCATAGTAAATCTAGAAAATAGTTTTCATTATACACAATAAATGACAGCTGATGCGCAGTAAAACGTCGCAGTGGACCGAACGCGGAATTCACTCGCACCCGCTGACACATAATATCCCTCGCGCTCGCACCTGCATTAGACTTTAACTTTTTAAGGAACTACTGAAACTGTCTGGCTATTGAGAAAACATCATTTGATAGTTCTCCAAATAACATATATACATTGCAGCTTTTATACTATACCGTAAGTATAGTAATAATGAAATATACTTTAAGGGTGTCTGGCAGAGGGTTGCAACCGTACGAAGTGTCTGGCTTTTGACAAGGTGACTTTTAGGATTATTATAAGTAAAATATGTAAAAACTGAGTATTATACTTTAACAAATTTAACACACAATTTTACACACCTTAACTACCTGATACCTGCGAAAGCCACCGCGACCCAAGTTTCGTAGACGGGGTTCGTTCTTATCTGTGTTGGGGACATACATTGAGAAACTTACAGCTTTTATACTTTACCGAATGCCTGGGGGCCGCTGGCTCTTGCTCTATTAAGCTTTCTAGCTATCACCATTTATGACATAGAGTCTCGTGACGGATAGACAGACAGACGAACAGCGAAGTCTCATAAATAGGGTCCCATTTTGCGCTTTGGGTACGGAATCCTAAAAACCATCTCCTAGCAATAACGTATACAAAATAAAAAGACATAGCGAATTTGGACCAACTGTTTATGCATGATGGCATGCCCAAGGGATATAGCAACTCATTTATTAAATGTGTGCCTATGTATTTTAAAATATTTATGGGCTTGCTATGACTGTACCGATTTTTTTAAAAGAAAGAACAAGTTTGACGTATTATTTTCAATTAATTGTATAATTTTTAGTGTTCCGTACATAAATGGCAAAAATGGGATTGAGACGCTGCTATATGTCTGCCTGTCTGTCACGATCCTTTATCTCATGAATTAAAGTGGTAGCTAGATGGTTGAAATTTTTTATGATGATGTATTTCTGTTGCTGCTGTAACAACAAATACTAAAAAAAATATTAAGGCGGGTTCCCATACAACAGGGGTTATATTTATATCGTTTTTAGACACGGAACCCTAGGTGCGCGAGTCCTACTCGTACGTAGCCGGTTTTTTACGAAACCCAGTGTGCAAGATAAATTTGCGCTTATGAAGAACAGTAAAAACAAGCCTTTCTCTGTCTAACTTCAGCTTTAATAATGTCGTATGCATTATTTCAATGATTTTCAATGTATAAGTCTGAAAGAGACAGAAATAGCTTTCATGTTTTCAGGAGGCGTGAGCTTCAAAGCCTCTTATGACACATATCGATGGAAGGAGAAGGGGCGTCGCCGCGTCGTGAGTTTAAAAGACTTGTTGGGCATAGTATTGCTTGAGCAGTTCCTCGGAACAGTCGAATTTTTCCTGAAGTTGAATTGCTCATTTTTTTTGCGTGCGTACTATTGTGCTTCATAGCTGCTGAAGAGGAAGGTATTTACTATTTTACCTACATTGTTCGTCTCAGATTCTTTCTAGTTGTTTCTCAACCCAACCAGGAGCCTGGGATCTTTTTTTTACTTCTAGGAGCAGCTATGGTTTGGTTTTTTAAATTTGCCATGTTTGGGAGTAACTGCCATCTGACCCAAGATTATCGTCTGTTGGTCAGCTCCAGCAGAAGGCAGGTTGGTCAGATGAAATGTAGGTGCGTAACCTGTCCTGATGAAAAAATAACCAAATATTTTTTTTAGGTCCTGCTTAAAAATACCCAAATATTTTTTTAGGTCCTGCTGAAAAAATACCTAATTATTTTTTAGGTACCTATACTACTTTGTCAAGAAAGTACCGGAAAAATATCAATAGTACACAAAATGTTTCTTATTCATTCAAATTTATTTTATGACCCTCAAAGTTTGCTCCGTCATAAACGATACTCTAACGCCAGTGAAAAATCCATTCATTAAAAGATTTTTAAAACGCTGTTTCCGGAATTGAGTTCAGTTCTCGCCACGAATTCTCCTTTATGTGTTCTACCGATTGAAAACGGGTATCATGAAGTGGTAATCTGAGTTTAGGAAAAAGAAAAAAAGTTGGCTAGAGCCATATCTGGTGAATATGGTGGTTGCTCGAAAGTAATTGTTGAGTTTTAGGTAAAAAATTTCGTTCACAATGATAGCCTTGTGCGAAGCCGCATTATCTTAGTGCAAAATTCAAGAACTTTCTTTCTACAAATCTGGCCATATTCGTCAAATTTGCTGTCTTAAATGCGCATAATGCTCAAATAAGCTTCTTTATTTACCGTTTGACCGAAGGTCAAACGGTAAATAAAGAAGCTTATTTATTATTATTAACAATAATATTTTTAAACTATCGTGGTTTTTAACACTCATACTTATTGAATTCGGGACTTCACGAAAAATAATTTTTACTTACATTCATTGTTCCAATATTAATTCCAAACGCACAACACCGCGATAATCAAAGAAAACAGTCAACATGACTTTGAGTTTTAATCGACTTTGGCGTGGTTTTTCGGTTTCGGTTCAGTTGGAATGCGCCATGTGCCACTGCGAAGCTGGTTTAGTAGTTTAATATCAAACTTATAAACCCACGTCTCATCACCAGCAACAATGTGTTTCATGAATGTTGGGTCGGAATCGACTCGTTCTAGCATGTCCTTAGCGACTCTCATGCGATTGAGTTTTTGGAGAAAATTCAGGTCTTTTGTGACTAACCGAGCGGTAACATGTTTCATACCCAAATTCAAAACAAATATCTAGTTAAAATGGTACGGATGGACTTGTGAGATACAAAAAGTTCGGCGGCTATTTCTCTCAAAGTTAATGAGGATTTTCAATCACTATTTCCTTAATTTTTGCGATGTTAACTTCAGTTGCAGACGTTGATGGCCCACCAAAGCGAGGCAAATCTTCCATCACATCTCGACTGCTTTTGAACGCTTTGTACCACTCATAAGCTCGTGTTTTTGATAACACTGATTCACCGTAAGCCTTCGGTAACATTTTCAGTGACTCCGAACATGAAATTTCATTGGCGATGCAAAATTTAAGACATAGACTCTTTGTTCTACGTTTTTACCATCATAAAATTTGCAATACAGTCTATGTTACGATATAACTAGAAACAGCACTGTATTAAATCTAATATATAAAATTCTCGTGTCACAGTTTTCGTTGCCATACTCCTCCGTAACGGCTTGACCGATTCTCATGAAATTTTGTGAGCATATTGAGTAGGTCTGAGAATCGACCAACATCTATTTTTCATACCCCTGTGACCGGGAAAAACATTGCAAGCGGGCGGAGCCGCGGGCATCAGCTAGTATAATATAATAACAGATGTAACTCAAACTCCGCCCCAAAATGAAAAACAGTTGTGCCAATCTAACAAACAGATAAAAAGACAGACAGAATTTTAAAAAACATAATGTTTGTACCCATAGTTGCTTTTATATCGCGTACTGTGACGTGAACTGGGAGAGGCCTACGTCCAGCAGTGGACTGCTTTAGGCTGATTCAATTGATTGGTTTGATAGTTGTTTTTATATCGACTCCATTACTTTTTAAAAAATGTTATTAACGGGCACACGATTTCGGCCGGGAAATACTTCGATAAACATAAATGTCCTACTAGATCATGCTCGCGGCTTCTCACGCGTGAAATTCAGTACCCGTTCCCGCTTCTCATGGGCACATATTCCCGAGATAAACAATTGCCTATGTGTTATTCCAGACTATAAGCAATCTTTGTATCAAATTTTAGCCCAATTCGTGAAGTCGTTAGAGCGTGATTGAGTAACAAACATCCAAACATCTAAACATCCAAACATCTTCACAAACTTTCACGTTTATAATATTAGAATGATAGAATGATTTATCCCATTAGTGCTCGAATATAAAAAAAATGTTTTCTAGTAGACCCCTAAATTATATGGCTAACTCGAAGAAATTCAAAGTGTCTTTTAAAATGAGAAGTTGCCATACAATTTTACATTCCCAGTTTTAGCTGGATTTTGACTGGGATGAAAAATATATCTATTCCAATAAATATCCTGTAATTTTATTGAAATAGAGTGATGATCGAGTATTTCCCTATTTTACAACAAGCATTCGCGTGTAATGTAACATATTAGATTCGACTTTGAGCATTACGTAACAGTCTACCTCCCTGATGGACGAGCGTTCGCGTGTAATGTAACATTTATAGATTCGACTTAGAGTATTACGTTACGATACTACCTCCCTGACCGACGAGCATTCGCGTGTAATGTAACATTATAGATTTGACTTTGAGCATTACGTTACAATACTATCTCCCTGACCGACGAGCATCCGCGTGTAATGTAACATTTAGCGCAACAAAAAAGCGCATCGATGTTACAAGTTGTATCAAAACATTACACATTGTATCATTACAAGGCGCGCAAAGAGCATTGATGTTACAAGTTGTATCAAAACATTACACATTGTATCATTACAAGGCGCGCATTGTTATGCTCGGTTCTTCTCCTTCACTGATGTAACCTCGTCTTGTATCATTACAATGTGCGCATTGCAATGCTCGGTTCTCCTCCCTCACTGCTGTAATGCTCGACTCTGTAACGTTACATTACACGCGAATGCTCCCGGTGAGGGAGCGCCTATAGGGGTAAATATTCGAAAAATTCTGAAAATCATATTCGTTTATTTTTATTGAGAAGCAGGAGCAGGATACGAAATTTGAAGTAGTAGTGTTTGAAAATGAAGAAGTTTCCAAACAAACTTGCATTCCTTTTTTTACCATTAAATTGCAGTTTTTTTTTTCAAAACCCTGACACACGTGTCTATTGTTTTCTAATAAAATACACATGTACGTATTGTAATTTCATGCTGCTAACTTTAAAAATGGCGATCTATTCGACATTTTATACCATATTTTGCCACCTTACTAGTGGAATTTCCAAAAATTCTTTTTTTATCAATAGCCTACTATTAAGGGTAGCTTACCCTAAAAATTTCAAGTTTCTAGGTCTAGGGGTTAGGGCTGGGCGCTGATAGGTAAATAGATTACCCTGTAATTAGCCTCTCTCTATAAAATAGCGTGCAGAGGGGCTTATGTCGAGACTTTGTCTATAGTCTATGACTGCGTCGCATTAAACTACGTCACTAGGTCATGTGGATCATCTATTCAAAGTTTGAAATAAACCAAAAATGACAACGTCAATCGGATTGAACTTTTACAATAAACGTGTTAAAGAGGGGTAGTCGGGTGCGAACGATCTCACGGCTTATTGTTAATATAAATAGATATAATTAATATAAGCTTAAAAAATATTTAGTCTTAAAAATAATTCTAAGAATGCCATAAAAATAAAAGATCACAAGTTGCTAACAATATGGCTTACCTTTAGCAACACAGATAACCCTGTCGGTGCAGCAGAATGCTGTGGTGTACTACTAAATTATATATATATATACTGCATCTAATATAAAGAGATAACCTGATTGACTGACTTATCATCGTGTAGACGAAACCTCTGAACCAAAGATGACAAAATTTGGACAGTAGGTTCCTTTAATTAACTGACTCTTTTTCTGTAATTAATAGCCGTACATAAATCTTTGGTCTCAGATACCAACTCTTGGGTATGCATGTTGAGGGCTCAATTCATTAAGATTTATTATGTGTAAGGTGGTAGGAGTACGGCATATAATTCTTGAGGATTTCCACATATAATGAAGAAAAAAAAGCACGAATGAATAGAAATCCTATACAACACATCATTTTTATATAGAACTGCGGCATGCTTCATATTTTCCAATGATTTTTTAAATAATAATGTTTGGCTTATATTGAAGTACGTCGCGGTTTTATCTACACATCACAAAGAAGTCAATGAAGAAAGCAAGGAGCCTGAATCAAAGCATGATAACCCAGCCAGCAGAAGTTGCCCGATATGATACAAAACCTATAGCTTATAGAGATGTCCTTATTGCACCGCCGCCCGTATGAGGAAGGGACTCAAGCGACAATCACAGAGAGTTGTAGAAGCTTATAGAGGTTTTATTTACATAACACAAAGAAGTCAATGAAGAAAACAAAGAGCCTGAATCCAATCAATATTAAAACGCAAAGTCGGAATCACTGGGTCTAAAATAATTAAATTTTAAGCAAAATACTCCTTATGTGACGTAGGTCAGCAATAAGTATAGGTTTTTTTGAAAATTAAGGTCCTAAGGGAATTAAAAAGGGTTGCCAAGTTTGTGTGTATTTTGCATATAAATTATCTTTAGCTGAATTGAAAGAAGACGTGTTTATCATATTATTGAAATACTTGCAGTCATCACGCGTTTTCACCCGCGAAGCCCTCGTTCTCGGGGTAATGCGGAAATAAACTTCGTCGTTTATGAACTGATCTCAATTTGTTTTTGCTGTAATGTAGATTTTTCTGAGGTGGTCCCATTACAAGGAAGTCAGGATCTGATAAAACCTGATTGTAAAATCAAAATACTCCTAAATTTTCAGTTTTTCATTACGTGAAATTATCTTAATTTTTTGTATGACAAAAATACTAATCTACCAATGAATAAAGATATATCTATTTTTACAAATATATATAAAGTACCTGAATATATCTACATAATAATTCTGTATATTCAAGTAATTTATTTATTAATGGAACTTTAGTCATTTTGATTCCATTCATGATATGTGTAAATATCTGTTTGTACTTTATATTTGTTATTGTATAATTTATTTATTAGCATAGACTAAAAGGCACCTAACTGATTCTAATACATGTGCAGAGTCCGGAGAGGCTGGTAATCTGTCACACAGGTTTTCGTGGTACAGATGCCAGTCTCTCACATATCTAATTGCTATCGAAGAAAATGTCCTATAAGTATTACTTATGTAAACAATATTTTGTGTGAAAAAAGTTTTTTATTATTAAAAAAAACGTCAACATAACACATTTATGTACAACGAGCTGACCTGACAGACGTTGTCCTGCCTTATCTATGAAAAAATCGGTATTCCGAGTTCTGAGTACCCGGTCCCCTGTTCCCGTTCCCGATACAATATAATATCATAATACTAATAATAATAATTTTTAATATCATAATAATAATATTATTTATTTTATTTTTTTTATCATAATATTTTTGTTATTTTAATATCATTTTAATTTTGTACTACAATATCATATTGAATTGAATAAAGTATCTATTATATTGAAAGTATTCCAAAGTATTTCCTGTTCCTGGTTTCGGATTGAGTTCCCGGTCCCCTGTTCCCATTCCCGGTTTCAGATTGTGGGTTCCGGGTTCCTGATTTTCGGTTACCGGATTCCAGTACCCTGTCAGCCTTTCTGTTCCCGGTTCCCATTTCGGAGTTTCCAGCTCTAAGACCCGATCCAATATCGCAATAGAAACCATTTCTTCTAACAGTTCAAGCGGGTTGCAGTTAGTTAAAATTTTCCTCCCATATTTTTAAACCTTCTCCTGACAATAAACACAAAAAAAGAATTAGCGAAATTGGTCTAGCCGTTGTGAAGTTATGCGCGTTCATACTTACTTTTCGCAGATTCATTTATATAAATTTTTATTTGTTCATTTTTAAAGGCTAATGTATTTTTACATCCTTTTTGATGATATTTGCAGCATTCTGTCAATTCTATGTAAAGTGTCATAATGTTACAATAAAAAAGTTAATAATTGTCCAAAACGGTAAGGTTAGATTAGAAATAATATTATTATTGTATGGTGGTTAAGTATTCTTAAATTTTCAAACTTAAAAAAAATGCGCTCAGCATTTTTTTGTATTTTTCTTTTATAAGAACCTTCTCCTGACAATAACAAACATGACAAACAAAGAATTAGCGAAATCCATCCAGCCGTTCACGCGTGATGCCGTGACCAAGGAAATAGGGCTCCATTTTTAGGGTTTCGTAGCCAAATGGCAAAAACGGAACCCTTATAGATTCGTCATGTCTGTCTGTCTGTCTGTCCGTCCGTGTGTCACAGCCATTTTTCTCCGAAACTATAAGGCCTATGCCATTGAAACTTGGTAACTAGATGTATTCTGTGAACCGCATTAAGATTCTTATATAAAACTAGAAAAAAGTAGTAAATTTTGGGGGTCCCCATACTCAGAACTGAAACTCAAAAATTTTTTTTTCATCAAACCTATACTTGTGGGATCAATAGATAGGTCTTCAAAAATGCTATTGAGGTTTCTAATTTCATTTTTTTCTAAACTGAATAGTTTGCGCAGGAGACACTTCCAAAGTGGAAATATGTGTCCCCCCCCCCCCCCTCTAACTTCTAAACTAAGAGAACGATAAATCTACAAAAAAATATATGATGTACATTGCTATAAAAACTACCAACGAAAATTGGTTCGAACGAGATAGAGCTGGTAGTTTTTTTTATAACGTCATAAACCGCGATTTTCGGTTAGAAAAATCACTACTACTGCGAACGTGTTAAAACATCAATCAAAGTTACAACGAACTATAAGAACTTTTATATATTATGTTACTTGCTGCTACGAAACCCTTCATGGGCGAGTCCAACTCGCACTTGGCCGGTTTATTATATTTATAGATAACGATAATATGTTTATAACTTATCCTTGAGATAGCACAAGCATATAATACGAATATTATCGCCACGTTTAAACACTGTCTTCTAAAATACAGGCATACGTTGTTTAATGTGAGGGAAAATCCTCATGGATATCGAACTCCTACCGCGTAAAAAACCACACGTAACGCCCAACAGACCCACGGCTGCCACTGCGGCCTCGCCCAGGGTGGTGGTTCGGGTGCTATCCCGCGTCTTTGGGGGGTTTCGGGTGTGATCCCGCTAAGGGGGGGCGTGCGTGAGTTCCAACTATTGAGAATTGTATTAGTGTAAGCCACCATGTAAAATTCTTGTATCCCTAAAAATATCATTATTATTTCTTTATTATTATTAAGCAAGCCACATGAAATTATACGAACTGCACAGCACGCTCATGTAGGTATTTTGTTTCCGTTTTTTAGGTCTATTGTCTTCTATGTTAATAAAATTACAGGGTAATCTAGTCATCTACCAGCGCCCAGCCCAAACCCTTTGACCTAGAAACTTGAAATTTTTAGGGAAAGCTATTTATTTATTTATTTATTATATACTTTATTGTACACCAAGAACATAATATACAAAATGAGTGAAAATATGTTACAAATAAAGCAATACAATGGGCGGCCTTATTGCTCAAAGCAATTTCTACCAGGCAACCTTTGGATGGAAAAACATGTTATAATGAATGATTCGTAGTTGTTGGAGTTTAAATTTTAATACAAAAGTAGAATTTGCACTACCATATAAATAAAATATGGAATCATAAACATATACTAATAAATACCTATACAGGGTGAATTTTTGAAAAGGGATTGGATGGTCAAATCTGAAACTATAAGGAATAGCGAAAAATGCTGAAAGGAGTCACGAGCCCGATTTTGATGAAACTTAAAACCTCATCATTAGATTTTTGAAAAGCTCATAATCCTAGCTGGGAATCGAACTTGTTGATTTTGAAAAAAAAAACACACCCTTTATTATTACACCATACGATAGAGTCGCTGTTAAGAATCAAATTTTGCAAAGTAATGATATACGCCAAATTTAAGGAACATTTGGAATTTTAATAGAATGCATATTTCATGTACCTAATTTTTGTATCATAAATCATAATTTGTTTCGTTCGAAATCCCAGAAAACATCGTAACTATTCCGTGTTTTAAATTATGCTCAGAATGATTTTTTAAAGAATATTCTCAACGGAATCAATAATATTCCTTAATTATTCCTTGAGGTTTGGAATCCAGCTATGTATTGCAAAGATTTTGAACAATTAATCAGTTAACGTAAGAAAAATAAAATGTATTTTGTTAAAGATGAGCTCTTTCCTGTAGTTTGCCGTATATCATTACTTCCCAGAATAAGATCCTTAATAGCAACACTATCGTATGGTGTAATAATAAAGGGTGTGTTTTTTTTTTCAAAATCAATGGATTCGATTCCCAGCTAGGATTATTGGTTTTTCAAAAATCTAATGATGAGGTTTTAAGTTTCATCAAAATCGGGCTCGTGACTCCTTTGAGCATTTTTCGTTATTCCTTATAGTTTCGGATTTGGCCATCCAATCCCTTTTGAAAAATTCACCCTGTATACATACCAAATATACATACAAAATATACATATAAACCTATACATACATAAATACATACATAAATAAAGTTGCAAAGGAGTGGTTTAAATTCATGTTAAATAAAAGTTTTTTACCATATGTTTAAACTTATTCAAAGTCTTAGCCCGCCTGATCTCCACAGGTAATTTATTCCACAGCTGTATTGCAGTTACAGTAAAAGAGCGGCCAAAGAAATTTGTAGAATGCTGTGGCATACTTAATTCTCGATTTTCCGATGATCTCAAACATCTGTCATGCGAATCACAAAGGAACTGGAAACGTCCTTTTAAATAGGAAGGTGTTGATGGGTTAAATAAAATGTTATACAGGAGCGATAGTATATGAGTATTCCGGCGAAGTCGTATAGGTAACCACTTGAGCTGTGTACGATACTGTGAAACATGATCATATTTGCGCAAGCCAAATATGAATCGTATGCATACATTTTGGAGACGCTCAAGTTTATCTAATTGGTTTTCGGCGAGATCTGAAAAGCTGGCATCGGCATAATCAAGGATAGGAAGGAGTAAAGAGTTAGCCAGCGCAATTTTTGTAGATGTAGGGAGGAAATGTTGTAACCTCCTCATCGAACCTGCTGAAGCGAACACCCTCCTACTCACCTCTTGGAGATGTATGCTCCAGGATAAGTTTGTGTCCATCATTAATCCCAAATTTTTTACATTATTACTAACGGGAATTGTAGTGCCATCAAATGTAATTTTCTGTAACTGGGACCAGTTTATTCTTGAAGTTTTCTTAGGACTTCCTATAATAACTACTTGTGTTTTTGATGGGTTTACTCTAAGTCCATAAGATTTGCTCCAAGAAGCTATTCGAGCCAAATCCTCATTGATGACATTCACGGCCTCCGATAATTGATCAAGAGGTGACTGAGTATAAATCTGGAGATCGTCTGCGTAAAGGTGATAGGAAGAAGTAAGTTCATTTGAGATAGAATTTATAAAAATTGTGAAGAGTAAAGAAGAGAGAACGCCACCCTGGGGCACCCCGACGCACGTGTTACACCAATTAGAAACAAGATCTTTTACACGAATACGCTGTCGGCGGCCACCCAGATAACTACGAAACCAATCCATTACCGCTGGAGATAAGTTAAAGCTACCCTTATAGGTAGGTATATATTTAGCTAATTTTGACAAACCTAAATATTTTTTTAAAAAAATTCAAACGGAATAAATTTTATTTTATTTTGCTACTGGTAAGAAATGATTTTTGGAAATTCCACCACTAAGGTGGCAAAATAAGGAATAAAATGTTGTATGGAACTTCGACATTCTTAAAGCTAGCAGCATGAAATCACGTGTTTTTTATTACAAAAAATGGACACGTGTATCAGGAATTTGAAACAAATAATAATATAGGGGTAAAACAGGTAAGTATTGTAAGTTTGTATGGGAACTTCTTCATTTTCAAACACAACAAGGTACTTCAAATTTCGTATACGTACCTACACAAAAGTAATAGAACTCGTTTCAGGATTTTTCCAAAATCTACCGAAATGGGTGTAAAATTGGGAAACACTCAATCATCAATCTATGTTAATCGAAGTATATCCCGGGCTAAGCCGGAGGGCACATCTAGTCTATCTATATTAACCCTGTAGTGGTCGAGCACCTAAATGAGACATGAGTGATCGCGTGGACTACATACGTAGTCAATTTTTAAATTGAAATTAATTTTTTTTTTGATAAATTTAATTTTATTTCTTAATCAATTTATGATAATTATAGTTGTCTTAATGAAATATAACCAAAAAACATAAATCACTACCTCTGTGTCCGAATTAATAAATGAAAATAAAAATCTTGTATATTTTATTGTCTTTAGAGAAAGTTTTGATTTTGTACTAATGGATTACATATATTATGTAATCCGCGCGACCACTATAGGATTAATAAAATTACAGGATATTCTAGTCATCTATTAGTGCCTAGCCCAAACCCTTTGACCTAGAAACTTGATATTTTTAGGGTAAGCTACCCTTATGTAGTAGGCTACCGATTAGATAGGATTTTTGGAAATTCCACTAAAAAGGTGGCAAAATAAGGTATAAAAGGTTGAACGGAACTTGGCCATTTTAAAGCTACTATTTTGTTGTTGCAGTGATTGTTTTCACTTGCAGTGACATGAGTTCATTTTGTATTATCCTTATTCTACTTTTTACGGTTATGTTATATAAGTAAGTTCCATAGTGACGCCGCTCCCGAACACCCCTCTGGGAGTAGAGGAGATTTAGAGCGGTGTGTTACCATTTATGTATACTTTTATATGTATGCTAGTCCAAACAAAATAAGAGCCACTTCAGTATTATGCACTTTGGAGTGTTTATGTTTAGGTATGCCAAATAATGTGGATTTTTTGAATAATATTAATATGATATTTAGTCTTCAAGTCAAAGTGTCACCAGAAGTATACAGTAGGATATGGTTTGGACTGTTTTTGTAAAGAATAGTCATAAATGGGTAGTTCGGATCAATACACTGGTTGCGTTTCGATACTGTTCAAGACCAGCTTGCTGTATGCTACTGTTTATTTTGGGTACCTATTCATTTTCATACTATAAAAAGTCACAGCGAAGCATGGCAGGAAACTCTTAGTCTATATTTATAAAAATGTTATGTGTGTATGTGTATGCTTAAAAACTCAAAACGTTTTGAAGCGTTTGAGCTCAAAATTAAATACGATGTACTACAGTGACATATAATCTCCTTTGTAGCTTTATCTCACATAGTACTTTTACTTATAATTTGTCTATTATGTTGACACTCGTCATATATATGAAATATCTATTGTAATATTATTTGTAACTTGTCTTCTAAGTTAATTAAAGCCAATATAAGAGATTGGTATTTCTTTCAAATGTGTCAATTTAATTAACTTAAATACAATGTCTGAAACGAAGAAAGAATCTGAGAGGACATCATATGTCGGCTAGCCAGGTACCTACGACCCGATCGATTTGACATTGATCCTAGCGCTCCCGGAGCAACAGAGCAGTGGTCGCATTGGTACCACACGTTCTCAAATTTTCTTTCTGTGGAACTACCTGACGACGTTACGGATGCCGTAAGATTGAAATTACTAGCAAATCACTTATCCACTGACATTTATGTACACATGAAAAATTGTCAAACATATGACGACGCTGTTACTGTTTTGAATAAAATATATCTTAAACCTCAAAATGAGATTTTGGCTCGCTTTATACTCGAAACACGAAAACAAAAACATGATCAGGCAATAGCCAATTACTGTCGCGCATTAGTACGACTACTCGCGCAAGACTGTAATTTCAAATCTGTTTCCGCTGACGAACATAGCAAGCAGGCTATACGAAGCGCCTTTATCACAGGAATCCTGTCAACTAAGATAAGAGAACGATTACTCGAAAACCCAACACTCTCAATGGACGAAGCGTTTAACCAAGCCGTTATCTTAGAAACCGCTGAAAAGGACTCTGCGACAATGGGCGTTAGCGTTCCGAGCGCCCTAAATGCTCTTCCAATGCCTATTCCACATCAGTCACAGCACTTCGTACCAGCCCGTAACAACGCCGCGGTTTCGCCTTCACCGCAAATTAAGACAAAGCGCTGCTTCTTTTGCGGCGGGAAGGTACATCAAAGAATAAAATGTCCAGCATTTCACACCTATTGTCAGGTTTGCTCCAAGAAGGGTCACTTTGCTTCAGTTTGCCAATCACGAATCAATTCCACAACTAGTAATGCTGTCTCTTATCCAAATACTTCCGTTCCTACCGAATATTTACAGCCACCAAGCCCTTCCGAAGCGACTTGTACTGTCTACTCAGCGGCTTCTCCGTCCTGCTTAGAGAAAGCTACAATTGCCATCACCGTCAATCACATACGTGCCGATGCATTGATCGACACTGGAAGCTCGGTTAGTTTCATTAATGAGAACACAGCTCGAATGATAAAACTCAAGCAACGACCTTATAGCCGAACCATAAATCTCGCATCGCTTAACCATACGTCACATGTCAAAGGGGTTTGCTTCGCTACGCTAGAAATCAACAAACACACATATAAGCAACGGCCACTTCTCATAATTAACAACTTGTGTGCTGACGTTATCATTCACGGTCACGACATTCTTAAAGATCATGCCAAGCTTGAATTCCAGTTCGGAGGTACCAGAGAACCTCTGCAAATATGCGTAATGGAAGCTTCAGTGCCACCAGCATCAGTATTTACTCATTTATCTGCTGACATCTATCCTGTAGCCATCAAATCTAGACGTCACGACAATTACGAAGAACAATTCATTCAGGCTGAAATATCAAAGCTTTTAGAAGATGGAATAATCGAATCGAGCATATCTCCTTGGCGCGCTCAGGTACTTGTCACCGGGGGTGGATCTCATCGGAAGAGGATGGTAATTGATTACTCAAGAACTATCAATAAATTTACATACTTAGACGCTTATCCACTTCCTAATATTGAATCTATCGTGTCAAAAGTGGCTAAATACAATTACTTTAGCCAGATAGATTTAAAAAGTGCTTATCACCAAGTGCCTATCTTAGAAAGCGAGAAAATTTATACGGCTTTTGAAGCCTGCGGCAATCTTTATCAATTTAGAAGAATCCCTTTCGGCGTCACCAACGGAGTCGCTGCGTTTCAACGTACGCTTGAACACGTAATTGGCAAAGAAAAACTTCAGGGTACATTTGCATATCTAGATGACGTCACTATTTGCGGGAAAGATAAGGAGGAACATGATAAAAACCTACAACAATTTATGGATGCAGCGAAGAAGTATAAACTTACATTAAATGAACAAAAGTGCAACTTTAACAAAACATCCATTAGCCTCTTGGGATATACAATTAAAAACAATATAATAGAACCTGACAAAGACAGACTTGAACCTCTTATAAATCTACCACTACCACGTAACGCCGCTGAACTCAAACGAGGCCTAGGCCTATTTGCTCATTACGCTAAATGGGTGCACAAATTCTCCGAAAAGGTACAGCCTCTCGTCAATAACGTAACTTTTCCATTAAATGAAAATGCGAAGCATAGTTTTAAGCAACTAAAAGCCGACATCGAAAAAGCCGCATTAGTCGCTATAGACAACGAAGAAACCTTGATGGTTGAAACTGACGCTTCAGAGTTTGCTATAGCTGCCACACTAGCTCAAAAGGGACGCCCGGTTGCATTTTTTTCAAGAACATCATCAGACAGTGAACGCAAACATGCTTCCGTGGAGAAAGAAGCCTGCACTATAGTGGAGAGTCTCAGAAAATGGCGCCACTACCTTATCAACAGACATTTTCTCCTTATCACTGATCAGAAATCAGTAAGCTATATATTCAACCAAAACCATACGAGCAAAATAAAGAACGATAAAATTGAAAGATGGAGACTAGAATTGTCATGCTACAAGTACGATATCGTTTACAGACCTGGAATAGAGAACGTAGCTGCGGATGCACTGTCTCGAGTCTGTGCACTCATGAGCAACAATAAATTATACGAACTGCACGACGCTCTCTCACATCCCGGGATAACAAGAATGTATCACTGGGACAAACTAAAAAATCTTCCCTATTGCTTAAACGACATAAAAGGAATGACTGCTTCTTGTCGTGTATGCGCGGAAGTAAAACCTCGCTTTGCGAAAGCGACTGGTACGCTAATCAAAGCATTATCACCATTTGAAAGACTAAATATAGACTTTAAAGGACCCTTGCCTTCTATCACGAAAAACAAGTATATACTAACAATAATCGACGAATATTCACGTTATCCCTTCGCATATGCATGTCCTGTTATAACTTCAGCAACTGTTATCAAATGTCTGAGAGATCTATTTTATGAATACAGTCAACCCTTATACATACACAGTGACCGAGGAACATCGTTCATGTCACAAGAAATACAAACATTTCTCAAGAATTGCAATATTGCCACTTCCCGTACGACTCCTTATAATCCCCAGGGAAACGGCCAGGTAGAAAGACTAAATGGAACGCTCTGGCGGACGATACAGTTGAACCTTAAATCGAAAAACTTGCCGATTGAAAATTGGGAGCAAGTTCTGAAGCCCTCTCTACACTGTGTACGATCTCTACTCTGCACATCAATAAATGCTACTCCCCACGAGAAGTTATTTAACTTCCCTCGACGAACGCCGGTTGGAGAATCGCTTTCATCATGGCTTGTCCCTGGACCGGTGCTATTAAAGAAATTTGTCCGCTCGAAGTCGAGTTGCTCCAGACAAACCCCAGCTACTCATATGTACGACGGCGCAATGGTCAAGAGACAACTGTGTCGAATAGACACTTAGCCCCACTGCCTGCACCAATAGATGATGAAGACCTACTTGTCAATGAAGAAGAGGTTGGAGATCCTGAACCTGACCGGGCCAATAATGACGAAATTGCTGAAGAAGATATTTTCAGAACACCGCCTCAAAACGTTGAGCCTCCGCAGGTCAGAAGATCAACAAGGTCTATAGATTACCGCTACGTTTCAATGACTACATCCTTGGCGAA
This sequence comes from Miltochrista miniata, assembly GCA_933228765.1. Lineage (NCBI taxonomy): Eukaryota > Metazoa > Arthropoda > Insecta > Lepidoptera > Erebidae > Miltochrista > Miltochrista miniata. The sequence goes on along the minus strand of OW121747.1, from coordinate 15,112,075 downwards.
GAAACCATAGAGGAGGAGAATGACATATAATCTCCTTTGTAGCTTTACCTCACATAGTACTTTTACTTATAATTTGTCTATTATGTTGACACCCGTCATATATGAAATATCTATTGTAAGTGCGAGGCCGCATTTGCGTTTTTCCGCGGCGGTTTCTAACCTCAAATTGTCATCAAACTGTCAAAATCAATGAAATCAAGTCAATGTTTTGACATTTTGAGGTTAGAAACCGCCGCGATAACCGCAAGTGCGGCCTCGCCTTAATATTATTTGTAACTTGTCTTCTAAGTTAATTAAAGCCAATGTAAGAGATTGGTATTTCTTTCAAATGTGTCATACAGGTTTCAGAGATGGTTTTAGGCTACTTTTACATCAATATCATCCCAGCGACAAGAATGAAACAGCTGTAGAAAGTGATTTTACCTATAGAGGGTGGTATTTGCTTTTTTATTATATTCTGCCAGCTACAGAACAAAATCTTATAAACAGCCTTCCCAATATCGTATACCTACCTAATATGTACGTATGTGTTTGTGTAGCTTGCAATCGATGACACCTATAGTACCTACACTACGTAGGTACCTTCTGAAGGAAGATTGTGCACGATCAAATCTGCAGCCTGTATAAAATAATTTGTGTTACATAAACAAGTATTAATTTACTTCTGAGTTCTTAGCTTTTACTTGGAAGTCAATTCTTTTTGTTGAATTTTTTTATTTAATTATTTTAAGTGACGAGTATACCTACGCAAAATAGATATTTAAGAGTAAAGTTCTTAGCAGTACAAATTAATCAAGCCCAAACACAAGGTGAACAGCTGTAAATCGATAAAGAATTCCGTCAACTGTCTTCCGGCTCCATCATCACATCGACTCCAGACCTTCATTAAATTGTTTTTTGCTTTAAATTACTCAATGAAAAATCAACGTACGTACTAGTCCCCCTACAATCTTTGAAGGGTTTCCTCGATTTCTCTGGGGTGCTATCAGTAGATCCTGGTTTCCTTGTATTGAGATCAAATGGGAAGTACCAGCAGCGTTCAAACAAAAATAGTTATTTATTCCTCTGTCAAGCAATGATAGCTATTGTAACACAAGTGCACACTCAGCTTTGCTTCGTGGCACAAACTAGCACTTGTGTTACAGCACTAATATTACAATAGCTGTTTGCGGCAGTGGCATACAAAACTTTTTCTACGACCATGAAATAAATAAATACAAAAAACCTTCAATGTTGAACTTTGTTAGGAATAATTACTAACAAAGTTTAAGTTATTTACATTCTGGATGGTACAACTATTAAAGTTTATTGTTGTTATAATCCCATAAGTGAAAGGCAAAGGCAATTCATCCATACAGCCTAATTACATGCGATGTTCAGTCGTGACGCAAATACGCGCGCTTTTTGGCATAGTAATCATTACGTTGATTTTTTGATGCCATAGCCATAAAAAAAATAAAAAGTTTCATTGTAGAATGGTTTATTTTTTTAGATATGCCTTGTGGTTATGAATAAGGCAAATGACCAAATGGTCGTAGAAAAAAGAATTTTCGAAATCGGTTCACCCGATCAAAAGACGGTAACAAACTTAAAAAAAAACCGTCTGCTTGAGAACCTCCTCCTTTTTTTGGATTCTGTTAAAAAAAGAACATCGTTTATTGCCTCCTTGTATTCAGCTAGTACCTAAGTTAGAGGTTAGGTTATGTTTTGCATTGTTATTTCTAAAGTTATTTTTACTATGCGCGCGCACAAAGTTTCAAAAACTGAACATTTGGTTAATTTTCTTTTTCTGATGACTTCTTCGTTGTGAATTGGATCTTTTCCCTCACACTTATTTATTTCCTAAATAAATAAGTGTGAGGAAAATGGTACAATTGGTTACTGTTTACTGATCAAAAAAAGAGTCTGGGTGTTTTCTATGTATAATATGTATGTATTTAAAAAGTATATAAGTATTAATATCCGTGGTCTGATACCCATAACACAAGCAGGTTATTCCTAGCTTACTTTGGGATCAGATGGCGTTGTGTGAAATGTCCGTGAATATTGTATTGTATTGTATTGTAATTTTTAAATGGCATGTATTTAAATCGATATCTGTTTTACCCTTTTTTCAAACAAAATATTTCAAAGTTAAACCAAAAATACTGACTTGCACACTAAATAAATCAAATTCAATTAAACTGTTTAATGGTATTTGCAGAACTATTTTACTGAACAAATCACTATAATCAAAATAGTGTAGGTATCTAAAAAATTCTTAGCTTAAAAACATATATAAAAACTTTTTAATGGAAAACCATCGTCTAATTCATTCTTAAGAACATCTTTTATTTTAATTAAAAACGCAATTTGATCAGTCATCTTTACATAATTAAATTGTATTAATCAAAAAAATAAAAACTAACCCAACCTAACCTATTCCGTTATAAGCTTGTATAATTTAGTGTTCAAGTTAGTACTTTTGATAAGCGATTTGTATTTTTTTTAGCAAAACATATACCGGTTAAATGTACGAACAAACGAACCACTTTTATGGTTTAAATTCGATAAAAAAGTCATCTCGTTTTGTGTAAAATTTTAGATTCTTAAGTATTACATGTTTAGTTAATCAATTGGTTTTTTTGCACAGCATTCAGATTTTTGGTATGCATTCAGTTAATCAGTGAGGTTACCCTGTGTGCAGAAAATTATATAGATGTGCATTCAAAAATGTCCCTTTTGTAAGGGGTTAATTATGCTGGGAGAGAAATATAACTCGCAATACAAGATTTTGACAAATAACTGTATTAAAGAATGAATAAAGAAGTTACAATATTATGAAATTCCTATGTATCCTATCAGACGAAATCAGAGTGTTTGCCGTCGTCGAGGTCTTCCACGCGGACCCGTTGGGGTCCCGGGGTAACTAATTTAGGCTCTTCTGCCTCTTCTAGTGGCTTCAGCGCCGCCTGCGACTACAGGCGGGTCACTAGGTGGCGGGACGCTAGGCGTCCGTGATGGTCCGAGTGGATGGGCGTCGCTGCGGCACGGCCGTGCCCGCGCACGTAGGCCGGCCGGCCACCGCGACGTCTCCGATCCGGTGAGGCTACGACCCGTCGCACGGCGAGGTCGAGCTCACTGGGGTTGACGCCAGTGAGCGCCTATCAGCCAGCGACGGGGAGCGGTCGTGTCCGGGTTGGGCCGGCCCACAGTCTTAACTACTCGACGTGGAGTAGTAGACGTGGGCAGGCCGGGTGGGCGCATGTTGTGCTCATGCAAGCGAGTTGCAGAACTCCAACATGCACCTGGTGATCAGAGGGATGGGGTCCCTCTGTTCTTCGAGCGCCATCAGCACCTGTTGCATGGTGCTGATGACGGCGTACAGGCTGACCTGTGGTGATCCGGTGGGCTGGGGCTGGGCCACGCGCACCGCCTTCCCCCTTGCGGGGGCGGCGGCCACGGGTGGCACAGGCTTTGCGGCGGCAGGGGGAGCGTCCTCAGGCGCCTTGGCGGGCTTGCGCCCGCGGCGTCCGCGGCGCTTCCTCCGTCGTTTCGCGCCCGGCTGCTGCTGTGGCTGGTTTGCAGCAGCCATGAGCGAGCCGGGAGCGTTGGTCTCGAACGATGCAGGGGTGGCGTGGGCGCTGGTACGCGCAATGGTACCGGCGCGCTTGTTCCGCGTCTCCTTGCGGAACACGGGGCAGTTGGCGTTATTCGCCGTGTGGTCACCCGCGCAGTTTGCGCAGGTGGGCTTCTCCGCAAGGGGACGCGGGCAGTCCTTGGCGGCGTGTCCCTCACCGCAACGCACACAGGCCTAGGGCCTGTGGCAGTTGTGTGAGGAATGGCGGAACTGCTGGCACCGGTGACATTGCGCCGGGCCCTTGCGTCCACGCCAGGCCTCGATCTTGACGCCGGGCATACAGAGGAGCTCTTGCACCTCGTATATGCCCGGGATGGTGGTGGGTGTCCGCTGCAGCTGCGCGAACAGTAGGCACCCTGGTCTTCCGGGGCGTGCAGGGATGTTGCGCACGTGCTCCGGTTCGTACCCGAGTCCGCGCAGCTCCTCCTCTACCGCTTGTGGGTCAGTGTTCACCGGTAGTCCTCGTATCGCCACCTTCAGGCTGCGCTCAGCTGGTAGGGAGTAGCTGAACCATGAGATTCCGCACTCCCCCTCCAGCTGAGTGAGGTAGCGTTGGGTTACCCGATACTCCGTGTCGGTTTTCGGTATAAACCTGACCCCCCTGCCAAAGGGGCGCACGTTGGGTGCGTGGCCGAGCGCTTTCTTCAGTTCCCTGAAGTGCGTCGGCCAGTCAGGCAATACCTCCACGACGAGCGGGGGGTATCAGGCTTTCCGGTCTTGTGTGTCCGGGGCAGCAGCATTTGCCGATGGTGTTGGAGGCGTGGTCGCTCTGGTTGCGACCGTCGCCGGCCTCTTCGCTTAGTTGCTGTTCGCCGCCGTACCTAGTCTCGGCAAACGTTTTCCGGGGGCGAGGCGTTGGTGACGTCATGGCGGGTGGCGCGGGGCGCTTAGCAGCTCCATTGGGGAGACCCCACCAGGTGGCATCTTCTCTGGAGCTTCAGTGGTAGGGGTGCGCTCCGCTGTGGCTGGCATCGGGGCGAGGGTTGAGGGCCCCGTCTTGGGGCGGAAAGGTCTTGAGTCCCGGCTGGTGGATGGCACGTCGGGTGATGGGGAGGGTGTGCGTGTCACCGAACAGGCGACAAACATCTCCTCCTCGGCACCGGTCGCTGGCCCCGCGATGATGTTGAGCCGGTGCACAGGCACAGGAGTCAGATTCGCGGCTCTCGCCGCTGCGTTAAATAACGCTGGGTTCGCGGACCTCGTGAACACACGAGGTCGGGTGGCACGTCTCGGCGGCGGGTAATGCCGCTTCACGCGTTCCATCTTGAGGTGAGGTGAAAATCACGGCGCAGGTGTACCGTAAGAAGTGCGGCCCAAGCCGAAACTCCGGCACGCCGATACCTCCCGACCCGGTTCCCGGGGCTTGCCGCTGGTGGCAGACCGGGAACCTAAGCCAGGCGGCACGACGTGTTATTCCGGAAGTTTCGACTGGACGCAAATGCGGTGAAAAGCGGTCACTGGATACACCGTATTTAGGGCCCGAGCACCGGTGCAGAGACGTCTGCACGCGGCGGTACACTGGCTAGAGTGTTTGCATTACATTAGAACGCTATTTATATAGGCGCTTGGGATCTCGGCGGGTGGCGTGTGCGGCGAGGCGTGTGGCCCCCACTCTGTAGCTCGGTGCACAAGGCGGTCGCCGGCTAACACGCTAGTGTTGGTGTTACAGTCTCCCCCTCTGGTGCCAAAGACGTCCCGGCGAGGCGATCAGCTGCAGTTGCCACACTCTGCTTTCGGTTATTGACGAGTGCAATAGCTGCATCGATTCAGGACGGTCTGCTCTGCCTCGCCCTTTACAGAAGATAGACTAACTCTATGTCCGTGTGTTGATAGGAAGACTATGTGGGCTTCGTTAGCGAACCGCATGTTTGTCTAGCAATCCACGGCGTGGCTAGGCTCTGATAGGATACATAGGAATTTCATAATATTGTAACTTCTTTATTCATTCTAATACAGTTATTTGTCAAAATCTTGTATTGCGAGTTATATTTCTCTCCCACCATAATTAACCCCTTACACTTTTTAAATAAGACTTTTTTAACATAAGTACCTATATCCTTTGTTTTGTTACTCATTTCTCATAGGTGTAACTATAAATAGTCACAGCGAAGCATGGCAGAAAATAAATAGTTATACATATAAAGAGAGAATCTGATTACTGACTCATCATCGTGGAGACGAAACTTTTGTACCAAAAATTACAAAATTTGGGCAGTAGGTACCTTTTATTGACTCTTTTTCTTTGTAGGTAATTAATAGTCATACATATAAATCGTTGGTCTCACAGACCATCTCGCGGTTATGCCATGTAAAGGGCTCAATTCATTAACATTTATGTTTAAGGTGGTGGGAGTCTGGCATAATATTCTTGAGGATTTTTACACATAACGAAGACGAAAAATAGTATGAATTAATACGAATTCTATACAACACATCATTTTTACATAGAATTGCGGCATCTTTCACATTTCTTATTGGTTTTTTAAATAATAATCGATAGTATTTGTGAAAGAACGTCGCGATTTTATCTACACATCACAACGAAGTCAATGAAGAAACCAAAAAGCCTGAATCAAAGCTTTATAACCCAGCCCTCCCCGTCTTTGATCACGGTGAAGTACCAACACCGAGTAACCTAAAGCCTACAAAGCTGCCCTTTTTGCACCGCAGAATGGAAGGGACACAAGCGCCAATCACAGAGATTTTTAGCAGCATAACGAGGTTTTATCTTTTTATCTACACAGTACAAAGAAGTCAATGAAGAGGACAAAGGGGATGAAATGGATTGCCAAGTTTAGAATCTTAACATGAAAATGATTCATATTTCTGACAAAATTTACTTGATTTTGGCATACTTTCAAGCCAAGAAAGCCCGAGAATAAGAAAAAAAAAGATGCCCTAATTGATTGTTCGGTCAATAAGATCGTTTTATTAAAACTATGTGTATTTTATCTATTAACCGACTTCAAAAAAGGAGGAGGTTAGTCAATTAGACCGTATAGGTTAAAGTTGACGTTCGCGATTCTTTTTGTTGGAATCTACATAGGTACCTATTCCTCAGGTGGTTCCATTACAAGGAAGTGAGGAATCTGATGAAGGGATATCAGAGACATCAAGAGAAGTTTTCAAAAATTTTAAGAATAAGTAGTGCGTCTTATGTAATTTAGTGTTTTAAAGCAATATATTTATGAAGGTCTGGAGTCGATATGACGATGGAGCAGATAGTCGAGGAAATTCCTTTACGACTTACAGCGGTTACCTTGGGTTTGGGCTTGATTGATTTGTATTAATAAGACTAAAGAAAATAAACTGTTTGCAATTGGTAAATTATTATTTTTGTTTTAGGTAGGTCCACTAGGTATTCATTTACGTTTCACAAGAGTAAAATTATATTTGGATTGCATTATTTTTTAATAGGTATAGCCAATATTTCTGATACGCTGTAAAGATGATACTGTTTTGCCTGTCAAATTTATCATATTTGGTGCAAATGACTGTACAGTCAGTTCCTTAATGAAACTAAATTGTATGATTTAAAGATATTACGTGAAGTTTATGATTGAAGGGTTGTAATTAATTGGTCCGAAGGGTAATAACTAATAGAAATACTTCGATCATAAAACTCTGTTGTTTTAATAGTGAAATTGTCGGAAAGGAACTCAACTAAGGCCCAATAGAAACCAGAAATAACTGTATATCATATTTGCTGCCGTTTCCGTGTCGACAATTGAATCATACAGTACTAAGGCCAATTATGGCAACACAATATTGGATACTCACTCAGTCTACACACGAAAAGCCACCACACCACCAGACGGCATTTCGATGTCGGATATGGTGCAGCTAAATCGTCTCCAGCCCCTACTTCCTTTCCTTTTTTTCGGGGTAGCCCCCTGTGCCTTGGAAGGAGGCAAACGTTAAACCAATCCCCAAATACGGAGATCAGTCGAAACCAGTTAACTATTGCCTCATAGCTGTCACCTCCGTAATGAACTACTTGTTGATAATCAGCATCAAGCAGTTCATACGATACCTAGAAGATCACTCGCCTATCAATATTTGCTAATATAGATTTAGGACAAAATGATCAAAGGGTGATATTCAATTTGAATTCAAAAAAATCTTTACAATATCTTTGCAGGCTACGCCAATACAAAACTGTAAATAAACAAGAGAAAATTTACTAGTGTACAATATTATTTCATTAATTAAACAAAAACAAAAATTAAAATTAAATTAAATTAAATTTTATAAATTTATAACAGTTCCTTATACCTACATAATAATATAATAAGTACGTATTGGGAATATTTTGGACTCGTAGTAAACTTCATTTAAGTATTATTTTATCGGTGACTTAACTACAAAATATATTAACCCCACCCGGATGATTGACTGGTAAAGAATGCCTAAAGGGATTATGTCCACCAATGTGCTGTATTTGTGCATAAAGTTTTGTTGGGTTAAATATAAAATGATACGATTGTACATTGACATCGTCCTCACATTCCTTTTTGACAGTCTCGGAGTCCTCAGCACCATTATTCTAGACTTTCTCGACTTAGACTACCGCTAAAACCATCTTTGTCACCCGTTTATGCAACTTTATGATTTTCTAATGCACTCACAAAAAAAACCAGCCAAGTGCGAGTCGGACTCGCCCATGAAGAGTTCCGTAGCAGCAAGTAACATAATATAAAAGTTCTTGTAGTTCGTTGTAACTTTGATATTTTAACACGTTCATTGATGGTTTAACACGTTCGCTGTGGCGGTGATTTTTCTGGCCGAAAATTGCGGTTTATGACGTTTTAAAAAACAACTACTTACTAGATCTCGTTCAAACCAATTTTCGGTGGAAGTTTGAATAGCAATATACATCATATGTTTTTTTAGATTCACTAGGTTCACAGGTACACATTTTTCCACGTTGAAAGTGTCGCTCGCGCAAACTATTGTTGATATATGTTAAAAAGTTCAATGGCATTTTTGAAGACCTATCTATAGATTCCCTACACGTATGGGTTTGATGAAAAAAAAAATATGGGGACCCCCAAAATTTGTTGTGTTTTTGCCATTTTTTTGTGAAATTCTTAATGCGGTAGACAGACACGACGAATCTGTCAGCACTGCGAGGACCGCAGCGATGACACGGCGCTCCACACGTTGGTGGAATGCACGGCGTGGGCGCAACAGCGCCTGGTCCTCGTAGTGGGTCTGGACGTGGACACTCTCTCGCTCGTGCGAGCCATGCTCTCCAGCGGGAGTAAGTGGGACTGCGCCGCCTCCTTCTGCGAGCAGGTCATGCTCGTGAAGGAGGCGGCGGGACGAGTACGGGAGAGAACTCTCCCACCCGAGTTCCGTAGTCGGCGGCCTGGGCGCCGCCGACGTGTCTTCGCCGAGGACTATCGGCCACCATGACCGGGGGCCTGAGGACGGTGAGAGGGCGGCTCACCGTCCTTACAGAAGCAGGCCCATGACGGCAGCGTGACGTGAGCAATTCACGCCCCCCCCCCCCCCTCCTTAGAAGCGGGATCACACCCGAAACCCCCCAAAGACGCGGGATAGCACCCGAACCATCCCCTGGGCGAGGCCGCCGTGGCCGTGGGTCTGTTGGGAGTTCTGGGACATCCTTCCGAGGGCTTCCCCGGGGCTCCCAACCACAGGCTGTTAGGCGTGACGTGAGGTTTTTTTTGTCGGTAGGAGTCCGACATAACATCGTTGAGGATTTTCTCTCACGTTAAACAAAAAAAAAAGACACGACGTATCTATAAGGGTTCCGTGTTTTGTCATTTGGCTACGGAACCCTAAAAAGAAATATGTAGTTCATGCAAAATCCTCCAAAAACCGAATTGAACAGATAATAGTATTTTTCATAAAACCATTAAAGAGTAACAAAATCGTATACTTACTACAATTCTATTTTGTAAATTCGTAAGAAAAATAGGCAACTGACATTATCTGACAGTATTATCAAAATTCTATAGTAGGTACATATTATGTCCATTTAATGCAATCGATGCGGCATTTTAAAACAGGCTTAATTGTATTTGTATTATATTTATACATAACATAAAAATAATTTATTGTTAATTTTTTTGTAGTAAGATGAAATACGACGAGGGACGCGCCACCTTAAAAAAAAAGTCGCAGGTTAAGGAACATGTGATTGTTTGTTATGCATTGTATGTCAACACAGTGTTATGCATATGATGCATAGCCAGCCGCATAAGGCTACTGCGTTTCGGGCAATGTGTGTCGTACAGATTTGAACGAACACTCACTGTCAATTGGATGACTCTACCTAGAGCGTGCTCTTTCAATATTTCTGGCAAGCCATCTTCGAATTTTCTTCTTCCTCTCAAACACTGATCTGTATTAGTACCACTGGATTGGCTGTCTCATACAAATGACACCGAATTATTTGTGCCGATTTGAAACGCCTCTATAGTTGGTTCAAGGAACTAAATCTGACGTATCATGCAAATGACTTCCCGCATCGCGCCGGGAATTACGAATAATTTTGTAATTTAAGGACTTTAGTGCAGTTTAGTGAGGATTTGTGTGGTTACAAAAAAGCAATAAGTACCTAGACATGGTGAAATGTGTGTTTTGCAAAATTAGCTTCAAAAAAGGGAGCAACATTAGATTTCACAGGTAAGTTGAATTTTTGTAATTTTTATCATGAAATCAGCCTGACCTACATGTAAAATGCTTGATTATTTACAAAATATGTATAAGAATAATATATAGGTGAGATTAAATTATTTTTAAGCACAAAAATAGGATTTTAATTTCGTTTAGTGATGTCCATGTTGTAGTATCGATAAACTTAATCATGGTCTGATGTGATCGAAAACTTTTCTTTATAAGAAATATGTCTAATAATGGTATCATTTTACATTACATATGGTCACGCCTTCATCCCCGAAGGGGTAGGCAGAGGCATACTATATGTCCACATTTCACCATTTTAGAATTTGTCCCACGTAACAATTGGTGAGCCGTATTGCTGTGTTGAGATGGATAGGCGCAGGTTGTGACTGCCCGCTGTTGAAATTTTTCAAGCCGCCCAAAAAGGCCTTCAACATGGCTTAACGACTGCCATTTTACTGACAACCGGGACCAACTGATTAACGTGCCTTCCGAAGAACGGAAACGCTCAAATAAATGTGACAAAGTGGTCACCAGAATGGTCACCCATACAAGGACTGGCCATAGTGAAAGTTGCTTACTGCAGTGATTATTTACAGAACACTGAGTCCGCGGAGCCACGAGCGCTTCAACATATAATAATGGTATCAACCAAACAAAATCTTATTAGTAATATTTATTTAACTTATTTTCTGACATTTACTTACTTACTACATAGTGTTTTTTACTCTATTGATGAATGTTTATTTTATTGCAGATTTCCAACTGATACAAAAATCAGAAGTGTATGGCTTGGCAACATAGGAGCCCGTAACTGGACTCCAAATTCAAGCGATCGTCGTGTGTTCTAATCTAATAATTGTAATGCTTATAATAAATTTTATTATAAGCATTACACAAGAACTTCCCGGTTAATAAATAATATACCGTCCGCTAGCAATAAAGTGTAAAATAAATAAATGATTAATAAAATCACGTTTATTTTTATTTTTTTCTACACATAACTCCCTTTCTATTTCTATGGCGCATGATATATATATATATATACGCTCACTTCGTGGTGAAATGGACAATGATAAATGCATCAAATTTACTGAAGTATATGAAAGCCACAGACACTTATGGGATCCACGTTCACCGCACAATGATCTTTGTCTGTCTGCCTTTTATTCTTTTTGTAGGGATTCATTATTACTAAAGCTGCAGCGAATTCGCATACGTCACCCATGGTAGCTAGTAAGAAACTATAGAAATTCGTTGCTCAGCTTGAGGCACGCTGCCGAGTTGCTGATTAATTTGGCCCAAGTGGAGATGCATGTAATTTCCCCAGCACGCGGCACGCTCAGATTGAGGCAGCTCGCCCCTCAAGTGGAGATGTGCCTTAATACCTCTCTCAATCTCTTCAACAAAAGTAATATTTTCCTACAATTTTGCGTCACGAGTATGCCAAATTGCAGGTAAATATTATTTCATTTAGGTAGGTATACTAGACACCAACTTAAACCACCCTTATTAAGAGCAATATTCATTAAAGCGTCGATAGCTTAGTGGTTAAGAAGACTGACTGTCTTGCGATCGAGAAGACCCGGAATTCGAATCCTGGGCACTCCTAGCACAAGCAATTTAGCTTAGTTGGAGAAGTTAAAGAGAATATTCGTAATTTCGGTTGGTAATATTCTTATATTAAACAAATTATAAACAAAATTAATTTTAAAATATATATACTAAAAATGTTTTCATTTCAAATTAAATCTATCGATACGCGTCTGTTCAAGAAAGTTTGGCACATCACTGATTTTAGTTCTCTGAACCAGCGCTGCTGATTTCAGCGCCACAATGGCGAGAATTAAGAAGGCATAACTTTAGTTTGACAGCCACCTATCCAGTGTGGTAATAATACAGATCAGTGCTCTCAAAAAATACTTTTTTGTTGTACAAAATATGAAGACATGTATCAGTTTGACATAAAACATAGATGACAACATCAATCGGACAACATACAAAGTAATTTAAATTAAAAGAATCAGTATTTATTTCTTGATATCAACGCCGGAGTCAATTAGTCGTGAAATAACTTATATTCCCTTTTAAAATCGTAACAGTATACATTTCAATAAAATACAAACCACCTCTTCCATTAATTTTGTTAAAATTACTGCCAACTTTGAAGTCGATCGGAGAAAGGAACATGTTGTTCCATACATATTTTACTCTCTTTTTCTGTCCTCTTGGAGATGGAAATTCCAAAAATGGTACCATTCCTGTTTTCAAATTATAAAAACAACGCTAATGCTAAGTTTCATCACTGTTTAGGCAAAAAGTGATAATAACTTTAGACGACCATAGCTCTTTCATGTGCAATGCGTTTTTGCTGAAAAATAGCTTATAAGTGGCCCCAAGTTGGGTTTAATATATTAGTGAAAACTCCGATTGAATCCCTTCAGTATCTTCTGGGATTACCTTCTTTAAACAGACAGAAAAACAGAGAGAAAGACACACAGATAGAAAATAATATTAAAATAATCATTTTTGTGCTCTATTGGTGTTCTTAATTACCCCTTTAAAAAAAATTCATTTCACAGATACACGCTTTTCTATTATCTTACTATACTATGGATAGATTAAAAGAAACTATTAAAAAATGTAGTTTAAAGATTATCTATGTAATGCCAAAGTTAATAATAATAAAATAAAAGGTTACAAGTTATTTACAATATTGCTTACCTTTTTTAACACAGATAACACTGTCGGTCCAGCGGAATGCTGTAGTCTACTACTTATCTATATACCCTTCCATAATAATAGCAGAAGCCTTGAGAATAGATAATGAGAGAAATAAATGTAATGAGAGAATCTGAATGACTGACTCATCGTGGCGACGAAACCCCTGAACCAAAGATGACGAAATTTGGATACCTCATATTTATATAGAATTGCGGCATGCTTCATTTTTCTCAAAGATTTTTAAAATAAAATAATTAAGATTTATGTTGCAATTCGCGTTTTATCTACACATCACATAGAAGTCAATGAAGAAAACAAGGAGCCTGAATCAAATCATTATAATCCAGCAGTCCCTGTCTCGGATCACAACGAATTTACCTGATATGATACGAAGTAACCTATAGCTTACAGAGCTGTCCTTTTTGGACCGCCGCACGTTGGGGCAAGATACCCCAATATGTGGCAGAAAATGCGAAAACTAATATTCGATTTTGAACTATCTAATACAACTGGCTTCTAGTAGATTAATGCTTCGTTTTGACACTTTCAAATTGACCGATCACTTACACGCATTTCCTATTATAATTATAGTTTGTAAGTAGTCGTGACCATGCGACTGATTATAAATTAATTTGTTTTTATTTTATTTGTGTTGTAGTGTCGTGATTTATATAAGAAATTTGCTTAATTTTGCTAAGGAACCTTCAAGTTTAGGTAAGTCGCAATATTTTAGCAACATTTAATTTGGTAAATATGGTACATTAAACATATAAAACCAAGGAATACATTTATAACACTACGATTTTCACTACATTCAAAATCAGCTGAAGTTTTAGTTATGTATTGGAGTGAATTTTAGTTTAGTTTTTTTTTGTAGACAACCCATTCAATATCAGCATCTCGAAACTAAAAAAACTTTTTGCTACTTTTTGCTACTTTAAAAATTACAGTGATTTTTGTAGTTTTACTATTTGATTTCCATTATGCAAAATAAATTATTTTGTTCTAGGAACGAGTTCAAAAACAATATTTGTTTCAAGAAATGAACTTGTTCTCTTAATGCGATGCTTGGGAGAAAGATACTTTGAAACATAATTCAATTTTTAAATTTTTGATTTGCGAAAACGTACAAAATATGATTATAAAGTTGATATTAATTTTAATAAATAAATATAGGTCAAGATGGTCAAAAGCTTGTAAATTCGATGAAAAATAATAAGGATTGGCTTGAGACATCATTTTGTTTCCTATCATCACGAAAAAACGTTTGAAGAATAATCGCGGCCGACCCGAAATTTCATTTGAGCTATCATCTGAACGTTCAAAACGGGCCAAACCGTCCTATTAACGACTAGTTGACGTCACGCGTTTTACTATTAGCCCCCGTTCCCGTGGGAATACGGGAATAAAACATAGCCGATGTTCACAGGGAAGAGTGTAAAGAAATTTTCAAATCGGTCTAGTAGTTTCGGAGCCTATTCGATGCAAACAAACAATCAATCAAATGTTTCCTCTTTATAATCCTACTAACGTTTAATGATATGCCTCACTAGTGAAGAAAAATAGGATATGCAATTCGTACTCTAAGTAGCCGATTTCTTACACTGGCAGCTACGAGTATATGCTGCCAGGGTGTTCAGATGGCTACTTACCGCCTGAGTTCCACAATATACCTACTACAAATATCTATTTTAGTTATACATATTTAGCATCCACAAAAGCGATATTGCTAAACAATGTATTTAATGCCAAAGAAAAGGGTATCTTGCCCCAGTGTGCGCCGCATGGAAGGGATATAAACGACAATCACAGATATATAACAGCTTATCGGCGTTTTATCTACACAGTACAAAGGTGTCAATGAAGAGGACAAAGAGCTTGAATCAAATCTAAATGTATAAAAATCAATATGTACATACATTGTGCGTATAAGCAGGGCGTTTAATGAATTTTGTAAACAAAAAGTGCAGTAGATCTATTTTCGACGAGTGTCTTAGGGGCGGGGAAGTGTATGAGTATTTTTTTAAGAAGTAAATTCAACGCAAAAAATATGAATTAACATAGTTTTTAGTTGGTACTATTCATGGCACCGTCTTCAATATTATATTTATTAAATCTGATAAATCAAAACACATTTTACTCTGCGCTGAATAAATTTTATTTTTCAGTTTTGTTTACAGTCGATATTAATGTTTGTTAAAAAAAATATTAAGTAAATTAGTTTAAGTGACGGATGGACTGAAAAATCTATCTAGCTAGGTTAAGTTCTTATCTCAAATCAATCAAACCCAAACACAAGGTAACTACTGTAAATTGTTATGGAATTCCCTCGACTGTTTTCGACTCTATCATCAGATCGACTTCAGACATTTGTTAAATTATAGTAGGTACATTAAAGCACTTAATTAAAAAATTAACAAGCGCACTAGCTGTCTCTACAATCTTCAGTGGCTGCCCTCGTTTTCTCCTGGATCCCATCATCAGCTGGTCCTTATCTGGTAAAAATGAGACCATCTCTGAAGTAAATTATTACAAAAGAAAAAAATTATATCCGTCCATAATTGACGGAAATATCCGTGAACATACATAAAAAACATACAGAAGAATAGAAAACCTCCTCCTTTTTTGAAGTCGTTAAAAGGAACATGAAGACACTAGTTATGTAAAATTTCATTGCATGTCTATATGTGTTATACTTATCCCTTAGCCACCTACCATAACTTTTTGTCACACAACCACCTATCATACGTCTATGAGACTCCTGAGTAAAATGGTTCTTTAAAGTAATATCTTGTTTATTGAGGTATATTTTTTAGTAATAATCAACTTATGAAAGTATTAAACTCTTTAGTAAAGGTACAAGAGAATCATTTTTATAGGCATTTTGTCTTAATTACTATTAATCAACAATATCTCCTATTTTTAGCTTACAAACTAAGTCATTTGGTAAATGAGATCTATAAAAAATAATCATATGGATACTAACTTCTTTTATAATTTTTTACTTATTAAATAATGAACCATAGCAAAAAAAGTAAAAAGATGAAAATTAAATTAAATTAAAACAAAATTGCAAGCCCTAAACTTATAGTTTTTCACGACAATTATTGCTATTATTGCAATTAACGCACGTACGACCTTGATGAGCAGTTGCTCGGCACTGAAGGGGGGCGGGGAAAAGGTACAGGAACGGACGAGTTCGTAAACGACTCGGTCTCAGATATATTTACGTTTTAAATATCTGCTGGATCTGTGAGACGTATGGTAGGTGGTTAAAGGTTAAATATCTTATTTTTCTGTAACTAACAGTGACATGTATTGCTTAACCTATGTCATCGGCTTTCTATTGCTATGTGATCTTAAATGTAAGCTGTAAGTCATCCATAAGTAAATTAAATATAAAAAAAAAAAAAAACTGCCCGACTGATGATCAACGCACAGCGGGAACAGCTGGAGCTAGAAAAATAAAACTTTGGGGCTTTATGAAAATTCAGCTCCTAGGTTGGAAAAAAGGGGTTGCCAAGTGTGTATGGGACAACGCAATTCATTAGTCGAATATTCTTCAAATGTTGCATAAATCATCTTTATCTGAATTGGTGAAAGACGTGTTTTGTATTTTATATACTCAAATATGTCTTCAAACCACTGAGCTGTGATATAATACAGATCAATGCTTTAAATGTAGGTAAAAGGAAGTAGAAACAACGACGTATTATAATTAGAGACGTCATGCACGAAATCACGACTTTCAAAAATAGAAGATATTTTATACATTTACAAAAAGCATTTCTATGAAATTATCTATGGTAGCATGTATGAAAAGTGAGGCAATTGCCTGACTTTTGTGTTGCCATTTTCAGTGTTGGTAACGTAGAAAGATATTTTGGGGAGTATTTGCCTTGTACTTAGTTCATTTATAGTGCTATTTATTTAACTTATCTTTTACTCTGATACATGTCTTGTTTGAAGCTCAATCCAATTTACAAAAGATGGCCTTATTATGGTCTTTAAGATTGTTTTGTTAAAACTATGTGTATTTTAGGTATTTAAGAATTTCCAAACAACAGAACTTCCAAACAGTTTTGCTTGTTCCCGCAACGCAGAGGTACAGCGGCCCCACAGTGTAGCGAGAGAGTTTATAATATAAAGTATAAACTTATAGAAAAAGAAAATAGCAAAGGCTTGCTTGAGACTACTAATGTAATATAACTTAGTTTAAATTAAAGTTATTATGTCAGTAATCTCTTGCAAATCTTTAGCATTGCACCAAATGAAGAGATGATAATACAGAACAAGGTTGTTTTCCAGCTGAAACCATCGCGACGCTTCAAGATATTCACATTATTATAAGGCATAGATTAGGATGATGTGTCCCACTCTTTTTGACCGACTTCAAAAAAAAAGAGGATGGTCTTAATTCGAGGGTTCTTTTTGTTTGCTTCGATTTAGGTACGTTTTTTTATTTGTCGAATTGATGAATGAGACAAAAGACAGTCGAGGGAATTCCCTAACGTTTTACTACAGTTACCTAGTGTTTGGGCTTGATTAATTGCTATTGTCTTAGAACTTAACACTACAGTTTACCTTACTCACAACAGATTAATATTATCAGACATTTAACAATAAATACTAAAATAGAAATAAATAACAAAATTATATGTTTGACATAAAACATAGATGACAACATTAATCGGACAACATACAAAGTAATTCAAATTAAAAGAATGAGTATCTATTTATTAATATCAACTACTAAATTAGTCTTGAAATAACTTACATTTCCTTTTAAAGTTCGTAACAGTATACATTTCAATAAAATACGAACCACGACTTCCATTAATTTTGTTAATAACAATGCCAAATTTGAAGTCGATCGGAGAAAGGAATCATGTTGTTGCATACATATTTTACTCTCTTTTTCTGTCCTCTTGGAGGTGAAATTTCCAAAAATGGTAACATTCCAGTTTTCAAATTATGAAAACAACGCTAATGCTAAGTTTCATCACCGTTTACTCACTGTTTAGGCAATAAGTGATAATAACTTTAGACGACCATAGCTCTTTCATGTGCAATGCATTTTTGCTGAAAAATAGCCTATATGTGGCCCCAAGTTGGGTTTAATCCATTAGTGAAAACTGCGATTGAATCCCTTCTGTATCTTCTGGGATTACTTTCTTTAAACAGACAGAAAGAGACACAGATGGAAAAGAATTTTAAAAACATAATTTTCGTGCTCTATTGGTATCATGTTACAGATACACGCTTTCTATTATCTTACTATACTATAGATAGATTAAAAGAAACTATTAAAAATCTAGTTTAAAGATGACCTATGTAATGCCAAAATTATGCCTGTGTGGCGCAGTCGGTAGTAATACCGCCTGCGGCGCTGAAGGTCGTAGGTTCGATTCCCACCGGTGACAAATATTTGTGTGACCCATAAATGTTTTTCTCAAGAGTCTGAGTGTTTCTATGTATAATATGTATGTATTTAAAAAAATATATAAGTTTGGGGGTCTATATTATAGGGTGTTCGTATGGAGAGATGCAGAGAGATAAATTAAAGATAGGTTGCGTGTTAATTTATATTTATTAACATCTGTGGTCTGATACCCATAACACAAGCAGATTATTTCTAGCTTACTTTGGGATCAGATAGCGTTGTGTGAAATGTCCGTGAATATTTTATATTTATATTTATTAATAATAATAAAAATAAAAGATTACAAGTTATTTACAATATTGCTTACCTTTTGTAACACAGATAACACTGTCGGTCCAGCGGAATGCTGTAGTCTACTACTTATCTATATCTAAGTATCCCTTCCATAATAATAGCAGAAGCCTCGGGGAATAGATAATGAGAGAAATAAATATAATGAGAGAATCTGAATGACTGACTCATCGTGGCGACGAAACCCCTGAACCAAAGATGACAAAATTTGGATACCTCATATTTATGTAGAAGTGCGGCATGCTTCATATTTCTCAAGATTTAAAAAAAAAATAGATTTATGTTGCAAGTCGCGGTTTTATCTACACATCACATAGAAGTCAATAAAGAAAACAAGGAGCCTGAATCAAATCCTCACAATCAAGCAGTCCCTGTCTCGGATCACAGCGAAGTTACCTGACGAACGATGACGAAGATACGAAGTAACCTATAGCTTACAGAGCTGTTCTTTTTGGACCGCCGCCGCCGCATGGAAGGGACATAAGCGATAATCACAGATATAATATATAACAGCTTATCGGCGTTTTATCTACACAGTACAAAGGTGTCAATGAAGAGGACAAAGAGCTTGAATCCAATCTATATGTATAAAAATTGATATATGTATATATATTGTGCCTGTAAGCAGGGCGCTTAATGAATTTTGTAAACAAAAAAGTGCAGTTATAGATCTATTTTCGACGAGTGTCTTAGGGGTGGGGAAGTGCTCGTTCCCAGTGCAATACATTTTTTCGTTTTTACTCTTGTCTGTAAGTGACCCTGGTATATGTACTTCTTGTAAACAAGAAAAAGGAAAATTTCGTCTGCATACACCTATCAATTCCAATTTGATCAGAACTGCCAAACTGTTTTATTTTTAGGTAGGTACATATATTTGACTGGCTTCAAAAAAAAGTGGAGGAGCTCAGTGTGTTTTCCTTCAATTTATTATCTCATATTTTTCGATTGAGTGAACCGATGTCATTTTTTTTAATTTTAGATTTTGTTTCCAACGGTATATGACTCCAAAGTAAACTAGAAAAATAGCCTGCTTGTGTTATAGATATCAAACCAAGTACCTACTTATGAACTATTTACACTATTTTTTGTCTCCGATGGGAATTTTGAAAGTTTGTGCTTTCCGTGTGGTCAAATAACAAGGATGTCAGGATCTAATGGTGTTATCCCAGAGAAATCTAGAAAAATCTCCAAAATGTAAAAATTATAAAATAAAGTCTACGTTGGCTGATTGAATGACAATGGAATGCACATGGTTACACTTTAAACATATTTTAGTTGGCCATTGAGTATTCCATGTTATTTCTTGGCATTGCATCAAAAGGAAGAGAAGATACCTACAAGACAAGATTGTTTTTCAACTGAATACATCGCTTACAGAACTGTTCATACCAAGCATTATAATGTGCTCTTGATACTTTAGATTGTTGGCACTTAATGGAACTTATTATAATACATGATGAAAATTCACTCACTTGTACTATTACACTTTTATTTTAATTTTAACAATACCTGAGCTATAATAGTGTGAAGTTTGGCCTCAAAGGCAGAATCGTGGGCAGTAGGTATCTTACTAATATTCATCATCATTTTCTTATCCTTATCCCGAATAATTTTTCTCACTCATAAACTATACTGTTTATAATATTAGTATTTATAATAGCTACTTAGTTACTTAGTGCCCCCAAACATTGTTGTAAAATTAGTTCGCACATAAATCTTTTCTTTCCATTATGACCTGACAACGGTACGTTCTATAAGTACCTATGAGACTTGATAACTTCTTACAGCAATTTGTAGTTGCTTTGACGTTCCCTAACATAAAAAAGTTTACGGTAAAGGTTCTATCTTATGTTTTATTGGAAAGTAGCGTTCTGTGTCGTGTCTAGTACTCAGGCTACTTTTTGAACATGTTTCAGGACAACAATAAATTTATGTTTACGTTGGCTGATGAATGACAGGGAATAATCACTGTATTGCTTTATATTCAAGTAATATAGCGATTAAGCCGCGTTATTCTTCAGCATTGCATCGAAAGGAAGAGAAAATACCTACAGGACAAGATTGCTTTCCAACTGGAGTCATCGCTAACAGAACTGTTCAAACAAAGCATAATGTTTTATTGACTAGACTCGAAACTATTACAGCACAGCTTTATGTCTCATGAATTTCCCCTTTTTACCCTTTGGGTACAGAACCATGTACCCAAAGGGTAAAAAGGGGAAATTCATGAGACATCGCCGCCACTCTGTCTGTTACGAGCTTGTATTTCAGGAACCGTGGTAACTAGAGAGCTGACATTTTCGCACATGACGTCGCCGCTATAACAACAATTACTAAAATTAGAAAAAAACCGGCCAAGTGCGAGTTTGACTCGCCCATGAAGGGTTTCGTAGCAGCAAGTAACATGATATAAAAGTTCTTATAGTTCGTTGTAACTTTGATTGATGTTTTAACACGTTCGCAGTGGTAGTGATTTTTCTAACCGAAAATTGCGGTTTATGACGTATTAAAAAAAAACTACCAGCTCTATCTCGTTCGAACTAATTTTCGTTGGTAGTTTTTATGGCAATGTACCTCATATATTTTTTTTAGATTTATCATTCTCTTAGTTTAGAAGTTAGAGGGGGGGCACACATTTTTCCACTTTGGAAGTGTCTCTTGCGCAAACTATTCACTTAAGGAAAAAATGTTATTAGGAACGTCAATAGCATTTTTAAGGACATATCTATAGATACCCCAAACGTATGGGTTTAATGAAAAAAAAAAAATTGAGTTTCAGTTCTGAGTATGGGGACCCCGAAAATTTACTGCTTTTTTTCTAGTTTTATATGAAAATCTTAATGCGGTTTACAGAATACATCTAGTTACCAAGTTTCAATAGCATAGACTTTATAGTTTCGGAAAAAAGTGGCTGTGACACACGGACGGACAGACAGACAGACAGACATGACGAATCTATAAGGGTTCCATTTTTTGCCATTTGGCTACGAAACCCTAAAAAGGGGAAGCTCATGAGACATCGCTATCAGTTTGTCTGTCACGAGCCTGTATTTCAGGAACCGTGGTAACTAGAGAGCTGACATTTTCACACATGATGTCGCCGCTGTAACAAAAATACCAAAATTAGATAAAAATCGGGAATCAAGGGCTCTCGTACAACCCTCCGTGCGCGAGTCCGACTCGCACTTGGCCAGTTTTTTATTTATTGTATGTGATATTCATATAGGTACCTATACTTCTACACTGCTGAATGTGATTGTTGAATACGAGCTTAATTTCTAGAGTATTACGAGATCTCAATCAGCCAGTGGGTCGCCTGATCTGAAACTTGATGTATTGTCACTTTGATGGTATTTCCTTAACATATTGTAGCCTCTATATTGCCGAAACATCTAGTAGCAGGCGGAATACCAAGTGAGTAGTCAGAAAATTAAAGAATTATTATAGACACCATGGCTGGGCTAAGATATCATAAGGCTCTCAGTGTTAAGAGTGTCCCTTAGAGCCCCTCGCGGCGACCCGTCGCCGCGCATAATAATCAAGCTTTTCCGTTGAGCCCCGCGCGGCGACCGGTCGCCGCACCTACCCAGACGACTTTAAACTTAAATTTAGCCATCTTACGTCCTACTTTTCTATGAACAAGTTTATTGTGTGTGTAGTTTATAACATTTTCTTGTTTTTGGAATCTTATAAAATTACGTCAATGGGCCAGATTTTTTTACAAAAATCGAACAGTTGAAGTTGAGAGTGGATTGCGCATGGGTGGCGTGCGTTTGTGTAGTGCGTGTGTGTTTCGTGTTTTTATTATTAATAATGTGTTTGCATTATTATTTATTATTATACACAGTAAAATAAACAATATATCAATAATCCGGTTGGTGTTTACAGAATCGTAAAATATGGTGTGGTGCTACCACCTCACCATATTTTACGATTCTGTACTTGTTTTGATTTGATTCTGTACTGTACTTGGTACACACGCACTCAACACAAAAAAACCTTTATTACTCTACAGTAATAAAGGTTTTTTTATGTTGACTGCGTGTGTGCGTGTGTGTTTTGTTTTTTTATTATAAATAATGTGTTTTCATTATTATTTATTATTATACACAGTAAAATAAACAATTTATCAATAATCCGGTTGCTGTTTTCAGAATCGTCAAATTTGGTCTGGTAAGTGAGAAAAACCTTTTTTTTTGGAAAATGGGAAATCTTTATTCATTTTTAGGGTGGTGGAAATAGGTCCTTGCGATTAGCGATTTACTATATTTTTTTGTATGTGTTGAAGGGTTAATATTTCGAGATAATTACTTGTATTTGTTCTTTTTTTTTCAGATTTGATCGGGACTACTGCCGTTTGACCTTCAAAGAATTGCGGAGAAATCTCTCAATGACTAATGTTTGGTAAAGTTTTAAGTTAGGTATTTGTGAGGATTTACTGCGATTCTTTGGCGCTTCCTCGAAACAAGAAAGTACAATAAAAGCTGAGTGCGCGTTTATTACGAGTACTTAAATGTTGATAATGTAGTGGTCATTTTAAGTTAGATAATTTAAGGCTGAATTAACTTAAAATGACCACTACACCATCATCATTTAAGTACTCGTAATAAACATAAACTTTACCAAACATTCTTACATCATCTAGCTCAAATTATGCTAATATAAGCTTGTGCTATGGAATCTAGACGACTGATGGACATACTTTTATTTTCTAAAAACCTACATATTACATTACATACTACACATTACAAATACAAACTCTGAAACAAACATTTGTGACTCACACAAATATTTGTACCGACCGGGTAATCGAACTCGGGACCTCGTTTGGGACAGGTGTTTACACTACGCTACGGTGGCGCATTGCCACCGTGGCAGTGAAAATATAAACGAAAAGAAAATAAACTTTTAGGAGAACATTTTTATTATTTAATTTAATATTAACATTTTTTTTCTATATTTAGGTATAACAGAAACATCGGCTTCACCAAGATTCTCAGAATCATGCGGTCGCCCGTTGACTCAGTACTGCGTGGTCGCGGCAGTCGATTCCACCAATGCCGGAAGAGCCAAATACAATAACAGAGGTTCAACAAGCTTAAAACGAGGTAAGCTTTGGGAAAAGTGGTAGAAATTTAATAAGTTTAGATGTAGAGAAATCTAAACATTTAGAAGCAATAATGTAAATCAATTACTATGTTGACTATCATAACTTTAACTTTCATAGATTTATGATGCACAAATTTTCAGTCTCAAACTGTACTCAAGCCCGCGTCTTCACTCTGTAACTAACTTCTCGCCCGCCCTATCCGTCCGTCGCCCTAAAACGTACCTATGAATGGAAAAATTTCTTCGTTTTCGAGGCAAACTTGTTCTGAAAAGCCAGTCAGCACAAGTTCATCTCGAAAACGAAGATGTATTTTTGTAATTTTATCCTCATGAAATTCCTAAGATCTAATTTTACTTATAGGAACTTCACGGGAGGCGAGGATCATGTCAAGAAACAATAGAACTGGACTTCACCTTTAATGACAGAGCGTTGCAAACTAACTTCCTGCCCGATGATTACCTGTTACTGATTTTAATTAAAAATGTATTACACCTAAACCAGTTTTAATTATCTTTTGTTCCATCATTATAGTTATTTATCTTATACTGAACTGAAAGAGTAAACTATTTTGTTTCCTCTTCTATTTCTGCCATTAGGGAATTCACCACTATTTCTGCAGGATAATGTCAATACAACCAATCAAGCAAGCTAATCAGTCATTCGAAGATCATAACTGGACATAGTTTCTAGAAGTCTAGACCACGGGAGTCAGACGGGTACCGGGGATGTCTTTCGGGATTTTCTTTTCTTCACCTTGATATCGTCCGTTAGTCAACAGATCCACCATGTACAGGTGATACTGGGTTGGGTTCGGAGATCTTTGTAGGGTATAAAAATTAGCTGACAAATTGTCATAGGGTACGTCAAGGGTATAACGGAGAATTGTGTAAAGAGGTCACAGTCCAATAAATTCTGAGGATAGGAAAACTGAAAGTTCCGGTGTCAAGATTACCATTTTGATTCAAGTCTGTACTCTTGTACTAGGCTTTTGTCGTGACCGCTCTCCAAGTATTTTGTATGTGGCATAGGGACCAACGGTCGTAGAATCATTGAGATACTATTGAAACCTGTAACAACAGAATCCTTTTACTAGTTCCCTCTTTCATACAGTGGAAGTAATTTTAGCAAATACTGGGTTTTAAATTTCATCAAAGTACAAGTTTGGCTAGGTCTGGCTATAAAAGGTGGATTATTAAACCATCACTAGGCTTCTACTTCTCAACAGCGGTAAAATACACAGCCACTAGCTGTGTGTTGTAGAGATGCATACCTAAGTAGATATAATCCTGTAGACGTGCGGTGTCACACGGGGAGACCGTATGATGAACACCCATATTCACGGTAGTCTACAGCGTGTACCGTAAAGCTTCATCGCTGTCAAACTCTAAATATAAATAAATAAAACGCCTAGCATTGTAACACTGTATTTCAAATTGCCTTCAGTTACAACCCTAGATGTTTTATTTATTTATATTTAAAGTTTTGCAGTTATAGCAGTGGACTTCAGGCTCTAGACTTCATCTATTCTAATGAACGGTAAGTAAAGTGTGAGTATAACAAATCTAAATACTTATATCCTCATGGGACTCTTGTATTGTCTTGACTGAGAGAAGAGTAAAGTAGGTCTAGCTGGTTGTCATCCCTGGCAGTCCGTACTTCGAGGTATGGTGGGACTACCACTCACTGCCAATAAATAGCGATATATTATACACACATACATATCATCACGCCTGTTTCATATTGGGGTAGGCAGAGACTATTGCTTTCCAGTTGCTACGATCCTTGCATATCATTTTCGTTTCTTTTACTTTCATAGGCGCTTTCATACACGCTTGTTTCAATATTGAGGGTTTCGTAGTTCAGAAATTAGAGACATCTCAACTTTCGCTGAACCTAGAATTCAGGGGTTCCTATGAATGTAAGGGTAGATCTCAACTGGTGTGTTTGCTTGATATTCTGTTTTAAATATTTCAAGTTATCTCCCGCTCCCTCCACGCCACCGCTATCACAAACATCACCTGCACGCAGAAAGACGCAGTGGTGTCCCACTTACTTTCACGGGATAATTAACATGTAATGGCGCGCACCATGGTCTCTAGCGAGAGAATGGTCACGTCCATACCATGCACGGCGAGGACCTTTGCGCCCATGCTGTGCACTACAGTGCTGGCACTCAGCCGTGGTTTCCCGGTAGAGATTGAGACACTTAGGCTTAACAGATATTTAACAATCAGTGAAGTTAACTTAGATAGTGGGATCAAGTTTCTCTCTGTAACGCACATATCCAGTTGTAGTCTCAAATGAGTAAACGCTGAGTGAACTCTGCATTGTAGGTATAACTTTGTACGTTACTAAATCATTTGGATCACGTCAGCGTCACCCGCAGGCTGGTCTATACACTTCGAATACTTTTGAAAATCAAATTCCTTAGTAATTGCCCCATCAAATAAAATGCGATAGTTAGTAGCTATGACGCAGACGAAATGCAAAGAGCTGTAGGAATTTTGCAAGCGGGTAGTAATATCTATCTGCCGTTTCTGCCAGCGATTTCAGTGTAAGCATAACTTTTATTTACATTATCGCTCGCTAAATTTACACTATAGATGTTTTCCTGCTTGCAACATCCCCACAGCTCTTAGCATTTCGTCTGCGTCATACACAGGACACATTGAAGAAGTACAAATACTTAGCAAGACCATATACTTACCTAATTATAATAGACTACAAAACTTCAGGCGATCTCAAATGCCCGAGAGAGAATAAGTAAAGGTCACAAAACAGCATTTTTTTTTAATAAGTAAATAGGTATGCACGGACAATTTTACTCAACGCTATCTCATCCAAAAGTAAGCTAGGAATAGTATCATAAAAATTCGAATCACTGTATTTTCAAAACAGACATTTTGAGATTAAAATTATGGCGTCTAAAGATTTGGGTCTTATTCATAATAAAACGCTTATCGAACGTTTAAACCTATATTAGTTAAAACGTTCATTAAGCTTAATAAAGGTTTATTAAAAATCTTTATTCATAATCGTTTTATAAAGCTCTGATAACTAAAATAAGTTTATCGTACTTAATATTGCCGTTATACAGAAAAAAATGTGATTTCAATAAGATTTTGTAATTGAAAACAAGCTTTTAAAAGTAAACATGCGAACCGGCCAAAATTATCTTGTCAACACAATGTCATAACTCAATTCAATATCATACTTCAAGTCAAGGGACCGTCCATTAATCACGTTAGGCTCCAAAGGTGGTTCGATAAGTACTCAATTGGTATTTTATTTTTTCTATTGATATTTTATTTATGCACTCGTAGTCTCGCGGACTCAGTATTTCATAAACGACTAGCTGATGCGCGCGGCTTCGCCCGCGTGAAATTTGGTTTCCATTTCCGCTTACCTTGGGAACATTTTACCGGGATAAAAGTAGCCTATGTGTTATTCCAGACTATACTCTATCCCTGTACCAAATTTCAACCAGATCCATTCAGCCGTTAGAGCGTGATTAAGTTACAAACATCCAAACATCTTCACAAACTTTCACATTTAAAATATTAGTAGGAAGTAGGATTAAAATAGTAAACAACTTTCACTATGGCCAATCCTTGGATGGATGACCAACACCACATTTATTTGCAAGTGTTTCTGTGCTTCGAAAGGCATGTTAAACGGTCCCGGGGTGACCACCACATTACCACTTTGTGACATTTATTTGCAAGTGTTTCTGTACTTCGAAAGGCATGTTAAGCCGCTGGTCCCGGTTGACAGTAATTTGACAGAATGAGACGAAAACATTCAATAATGGACCGTGACAACTTGTGCCTGTGCATTTCCACATGGCTCACAACCTATTACGTGGGACAAAATGCTATAAGTTAAAATATGGTCATATACCATAGTATACAACATTTTACCATAGTATTCAAAGTGGTAGGCAGAGACATACCTCTGCCTACCACTTTGACGAAAATGTCGTGGCTATAATGTATTTATGTCTTTGAATTTATATTTTACTATGCAGTACCTACATATTTGAATTCATAACCTAAATTGTTGTATTATGTCTCCACATACAAATAATAATTTAATAACAACTACCATATTTACAAATATTTATATTTAATTAAATAAGTATGGGCACAAAAATAATCAAGTACGGTTAATTGAACTATAAGAACACCTAGGTACGCACATCGTCACTGTGTGCATGCTAAACGATACCGAATTACCTAAACCATGATGTTCACGCTTTGCAATATACGCTCTATACCGATAAAAAATTTCAAAAACGTGAGTATTGGACGACCCCCGAAGACAATGTAACACACTCTATAAAACATTTCTTGTCCTATTGTCTAGAAACGTCAAAACCAGAAACAGCTGACCGCAATCGGCCATGTTTTTTTGCTATCGAATGCTTAAAATAGGTTTAAAGAAGGGTCTCCGCTTCGTTAAAATAGTGTCACTTTATCGAAGGTTTAAACAACGTTTTAGCGCTAATAAACGGTTATGAATAACACTTTTAGACAATCCTTTAATAACGGCTTATTAAACCTCTGATAACTCATTATGAATAAGACCGATAAGATAGTAAAGCCACGACACTGTTCATAGATACATCGTCTTGGCTTAAAAAACTACAAGTGTACAATTTTAAGCATATAGCCTATCAGAATAAGAGAAATAGCGGTTGCGACAAAACATTAAATAAATTAAAATATAAATATTCACGCGCATTTCACTTAACGCTTTCTGATCCCAAAGAAAGCTAGGAATAACCCGCTTGTGTTATGGGTATCAGACCACGGATATTATTATATAGATACTTTTAAATACATACTTATGAAACACCAGACACTCGGGACAAACATTTATGGACGAAATGGCATGTGGATGAATTTTGAAAAAAGTCGATGGCCGTTCACGAATTTTGCACAATTTCTCAGGATTATGGTTAGTGATAGTCACATTTGAAATGGTTCGTGTTACAAAAAAAGCTAATTAAAAATAAAAAATCTAATCATAAAATTCTAATATTTTCTAATATACTTGTCTACTATACTATAATAAACTTGCCTGTTAAATATAATTTAGTGGCAGTATTTTTATTTTATTTTTCAAAACGAGTGTTGCATGAGTTTTGTTGAAATGAATTTGAACTTTTAGTTGTGGAGAGCCGAAAGAAAGTCAAAGAAAATATGGATGGAATGTGTAAAGACTGATATGAATGAGAGGTAAATAGAAATTGCCGTTCTAAGAAGTTGCCCTTATGCGAATAAAGGAATGAGCCGACGAGTAATAAGAAGGAACGGAATGAAACACGTTTCACCGATTCCAAATAAATTGTAACAGAGGCACGAAGATGATGATGTAGTGCCAAGAGTAAATAGTAAAATACCGGTCAAAAATCAAGTTTGTTGTATGGGGGCCCCTCCTAAATGTCTATTTTATTTTAATTAAATTATTTATGTTAGATAAAAATATACAACTCAATATTCTGTGACTATTTGAAGCATCTACTTGTTACCGATATTGATATAAAATATTATACAACATGTAGATCTGCATTTGTGCAATACTTGCACACATGACTCTACTGCCTACACTCGTTAACATTTCGTAATAAAAAAAATATTATTTTATGTCCAGCGGGCCTAAAAAGGCAACATTGTATGTTTCATAATATGAAACACACAATTCATCAGTTCGTTTATATTTGCAACGTGAACTTTGCCTGTAACCACTGACTAATAATACGTGAACATACATTTAAGTAAGTACTTAATAATTATTAATTAAAAATAAATCTAAAAAGCGAAAGACTGAATGATACTCGCATTATGCCTATTTATTACCTAGTGCCTACGATCTATAGCGTCTAGCTCAGGGGTTCCCAACCTGTGCGCCGCGGCGCCCTGGGGCGCCGTGGCAAGTCCAGAGGGGCGCCGCGGGAGGCCTCGCGGCGCCCCTATCTCAAAAAATAAAAAGAATAGCCCGCCAAGATTTTTGCCAATTCTGCTTCAGCGGGCCGCGTTCATGCTTTGATTTGTATTCATGAACGTGTCGCAAGTGCCTATGTAGTAGGACTATGCGATATAAATGTTTTTTGAGTTTGAGTTTGACCCGTCGCCGCCCTTTTCCGAGTCGCGGACTCCGCTCTAAAACACCTTTGCAAAAAAGGGTATGTCTGTCAAGACAACAATTTCGATTTTTAACCGACTTCAAAAAAAGGAGGAGGTTCTCAATTCGTCTGTATGTATTTTTTTTTATGTATGTCAAGCGATATTTCCGTCAATCATGAACGGATTTCAAAATTTATTTTTTTGTTGAATAGGGTTTACTTCTGAGGTGGTCCCATTTTCACCAGGTCAGGATCTGATGATGGGATCCAGGAGAAAACGAGGGCAACCACCGAAAATTGTAGGGACAACTAGTGCACTTGTTAACTTTTTAATTAAGTGCTTTAATGTTCTACACTTTAATGAAGGTCTGGAGTCGACCTGACGATAGAGTCGAAAGACAGTCGAGGGCATTACTCAACAATTTACAGCAGTTACCTTGTGTTTGGGCTTGATTGATTTGTATTGATGAGAACTTTGCACCTAGATTGATAGATCCGCCTTCAAAAAAAAAAGGAAGTTCTCAATGTTTTATGTATGTTCACCGATATTTCCGTCAATTATAAACGGATTTAAATTGTTTTCTTTCTTGAATAGGGTTTACTTATGAGGTGGTCCTATTTAATCAGATCAGGATCTGATGATGGGATCCAGGAGAAATCCAGGGCAACCATCGAAAATTGTAGGGACAACCAGTGCATTTGTTAACTTTTTAATTCAGTGCTTTAATGTACTACAATTTAATGAAAATCTGGAGTCGATCTGATTATGGAACCGAAAGACAGTCGAGGGAAATCCTTAACGCTTTACAGCAGCTACCTTGTGTTTGGGCTTGATTGATTTGTATTGATGAAAACTTTTACCTAGATAGATATATTTTTCGGTTCACCCGTCACTTAAAATAATGAAAAAAAATTTTTCAATAAAAAATAAAACCGAATTCCAACAAATCCTGAAAAATAAAATTTACTTAGCACAAAGTAAAATGTATTTTGATTTATCAGATTTTATTCAATATAGTATTGAAGTTGGTGCCATGAATAATACCTACATAAACCTATGGGTTTACTTGGCGCCGACTTCAATATGATATTGAATAAAATCTGATAAATCAAAATACATTTTACTTTGTGCTAAGTAAATTTTATTTTTCAGGATTTGTTGGAAGTCGGTTTTATTTTTTATTGAAAAATTTTTTTTAGAATAGAGAGAGAATAGTTAGAGGCGAAAGTTGCCACCTTCCGCCCAAGGAAATCAGCCAAGTCCTCACCGCGTTGACCATCTTGAAGAGTCTTAGTGGATCTCTCAACTTAGGTGGTGATCAGATCGATAATAAACGAGTGGCTGGAGAGGAGCCATGGCAATTTCTTCTACCGGTTGTCACCGATAATTAAAGGCACGGATGATTCGATCAGTATCTGTGGCGATTACGCCGGGAGACCACGGCTCAGTGTCAGCACTGCGAAGGAAGCAGCGAGGACACAGCGCTCCATACAGAGCATAGCGTGGGCGCCATGTCCTAGTGGCAGGTCTTGACCTGAACATTATCTCGCTGCAGACTACGGTGCGAGCGATGATTTCCAACGGTAGTACGTGGGACGCCGCCGCGTCTTTCTGCGAGCAGGTCATTCTCGTAAAAGAGATGGCGGGGAGGGAGCAGGGAGATAACTCTCCAACTCGAGATTTCCAGTCTGCGGCGAGGGTGCCATACACTCGATTTTGCCCATACTATCGGACTCTATGACCGGGGGCCTAAGGTCGGGGCGGGGGCTGTTCACAGTCCTTACAGAAGCAGGCCCAAGACGACAGCGTGAAGTTAAAGTTTTTCGCACGACACACGACTCAGGAAGCGAGAGTGACACCCGAAAGCTCCCAAAGACACGGGGAAGTACTCGAACCAAACGAAGTAAAGTAGATGACGTCGCTGTGGTAGCGAAGGACTGTCGGGAATCCTGGGAAATCTTTCCCGAGGCTCCCGACCGTAGGTAGTGGCAGAACACCGTATGGTTTCAGTCGGTAAGATTTCGGCACACAGATTCCACAAGTAAAAAAGAAGACAGTTTCCCTAGATAACGCCGGCTTCACATGTTTTCCCGGATTAGGTCTGCAAGTAATGATTTGGCCGAGGCTCCATGGCACAGGAAAGTGGCTTGAGCGGAGGATTACTAGTCGGGGGGGGGGGGTTATTACACGTGATACGATGGGCGCCGTGAAAAATTTCAAGAATTATAAGGGCGCCGCGGCCTGCAAAAGGTTGGGAACCCCTGGTCTAGCTGATCGAGTGTGGGCTGGCTGGCTACTACCCCTCACCGAGCGGGACGGGTTGAGTTGAGATGACGGTCGACGTGTCGGCGCCCTTTGATGAGCTATATTAGTCTTCCGGGACTTCCGACGCAATCGCACGCGCTGGTTATTACGGAACGAGAAGCCGGAATTCCAATTAGGTACATACGTGAAAAAGCTACTGCGCCGGGGGCGACGCAGCCTTGTCTTTCGGCCTCCATCCTCCGGGCCCCGAGAATGGTGGAGGAGCTGCTCGCCGTTACAGAAGCAGGCCCAAGACCCATCATCTTGATGCCACCGCTGTGATGTGAGAGTTTCACGCAACCCCTAAAGTCACGGGATAATACTAAAGGCCTGGATGAGGCCAGTTAGACTCCAACATGACTTCCATGAGGACTTCCACCCGTAAACAAAGGAAAAGTGATTGTGATTCGCAGTTTAAAACGAAATTTAGTGCGCCCCGTGCCGTGCCAATCTTTGGGCAGAGTGGTCAATTTGAACAATGATTGCGTGTTACGTGATAATAAAAATTGTGTAGGAACCTGAATAGTTTGGCACTAGGTAAGCATTGATTCTCAATTAATTAAGTTGGTTTGTCAATAAGTTGATTTAAAACTTCTAACTAACTAACCTAACGATTAGTTTATTTATACCTGCATCTAATTAAAAATAAATAAACACGTGTTTCAGGATTTTTCATAGTTCTACCTCTAAGTACCTGTGTAAATCATAATCTATCAACATCCAGCCCAAACCCTTAGACCTAAAACCTTTACATTTTAATGGTAGATCACCCTTATACTGTCGGCACCAGCTACTTTAGGATTGTTGGAAATTCCACCAGTAGGTCGGTCATTCTCAGCCGGCTCAAATAGGCGAGTCCGCGTCGAAAACCAATACCTGTAGATTACATCAATATGATTTTTTTTCTACAAATTGTACGGTCAAAAATAGTAGGGGGGGCCTGTGGTTTTTTTTAGATTAATTACGTAAAAGTTAGTTTAAAAAAATTAAAACTACGAAAATATTGACCTCGGTGTCGCGTCCGGTCCCGTATTGCAGCGAAAATTATTTTTTTTCTTTTTTTCTCCAGTATAGGTGTTATTATGTGCATATATTCACAAATAACTTGATAACTATTTACTCTATTTATAACATTACTAAGCCATTATAGGCATTACTAGACAAGTTACAACTGGTTGTCTTTACGTCCGACGTTCAGAATTGACTTCAGTGGCGCGCACCGATTCGTTCATTACTCTGTATCTCTAGCGACTGCAAGAATAGTTGTTCGAGTAATACAAACTGTAAGTTACACCGCACCGGTGGTAAGGACTAGACGTCGGTGTGTCATCGCCCCACTGTTTTGTTAAGGTTCGTAATCATTTTCGGTGGCTTGGTATATACCTAAAATTGATTTCGGTGCATCCATTTTATCCTCAATTATTTGAACAAATGATATAAAGCTATATTAAAAGTGTGTCTTTTATGTGTAAGATTTCAGTAAAAACATAAGTATTCATAATACAGATTACTTTTAAAAATATATAGGATTTTGCTAAATATTTTGATTTCAGTGCCCTTGATTCCGGTATTTTTTAGTGGAAATAAGTATTTCCACTAAATCCGAAATATTGATCTCCGTGCAAGTGCACGGAGATCAATATTTAAAAGCACCGAAATCAATCAATAATTTATTTATTTGCATTTTTCAACTGCCTCGTTGGTCTGGAGGTAAAAATGTACGACTGCAATTAACGAGGTCTTGGATTCGATTCCCACCAGAGTCAAATATCTTTGTGGATCACATGATTTCGATCCATTTTGATTTCGGTGGACACCATTATAAAAAAGTGAAATCCCTTCATAACCATTCAGTCTATACAGTTCCCTCAACTACTGAAATGTTTCTAGATTTGATATTTCATGTAAGAAAAACCTTAGTTAAAAAAAAAAATTCACCGAAGTCAACCAAATAATGAGCCGCCTGATAATGACCCAGGTATGGAAATTCTTTACAGTTAGCATCATGAAATGAGGTATAACGGTTTCTGGTTACAAAATAATAGACAAGTAGGTATATTTTGGATTTGAACAGTTTTACCAAAAAGTGACTAAAATTGGGTTTAAGTATAAGACTTATTAAAGATTCTATGGGAAATTCTTTATTTTCAAAGATAAATAGGTATTTCAAAATTCTGAAAGGCTTTCTAATGTGATGTTATAATTAATTATCTATACTAATATTATAATATAATATATCGGGTGTAACATTCGAAACGGTCAGTACGGACAAGTCTGTAAATATAAGAGATGCAAAGATCTGTTTTTTAAGAACCATGTCATCGAATTTAGAGAAAATAAGAACTGCTTACTTAGATTTTTTAAACATCTCTTGAACTGTCCGGGAATCGAACCCGGTCGTTTTGAAAAATAAAACTTACATTATTTCTTATTGTAGTTACATACGGAGTTAATATTAGTATGAAACATGATACCTATCTACGATAAACAGAATGCGTTGTATTTCTTACTTTTTAATTTAATTAAGTAGATACTTAAGTAGGTACATGTTCGAAGTGAAACCATTTTTAGGGTTCCGTAGCCAAATATCGAAAACGGAACCCTTATAGATTCGTGATGTCTGTCTGTCCGTCCGTATGTCACAGGCACTTTCCTCCGAAACTATAAGGCCTATGATGTTGCAACTTAGTGAGTAGATGTATTCTGTGAACCGCATTAAGATTTTTATATAAAACTAGAAATAAAGCAGGAAATTTTGGGGGACCCCATACTCAGTATACTGAAACTCAAATTTTTTTTTTTCATCAAACCGACACGTTTTATAGAAAGGTCTTCAAAAATGCTATTGAGGTTCCTAACATCTTTTTTTTTTCTAAAGTGAATAGTTTGCCCAAGAGACGCTTCCAAAGTGGAAAAATGTGCCCCCCCCCCCTTCTAACTTCTAACCTAAGAGAATGATAAATCTAAAAAAAAATATATGATGTGCATTGCCATAAAAACTACCAAAAAAAATTGGTTTGAAAAAGATCTAGTCAGTAGTTTTTTTTAATAATTCATAAACCGCAATTGTCGTCGAGAAAAATCACTACCACTGCGAACGTGTTAAAATCATCAAAGTTACAAGGAACTACAAGAACTTTAATATTATGATACTTGCTGCTATGGAACCGTTCATGGGCGAGTCCAACTCGCACTTGGCTGGTTTTTGTAATTAAAAACACTTTTATGAAATTTCATGCGGCTAGCTTTAAAAATGGCAAAGTTCCATTCAACCTTTTATACTTTATTTTGCCACCTTCTTAGTGGATTTTCCAAAAATCCTTTCTTGTCGGTAGCCTACTACATAAGGGTAGCTTACCCTAAAAATCTCAAGTTTCTAGGTCAAAGGGTTTGGACTGGGCGCTGATAAATTACTAGATTACCCTGTAATTTTATTAACATAGAAGAGAATAGACCTATAAAACGGAAACAATATACCTATTTTAAATTTTATTTGGCTTGCTCAATGTAATAAAGAGAAATAATAATAATATTTTTTGGCATACAAGAAATTTACATGGTAGCCACCATGTAAATTTCTTGTAAACTAATACAATTCTCAGTAGTTTGCATTCTAGGATACAGAAACTATGTATATTCCTAACTAGGCGAGTGCCTGTATTTTAAAAGGTTTTTCAACACACTTGCTCATAAAGTGGTTTTTATCACATGGCTTTTACACTCATAAACCATGGTATTAAACACTTGTGCTTTTTTTTCTTTATCGCACTAGTGTTTTATTTTATATTCCATCAAATTAAGTTTGTACCTCGCTGAAAGATATTATTTATGCATTCTATTTGCTCTTAACTTAACTGGGTTATAGTTTTATTTTTAAATCTCGGAAATAGTATTGACATAGATACGTTTCGTTCCAACATTATGACTAATAATTTTAATAGTTTAAAAAACTAAAAAACACGCTTGTTTTTTATAGTTTATATTGGATGTCCGCCATGTTGGATTTAAGTCACGTGACTATTTTTTTCGTATTCCTGACAGCAAACCCTTTCATTCGATACCCATATCATGGGGGTGGATTTCAAACAGCCAGTCCGCCATTTTGGGGAGGCCGCCATATTGGATTTGTAATGATGTTTTTTAGCTAGTCATGTATTGTCATCAGAACTCAGAGCGTGTGCAAAATTTCAGCCGGATCGAAGGATGGGAAGTGGGTCAAATTAACATTCCAAGATTTTCTTACATACATAGTTACAAGTGAAGCTAATAAAAGCGTGTTAAAAATAACACAATTTTTGTAAAAAATAAGAAGTGTACCACCTTGAATATGATAAATTTTCAACAACTTACTTACTTTAATTAATAATTCAACGTGTAACTCATTTATAAATACATAAAAAATAAATTTTGAACATTTTGCGATTTGGCTGTTTAGCTCCAACAGCTAACATACCGCGCGCGGACAAAAAAAAATTTCAGCGCGGAGCGCGCCTTTTTGTTTGACAGACAACAGACAAACTTTCCGTCTGTGTTGTGAGGCGTGAGCATTGTTTATTTGAGTATGAATATTATAAAATTTGTTTTTTTTACTCGTAAGTGTGTTGAAAAACGTCGTATGACACACGTGAGGTTTGGTCATTACACTCTCGGTTTACTTGCAGCCCTCGCCTTCAGCTCGGGCTGTGCAATATCACCTCGAGTGTAATGACCAACATACCTAACTTGTACCATAAATAACTATTAAAAGACAGTGTTCAAACGTGGCGATAATACTCGAATTATATGCTTGTGCTATCTCAAGGGCAAGTGATACACATATCTGTATCTATAAATATAAAAATGGAGCCGTATTTCCTTGGTCACGGCATCAGGCGTGAACGGCTGGATGGATCTCGCTAATTCTTTATTTGTCGTGTTTGTTATTGTCGGGAGAAGGTTCTTATAACAGAAAAATATAAAAACCATGCGCTGATTGTTAGAAAATTTAAGAATACTTAACCACCATACAATATTATTTGTAATCTAACCTTAGCGCTTCGGACAATTATTAACTTTTTTATTGTAACATTATGACATTTGACATAGAATTGACAAAATGCTGCAAGTATCATCAAAAAAGAGTAAAAATACATTATCGTTTAAAAATGAACAAATAATTATTATTTATATAAATGAATCTGCGAAATGTAAGTATGAACGCGCATAACTTCAGAACGGCTAGACTTTTTTGTGTTTATTGTCAGGAGAAGGTTTAAAAGAATGGGAGGAAAATTTTAAATACCTGTAACCCGCTTGAACTGTTAGAAGAAATGGTTTCTATTGCAATTTTGGATCGGGTCTTAGAGCTGGAAACTCCGAAATGGGAAGTGGGAACAGAAAGGCTGACAGGGAACTGGAATCCGGTAACCGAAAACCAGGAACCGGGTACCCACAATCTGGAACCGGAAATGGGAACAGGGGACCGAGAACTCAATTCGAAACCGGGAACAGGAAATCGGGAACGGGAACAGGGTACCGGGTACTAAGAACTCGGAATACCGTTATTTTCATAGATAAGGCAGGACAACGTTTGTCAGGTCAGCTAGTTGTACTTATATGTGTTATGTTGACGTTTTTTTAAATAATAAGAACTTATTTCTCACATAATAATGTTTACGTAAGTAATACTTAGGTACATTTTCTTCGATAGCAATTAGATAAATGTGAGAGACTGGCATCTGTACCAGGAAAACCTGTATGATAGAATACCAGCCTCTCCGGACTCTGCACATGTAGTATCAGTTAGTATACATAATAATTCTGTATATTCAAGTAATTTAATATATAAAATTCTCATGTCACAGTTTTCGTTGCCATACTCCTCCGTAACGGTTTGACCGATTCTCATGAAATTTTGTGAGCATATTGAGTAGGTCTGAGAATCGGCCAACATCTATTTTTCATACCCCTGTGACGAGGAAAAACATTGCACGCGGGCGGAGCCGCGGGCGTCAGCTAGTTTATTTATATATTAATGGAACTTTATTAATTTTGTTTCCATTCATGATATGTGTAAATATCTGTTTGTACTCTGTCATCCATGTTGAAATTGGAAAACACTTAATCATCAATCTATATTCGATATTCTAGCCCTTATGAGATAATTAGGACATATAAGTTTATCGAAGTATATCCCGGGCTAAGCTGGGGGGCACATCTAGTCTATCTATATTAACCTTGCAGTGGTCGAGCACCTTACTGAGATATGAGTGATTGCGTGGACTACATACGTAGTCCATTTTCAAATTTAAATAAAAAAATATTTTGACATTTTTTTTGTTTTATACATCAAATTATGATAATTATAGTTATCTTAATAAAATATAACCAAAAAACCTAAACCACTACCTCTGTGTCCAAATGGAATGGAATCAAAATTACTAAAGTTCTATCAATATATCTACATATAATAAAATCGTAACAGGTCGCTGTCTGTACATGGAAGATAAATAAGAAAAAAAAAATAAGCTTTATGAACGCAATAGAACCCAAAACAATGATTTATAGAATTTTTGTCTGTTTGTCTGTACGTTTGTGCACGCTAATCTCAGTAACCGCTTAACCGATTGCAATGCGGTTTGTTTTATTGTGTTGAAGTATGCTCCACTTAACATTTAGCGTTTATTGCATGTCAATCGGTTCATAAATAAAAACGTTATAACACTTTTAAGAATCAGATATTATGATTTTTTTTTTTTTTTTTTTTTTTTTTTATTCTGAATAAAAGTGTAGAATAGGGACTTTGACGCCTAGCGTATGTCAGTCCCATCGTACCCTAACCTACAATATTCGTCTACATAATTATAATATATATATAACAATTAAGTATACATGTTTTCTATTACCTACTATTATTAGATACTTATCTAATTACACATCACGGATGCCATGAATTCAAACAGAGCAACTGCATATTCGCCATTAGGGTTTGATAGGATTTTATGGAAAATGCCCACATCAGTTCTGTTCAAATTCAAGGCCCTTAACAGATTATTTCTAATAGACTCATACCGGCCACACTCCACGAGTAAATGTTGCAGGTCTTCAACAATTCCACACTCCTCGCATAGGGGGAGTCTATTATTTTCATGAGGAATGTAAATTTCTTACATGGAATGTGCCCCGATCTGAGTCTATGACCTGTTACAATAAGTCTCCTGCTCAGGTGACTGTTCATGCACCAGGGCACACGAAGAGGCTGACACTGTATGGTTTTATACCATATACCCTTTTCCAAGGACCGCGCGTTGAAGTACTCTTTCCAAAATCCATAACAAATGTTTTTAAATTTAGGTAAAAATTCAAAGTAGTCTAATTTCAATGTAATATTCTTTCCATTTTTGCTGCCGTATTTCGCCATCATGTCAGCCTTTTCGTTGCCCTGCAATCCAATATGCGATGGAACCCATTGCAATCGCAGTTGAACTCCCTTTCTAATCAGTTCATCGATCTTGGACAGAATGGCATAAGCTATCGAGGCGCCTCTGTGGCCAGAGGTGCATCGAGCTATGTGTTGGAGAGCACTCCTACTATCTGTGAAAATAACGTACTTTTTAGTATCACTATTTTCTAACAATATAAAATTCAGTGCCTCTGCGATTGCAATCAGCTCCAAAGTCATAATGGATGTTTGCTCACTTATCTTGAAGTAACCTGTTTGCATGTCCATATCGACACTAGGTACATAGTAGGCAGCACCATGACCCTCTAAACTCTTTGAACCGTCAGTGAATATAAGGAACCAGCCGAAATACTTTATATGTAGTTCTCTAATTATTTCACATCTTAATAAAGTGTGGTTATATGAATTTTTAGGATGTGTCACTGTATCTAAAGTTAACATAATTACTTCTTTGACATTTATATTGGTTACCCATGTTCTCATATTAAACATTAATAAAGGACTTGATGATGCTATTTGGATCTCTTTGAGTTCATTATTGATGAGTACAATCAATGGGAGGTTTTTATTTCTCCAGTAACTGTTTCCACCAAGAGCGTGGACCTTATTCAGAAGCAGATTCATTACGTTATCCTGTACTGATTTATTTTTTAAACAAAATTTTTATGCTAAGTATCTACGCCTTAGGTACAGCGGAACCACACTAAGCTCGCTCTCCATAACATGAATTGGAGTCGTTTTGATAAATCCACCTATTATTCGTAGAGCTTTAATTTGAATTTTATTCAACTTGTATAAGTGGCATTTCGCACTTGCATCGTACAAAAAGCAGCCATAGTCAATGCGACTTCTCATTAATGCAATATAAAGATGTTTTAAGTGCTTAGGGTGCAAACCCCAAGAGGCACCAGCTAGTACCTTAAGAAGGTTCATAGTTTTTTGTACTTTCTCTACTGTCATGTTTACATGTTTACTCCATCGTAAAGACCTGTCTAACCATACACCTAAATATTTGTAAGTATCAACTACCTCTAAGCTATAATTTTGTACTTTAAGTTCTACTTGTAATCTTTTAAAACTTCTACTGAAAACACAAATCTTAGACTTGGTATAAGATATTTTTAATCCCATCCCATCCAAAGCACTAACAAATGTATTTAGCGCCAGCTGGAGTTCGCTCTGACTTGCCTCAAGATCCTTAGAGGAAAAATATAGCACGAAGTCATCTGCATATTGACACATGGTTACATTTGTGATAATGTGGAAACATTTAATAGTTACTATATTAAAGAGGATAGGAGATATTGGGTCACCTTGAGCCAAACCTTGGTAAGCATATCTCAAATAAAAATTGTTTGGATTAATTTCATCTCTAATCAAAAGATGCCTTTCACTCAAAAAGTTCCACAAATACTGGCATATTCTCTTTCCTATACCTATTTCATCCAAAGTCTTACTTAGCACGTCTATTAAAACATTATTATAAGCATTTGTGATGTCAATAAAACAAGCTACCGTTGGTGTTTTGGTAGAAAATCCTAAGTAAATTTGGGTTACTAATTTACCTAAACTTTGTTTACTTTGTCCTGACATGACTGGCCCCTTCTGAAACCTGATGTATAAGGAGATAATAATTTATTTTTTTCGATAAACCACTCAAGTCTTTTTGTCAACATACTGTGAAAAATCTTACATAGACAGGAAATCAAAGATATAGGCCTAAATTTTATATTATTATCGTGTGTGATTTTTGGTATTGGTGACACCAATATATCACGCCATTGTGATGGTATATATCCGGTACAAAATATTTCATTGTATATATTTAGTAGATATCGCCTTGTATCTGGTGAAGTGTGATAAATAAGTGAATACGATAAACCATCATTACCAGGTGCAGTATCCTTTTTCTTAAAACAATTACACATCTCCTGTAAAGTGTAACCAGATTCTAGTGTCTCGTTCTTAGACCTAAACTGTATGGGTTTTGGGGTCACATAATCTGGGGCAAGACTGCTAAGCAATTCAAGGTTTTGTTCATTTGAAGCCCGAAAACCTGACGACCTACGACCCTTAACCCAGCCCATGCGCTTCCACATATCCGTACTAGACGTTTTTTCATTAATACTACTACAGTAAGATTGCCAGTCCTTTAATCTCGCCAATTTAATGGCATTCTTTGCAGCTTTAGTTTTGCATTCTAGAATATTTAAGTTTGTTGGTGTGGGATTCTTTCTAAATTGTTTTAAGGCTAATCTACGCTGCGCCACTAGATGGGATAGTGTTGGATTCCAGTAGGGTTTCGGTTGAAAGTCATATTTAGAGGAATTACAGGGTCTTATAATAGTATAATAAAATTTTAATTGTAGGGGTAACTTTTAGTGGGACTGCGCCGCCTCTTTCTGCGAGCAGATCATGCTCGTGAAGGAGGCGGCGGGGCGGGTACGGGAGAGAACTCTCCCACCCGAGTTCCGCAGTCGGCGGCCTGGGTGCCGCCGACGTGTCTTCGCCGAGGATTATTTATTTATTTTATTTAGGATAGGATTATCGGCCTCCATGACCGGGGGTCTGGGGACGGTGAGAGGGTCGCTCACCGTCCCTTACAGAAGCAGGCCCATGACGGCAGCGTGACGTGAGAAACTCACGCACGCCCCCCCCCCCCCCCCCCTTAGAAGCGGGATCACACCCGAAACCCCCCAAAGACGCGGCTAGCACCCGACCGAGTTGGGCGTTACGTGAGGTTTTTTAGTCGGTAGGAGTCCGGCATAACATCCGTGAGGATTTTCCATCACGTAAAAAAAAAAAAAAAAAAAAAAAGAGGTTACTTTTAATGTGAGGGTAAATCTAAACTGGCGTGTTGGCTTAATCATAAAAGAGCTTAATGATTAAGACAATTTAAAAAAAAATCTGACTGAATTGTTTTAAAATAGACTTAATCTTTAAGCTCTTTTATGATGAAGCAAACAGGGCAGTTTCACACGCTGCTTGATGAGTCTGATGAAGAAATACCTCTCCTTTCATATACCTTATGCTACGTAAACGAAGTTGCGGGCTCAGCTATTTAATATATAAATTACTTGAAAATACAGAATTATTAGGTACCTATATTCAAGTACCAACCTGTAATGATAGTAGTGTGTGGAATAAAAATAAATAAAAAAAAAAAATAAATAAAAAAAAAAGTATTTATTTTATGTATACTTGTAAAAATAGATATATCTTTATTCATTGGTAGATTGGTATTTTTGTGATACAAAAAATTAAAATAATTTCACGTAATGAAAGGCATTAAACTGAAAATGTAGTAATATTTTGCTTTTACTATGCGCTTTTATCAGATCCTGACTTCCTTGTAATGGAACCACCTCAGAAATATCTACATTACAGCAAAAACAAATTGAGATCAGAGGGGCAAGTGCGAGTTTTTGCGTGAGCTTGTCGACATTCACGGCGCGCCAATTCGTAAAGAATCGAGACCCCGCCACCTTGCTGTAAACACGGGAACTTGTCTCGATTCCATACAAATCGGCCATAACGCGCTCACTCGTGAATGTCGACAGGCGCTCGCCGAAACTCGCACTTGTCCCTCAGTTCATAAACGACGAAGTTTATTCCCGTATTACCACGAAAACGTAAGCTACGCTGGTGGAACCGCGTGATGTATGCAAGTATTTCAATAAGATGAAAAACACATCTTCTTTCAATTCAGATATAGATAATTTATAATAATATGCAAAATACATACAAACTTGGCAACCCTTTTTAAGTGCCTTAGGAGCTTAATTTTCAAAAACCTATACTTATTGCTCATGCCGGGGCCACATTAAAGAAAACGTCAATGCCCATCATCGCGATAAATATTGCGCTAATTATGGCGTTAATTCTTAACGTCACAATCACAATTTGAGTAGTGTGGCCGCTTCAACGTAATAATTCTGGCGTGAATGCCCATTCTTGGCGTTAAAATTGACGTTAAGTGTGACCGAATTAAATTTTACAAAAATACCTTATCTTCTTAAAAATATACTGAAATATACCAACTGGCACAGATAAAATATACCGATGAAAATACCGATTATCAAAACGTGTTTTATTCTTTAATTACTACCTTATTTTTATAAAAGAAGAACCTAGAATTTACATTTAACATTCTATTTGAAGGATTGAATTCAACGGCCTTCACCTGCAACACGCTTCGTAAAAAAAAATTACCGAATATTATTGCAACAAACCCTACAAAGAAAAAAATCATTGCGATGAGGAATTGGGTTTTTATTTTTTCAAGTCCTTAGCGAGCTCCGGGGGAATCTCCCATCTTGCTCCCCCGAGGAGAGCCGCCGAACGGTTCTCGACGGGAATAATCTTTGGAAATTCTTTGGCTTTCGGCCGGCTATAGGGAGGAGGAATACCACCGGGTTTAATGAGTAGGACGGCCCCTTTCCGGGACCGGGAGCCCCACACCCAGCTGTCCCCG
Source organism: Miltochrista miniata (assembly GCA_933228765.1). Taxonomy (NCBI): domain Eukaryota; kingdom Metazoa; phylum Arthropoda; class Insecta; order Lepidoptera; family Erebidae; genus Miltochrista; species Miltochrista miniata. The sequence continues at coordinate 15,067,890 of OW121747.1, read as the reverse complement.
CAAGCTGGAATGACGGTGCCAACCGCATTCCCCACGTCAGCAAAACAAAAATGCTGAATATTTTTAAGGTGCCGTACCCAATGGTTCAAAACGGAACCTACCTGAGATTTCGCTGTCTGTGTCCTCTCTTTGTTGCCGCTATATTAAAATTATGGGAGGCTTTCATACATGTCATCAAACGTGATAGGTATATCTTAACCCTTTTTGGTGGACGGAATTCTCTATGCGCGAGTCCGACTCGCACTTGGCTGGTTTTTTTTTATGTTTATCGTAACTGCACACCTCGGAGAACAATAATTAAAAATACCTGTACCTAGGTACTTTTTAAGTACCTATTTGATATTTAATGTAATATATAGTAATCTATATATATAAAAATGTTGTGTGCGTTTGTGTATCTATTAAAAACTCAAAATTTACTGAATCGATTGAGCTCAAAATTGGACACGATATACAATAGGATTCAGAGATGGTTTTAGGCTACTTTATACACTATTATCATAACAGCAATAAGAATAAAATAGCTTTAAAACGTGATTTTACCAATAGATGGCGCTGGTCGTTTATTTTTAAATTATATTCTGCCAGCTTCAGAACAAAATATTATAAACAACCTATTTAGAAGGTACCTACCAGATTGATGTTTTTTAAGAGAAGTTTGATTGCGGCCTCCTTGCATTCAGAATAATAAAAGAGAGTACTTACCTAATAAAGAGGTCAGATATGTTTTGCATGTTATTTTTGAACTTTTTGGACATTCGGAATTTTGGAGTTTTGGACTTTAGACTTTGGAATTTTGGAGTTTGGAGTTTTGGAGTGTTGGAGTTATGGAGTTTAGGACTTTTGGACTTTTGGACTTTTAGAATTTTAGACTTTTAGACTTTGGAGTTATGGACTTTTGGACTTTGGACTTTTGGACTTTGGACTTTTGAACTTTTGGACTTTTGGACTTTGGACTTTTGAACTTTTGGACTTTTGGACTTTTGGACTTTTGGACTATTGGACTTTTGGACTTTTGTACTTTTGGACTTTTCGAGTTTTGGGCGTTTGACATTTTGGACTTCTGGAGTTGGAGTTTTAGAGTTTTAGACATTTAGAGTTTTAGATTTTTAGAGCTTTAGAGTTTTAGAGTTTTGGAGTTTTGAAGTTTTAGAGTTTTAGAGTTTTAGAGTTTTGGAGTCTTAGAGTTTTAGAGTTTTGGAGTTTGGGAGTTTTGGAGTTTTTGAGTTTTGGAGTTTTGGAGTTTTGGAGTTTTAGAGTTTTAGAGTTTTAGAGTTTTAGAGTTTTAGAGTTGTAGAGTTTTAGAGTTTTAGAGTTTTAGAGTTTTAGAGTTTTGTAGTTTTAGAGTTTTGGAGTTTGGGAGTTTTGAAGTTTTGGAGTTTATGAGTTTTAGAGTTTTAGAGTTTTAGAGTTTTGGAGTTTTAGAGTTTTGGAGTTTGGGAGTTTTGGAGTTTTGGAGTTTCGGAGTTTTGGAGTTTTGGACTTTGGACTTTGGACTTTGGAATTTTGAACTTAGTAGAAAGTATAACTTTTGGAATTTTGGAGTTTTGGAGTTTTGGAGTTTTGGAGTTTTAGAGTTTATAGTTTGGGAGTTTTGGAGTTTTGGAGTTTTGGAGTTTTGGAGTTTTGGAGTTTTGGAGTTTTGGAGTTTTGGAGTTTTGGAGTTTTGGACTTTGGACTTTGGACTTTGGAATTTTGAACTTTTGTACTTTGGACTTTTGAACTTTTATACTTTTGTAATTTTGGAGTTTTGGACTTTTGGACTTTTGGACTTTTGGACTTTTGGAGTTTTGGAGTTTTGGAGTTTTGGAGTTTTGGAGTTTTAGAGTTTTGGAGTTTTAGAGTTTTGAAGTTTTGGAGTTTTGGTGTTTTTGAGTTTTGGAGTTTTAGAGTTTTAGAGTTTTAGAGTTTTAGAGTTTTAGAGTTTTAGAGTTTTAGAGTTTTAGAGTTTTAGAGTTTTAGAGTTTTAGAGTTTTAGAGTTTTAGAGTTTTAGAGTTTTAGAGTTTTAGAGTTTTAGAGTTTTAGAGTTTTAGAGTTTTAGAGTTTTAGAGTTTTAGAGTTTTAGAGTTTTAGAGTTTTAGAGTTTTAGAGTTTTAGAGTTTTAGAGTTTTAGAGTTTTAGAGTTTTAGAGTTTTAGAGTTTTGTAGTTTTAGAGTTTTGGAGTTTGGGAGTTTTGAAGTTTTGGAGTTTATGAGTTTTAGAGTTTTAGAGTTTTAGAGTTTTGGAGTTTTAGAGTTTTGGAGTTTGGGAGTTTTGGAGTTTTGGAGTTTTGGAGTTTTGGAGTTTTGGAGTTTTGGAGTTTTGGAGTTTTGGAGTTTTGGAGTTTTGGAGTTTTGGAGTTTTGGATTCTTGGAGTTTTGGAGTTCTGGAGTTTTGGAGTTTTGGAGTTTTGGAGTTCTGGAGTTTTGGAGTTTTGGAGTTTTGGAGTTTTGGAGTTCTGGAGTTTTGGAGTTTTGGAGTTTTGTAGTTTTGTAGTTTTGGAGTTTTGGAGTTTTGGAGTTTTGTAGTTTTGTAGTTTTGGAGTTTCGGAGTTTCGGAGTTTTGGACTTTTGGACTTTTGGACTTTTGGACTTTTGGACTTTAGGAATTTTGGAGTTTTGGAGTTTTGGAGTTTTGGATTTTTGGAGTTTTGGACTTTTAGAATTTTAGACTTTTAGACTTTGTAGTTTTGGACTTTTGGACTTTGGACTTTTGGACTTTTGGACTTTTGGACTATTGGACTTTTGGACTATTGAACTTTTGGACTATTGGACTTTTGGACTTTTTGACTATTTGACTTTTTGACTTTTTGACTTTTTGACTTTTTGACTTTTTGACTTTGGACTTTTGAACTTTTGGACTACTAATTCCTATGTATATTTCATGATATTTCTTTCGAAAACTAAGGTCATGAAAAAGTTTCACTTCTTACGTGTGTACACGCACACATTTTTAAAAAAAATGTACCCATCATTTAGTTTGTTACTCATTTCTCATAGGTACATAAAATCACCATAAAAAAGACACAGCGAAGCGTGGCAGGGTACCGCTAGTATAATTATATAAATAGTAATTTAACCGTGGTTCCAGTGGCTAATGGGACTATTGAACATAAGATTATCTATGCTCCCAAATGAAATTTATTATGGACAAAATCCGGGAAATTCCCAGAACTTCAATGTTCGCTAAGACACGGAGGTGTAACCCTAACCTTTTATACAAAATATACCCCAAAATACTGACTTTTAGCAATATACCCATTAATATACTGATATCGAAAAAAGTCAATAAAATATACCGAAAAAGTATTAAAATACTGAAAACGGTCAAACTCTCACGGTGCGCACTGACACACGTAGTGTGGCCGCTTCAACGTAATAATTCTCGCGTTAATCTCTTTGATGTGCCGCCACTTGAGCTATCGCCTAACGTCAAACGGCAATGGGAATGCCGTTGTCGAATTATGGCGATAATTCGGTGGCTACACTAACGTTTAACGTCCATCAACGCGATAACACAGGCGAAGGAAAAAAAAAATGGAAAATCTTTTTAAAAAAAATTGCCTTAATCTTATGTATTTGTGGATGCTGAAAGCATATTTGGTATTCGTTTTCTTTTATCACCCACAATTCTCACATAATATGATATCCATTGTTACTTCTAAAATGAGGGAAAAATTATATACAAAAATTAAAAATCGAGTTTCTTTTTATTGCCTTACATTTTTTACTAACATTAATATTGAATTATTATAAGGCGAATATTAAGTACTTTTTTTTTTTTTGTATTTTCTCTCCCTTTCTCTCTCTTTCTCTGTTAATTTTCATATATACCTTTTTTCCGATGTGATGAGTTCCAAATACTCTACCTGCTTGAAAAAATTAGTAAACTGTTCACCTCTTGTTCTAAAGTGGTAAATGGATGTTCCAGATTCTAATGAATGTTTTTCTTTCAGTCTAGAACCAAGCAATTCCGCTTTTTTTATTGGTCAAGCTCAACTCTCTCACTAAATCATTTAATTCAGCTTGTGTAAGCAACTGTGGTTCTAAATGTTCTGGAAAACATAGAAAATCTTCATGACTTGGTTGACTTTCATTTAATTTGTAGCTGGACTTTAAAACATCATCTTCAGATTCAGGTGGCATAGGGAAAGGAAGTCCCGGTCCATGTCTTATCGGCTGATCAACTGATGGAACATTAGGATAGACAATCACTTTCTTATTTTTAGAGTTATATCCAGAAACATCTATGCTACGAAAATAACAATCGTTTAAATGACCATGCTGCGAATTTGAAAGCTTTCTACTCCTTTTTGAACTACTTCCGAAGATCGTCCACACAAACTTAACAAACATTGTGAGGAACCCATGATTTGACTTGATTAACAATCTCCACACCAAAATATATGTAAAATATACTTTTTTTTTCAAAATCACTAATGTTTCTTTGATGTCATTTAATGACAAAATCACCACATATAAAACAAAACACGTTGGGAAAATTTTAACTACCACCATTAGCCATATAAAGACAATACATTTAAGTTAAACAATACAGTGCAAGGTTATGTCAACTTATAGAAAAAGAACAGCATTGCAGTTTTTCACAACTACCCACCAAATAACATTTGATTTCATTGCCAGCCTAATTACACTAAAATATGTTGCCAACTTATTTAATTTAAATTTTTAAAGATAGATTATACTATATTTTCCATAGTAAAATGAATTGTTGTCTTTTTCTTGAAATGTGGAAAATCGGTGGGTGATACAACATTTTCATTATTTTTTTCGAAATCATCTCATCGAATTATACAAAGTTTAGCTAAATTTATTGAAAAAGTTTTTTCATCGTTGGCCTGTGTAATTAATGGCATTTCTCCTTAGTGTGGCCCCGGCATCACATACGTCACATAAGGAGTATTTTGCTTAAAATTTAATTATTCTAGACCCAGTGCTTCCGACTGTGTGTTGTACGTCAGTCAGTCAGTGTACGTTTTTAGGGTTCTGTAGCCAAATGGCAAAAACGGAACCCTAATAGATTCGTCATGTATGTCTGTCTGTCTGTCTGTCCGTCCGTAGGTATGTCACAGCCACTTTTCTCCGAAACTATAAGGCCTATGCTATTGAAACTTGGTAATAGATGTATTCTGTGAACCACATTAAGATTTTTATATACGTAAAACTAGAAAAAAAAGCAGTAAATTTTGAGGGTTCCCATACTCAGAACTGATACACAATTTTTTTTTTCATCAAACAAATATGTATAGATAGGTCTTCAAAGATACTATTGAGGTTCTTCACATCATTTTTTCCATAGTGAATAGTTTGCACAAGAGACACTTCCAAAGGGGAAACATGTGCCCCCCCCCCCCCCCCTCTAACTTCTAAACTAAGAGAATGATAAATCTAAAAAAAAAATATGATGTACGATATAGAGTTGTTAGTTTTTTTTTAATACGTCATAAACCGCAATTTTCGGTTAGAAAAATCACTACTACAGCGAACGTGTTAAAACATCAATCAAAGTTACTACGAACTATAAGAACCCTTCATGGGCGAGTCCAACTCGAACTTGGCTGGTTTTTTTTGATGCAACGTTCAACTCGTTTAGGTAAAGATCTTAATATCGGATTTTGCATCTGCCGGCCACAACAGTCAAATAGCTAGCGACTTTTTAAATGATAACTTTCCCCAAAAATGGCACAAACGGCCCTTTTTTTTTTTTTTTTTTTTATTTTACGTGAGGGAAAATCCTCATGGATGTTATGCCGGACTCCTACCGACTAAAAAACCTCACGCAACGCCCAACAGCCTATGGTTGTGAGCCCCGGGTAAGCCCTCGGAAGGATGTCCCAGGACTCCCAACAGACCTACAGCCGCCTCTGCAGCCTCGCCCAGGGGGTGGTTCGGGTGCTAATCCGCGTCTTTGGGGGTGGGTTTCGGGTGTGATCCCGCTTCTAAGGGGGGTCGTGCGTGAGTTCCTCACGTCACGCTGCCGTCATGGGCCTGCTTCTGTAAGGACGGTGAGCGACTCTCTCACCGTCCTCAGACCCCCGGTCATGGAGGCCGATAGTCCTCGGCGAAGACACGTCGGCGGCGTCCAGGCCGCCGACTGCGGAACTCGGGGGGAAGAGTTCTCTCCCGTACCCGCCCCGCCGCCTCTTTCACGAGCATGACCTGCTCGCAGAAAGAGGCGGCGCAGTCCCACTTACTCCCGCTGGAGAGCATGGCTCGCACCATGGTCTCGAGCGAGAGAGTGTCCACGTCCAGACCCACTACGAGGACTGGCACAAACGGCCCTGTGAAATGGACCGCGGGTTCGCCTAATTTTAACATTTTTTGTGAAGTTGTGTTTAAAATGAACTTTAGAAAACAAGCTACTAAAACATTGAGTACCGAAAAGCAGCCATAAAGTTTATTTTAATGCGAATTCACTCCACTATACGTAAAATCATCAACATAAACAAGTTGAACGTTGCATAAAAAAATGATTTCCGCTTCGAATAGGTATGTACGAGTAGTTAATTAAATTAAAGAGCATGAAATACGATGCATTCTGTTTATTTCAGATACCATGTTTCATAGTAACATTTACTCCTTATGACCTACACAATCGATATTCAAATAAAAATAATGTTTTATTTTTCGAAACGACCGGGTTCGATTCCCGAGCTGTGCAAGAGATTTTTTTCAATTGTAAGTATGCAGTTCTTATTTTCTCTAAAATCGATAACATGGTTCCTAAGAACAGATATTTCTATATCTCTTATATTTACAGACTTGCCCGTACTGACCGTTCCCAATGTTACACCCGGTATAAAATAAGTGCGCCTTCACACTAGCGTAGGCGTTCGATGGACGTATGCGCGGCGTAGACGCGACGTATACGCGACGTATACGCGGCGTATACGCCGCGCTAGCGTCACACAATTCGTTGACGTTTTGGTATCATCGTTAACAAAATAGATTCTGACCAGGAAACACTAGTGATGGCTTTACTTTGAAAAAGAAGACTATTGCGAACTGCGAATAAAATTTTGTTCGTGGTTCGGGAAAGACTTTCCGGGCTGCGCCTCGGGACCCTATGCTATTATTTTTTATATCGATTTCTTTCATTAATTACATAATAATTAAAACGATGCATACGAAAATACATGTTAATTTGCAATCCAACATGGCCGCCGCCGCGCCGTATTTACAAAATTTCATGATGGGTATCCTTTTAGAGGTTTTTAGTATGCTGAGTACGAATTGTATGACGATTTTGAAATCCAATATGGCCGCCGCGCTGTAAATACGAAATTTCATGATAGGTATCGTTTTATGGGTTTTTAAGTATGCTGACTACGAATATCATGATATTTAAATTCCCACTCAGCATGTAAAATAACCGGCATCCTGCCGTTTGGCAGAATTTGCTTCGTCAATTTTTACTCCCCGAAAAACTTATCGCATAGTTTCATTTCCTAAAAGAATCTTTAGCAAATTTATATTTCGCATTTAAAATGCTTCGTCAAATTACAGCTTGCTCAATTTTTATTAAGTCAAATATACTCTTAAGATACTTATTTTCTAGTAGCAGTCATTTCCATGCCGAGAATAAGTCGCTTGTGAACAGGATTGTACACAATCCCCCAGTAACGCGGCGTACACGCCGCGTACACGTCGCGTCTACGCCACGCATACGTCCATCGAACGCCTACGCTAGTGTGAAGGCGCACTTAATGGCAATAAAATTACCATTGTTGTATGGGAGCCACCCTCAAATATTATATTTAATCTATTTTTAGTACTTTCTGTTAGGTACCTAAGTATGTAGGAAAGTAAGTATAATTCTATGGTACCTACGTTACCAATCGTACGTCGATCCTCTTCGGCAGCCAAGTTAGCAGAATATAGCAGGAAGCAGCAGATAGAAGCGATAGCACTGATAATTTTAGATGAAGTAAGGCGGTGAAGTATGAAAAAAAAAGACGAACTGAAGATATTATTTCACAATTTGCAAGTACCTATAGTTTATTTAAAGAAAATTTAACACTTACAAAACATTCACAATTAATTATATTATTAGATTATTATATATCACGGAATTAAGTAGATACAATAGCTGAGAGCGCAAGATACGTGTTACCAGAACTTGTAGGATCTGAGCACTGGGATGTTCTAGCATGCAGCTGCCTGCGCCCGAGCTGTTATCGTGGGGGGCGTAAGGCTGCGGTGCCGGCGTCATAAGCGGAGCGGTTTAGTGGTAGCGAGTAGATCGCCATAGGTATAGCGGCAACAATACACATAATCCGTGAATTCAGCTCTCTAGCTACGAGTATAACCGTTCACAAGACTCAGTCTCCTGACGGACAGACGGACGGCGAAGTCTCATAAATAGGGTCTCATCTTATGGGGATAGAGGACAAATTGTTTATAAAAAACGTGACACCTCAAGAGACACCCGGATGGAACGAAGTTCCTTTCGCTTAATTAGTGAAGGAATTGTAATAAAAAAATATTTTAATTAAATAAAATATTGTAAACAAAAACAGAAACAGAAACAAAAACAGAGACAAAAAAAAAACAAATATAAAAAACCGGCCAAGTGCGAGTTGGACTCGCCCATGAAGGGTTCCGTAGCAGCAAATAACATAATATAAAAGTTCTTAAAGTTCGTTGTAACTTTGATGTTTTAACACGTTCGCAGTGGTAGTGATTTCACTAACCGGAAATTGCGGTTTATGACGTATTAAAAAAAAACTACCAGCTCTATCTCGTTCAAATCAATTTTCGTTGGAAGTTTTTATGGCAATGTACATCATATATTTTTTTAAGATTTATCATTCTCTTAGATTAGAAGTTAGAGGGCAGACATTTTTCCACTTTGGAAGTGTCTCTTGCGCAAACTATTCATTTTAGAAAAAAATGGTGTTAGAAACCTCCATAGCATTTTTGAAGACCTATCTATAGATAACCCACACGTATGGGTTTGATGAAAAAGAAAAAATTGAGTTTCAGTTCTGAGTATGGGGACCCCCAAAATTTACAATTTTTTTCTAGTTTTATATAAGAATCTTAATGCGGTTGACAGAATACATCTAGTTACCAAGTTTCAATAGCATAGGCCTTATAGTTTCGGAGAAAAATGGCTGTGACACACGGACGGACAGACAGACAGACATGAAGAATGTATAAGGGTTCCGTTTTTGCCATTTGGCTACGAAACCCTAAAAAGTGTGTTCGTGTAACCGCGCGATTGAAGTAAAACTTCTATGCCATTGACGGCATATATCACTGAAATTATTTATATTAATATCATGCATTCGAATTTAGAATAGCTATTCAAAATTCGAATAGCAAGCGTTACTTCCGTCAGAAAAACAATCTGAGTTACTCCCTAGTCGCGCCTAAAGAAGTTTTACTTCAAAAATCTGAGTTTCTCCCTAGTCGCGACAAAAGAAGGTTTTCTTCAAAAATCTGAGTTACTCCCTAGTCGCGCCTATTGAAGTTTTACTTCAAACGTCTGAGTTACTCCCTAGTCGCGCCTATTGAAGTTTTACTTCAAACGTCTGAGTTACTCCCTAGTCGCGCCTAAAGAAGTTTTACTTCAAAAATCTCAGTTACTCCCTAGTAGCGCCTAAAGAAGTTTTACTTCAAAAAACTTTTCAGAGCGATACTCCTATTTGCTTTGATGTTGCTCGTAGAGCTCATGTTCGTCCCCTGGCTAGCACGAACACTACCACTACCACTAACACTAACACTACCACTAGCAAAAGTGTCGTGCCAACTTTTGGTCTGGTGACAATTTTTTCCGTCTAGCCCCCTTTCGCAACGCGCCATAAGGAACTTCGTTCCAAAAATAAATCCTATATAATCCTACTGATTAAAATCATGAGGGGTTACTTGTATCTTTAATTGGTTTTATTTCCGGGTGAGGCAAGCGATTTTTAGCTTGTCCATGAAAACAGTTTTGTTTATTACCCGGACTGGATAGAAGAAAGAAGGGTAATGTTTTTCGAGACTATGTATGTATGAATGTATGTCCAATTCTTTGTTCCGTCCTACAGCCTGAACGGCTTGACGGATTTTGACATGCGAGGTGTCATTTGATTCGTCGTAATTGTGTGAGTGACACCAGGTATAATAAATTTAATTACTAAAGAATCAAAATAGCGAATTTTTGGCGCTATAATTATTTAACTGCGATGGATGAAAAACTACTGAACCTAATTCGATGCGGTTTTATTTGTTTATAAGGTCTTAGTCAGTCACTCAAAGTCTTACATTTGTTTGATTGCAATCGGTTAAGTAGAACCAGAAACATGACCAAAAATATAATAATTAAGGTTAAATTTCAGTGAAGTCCTTTCACTACACAAAAATTTATAATACCACTTCTAAGATAACTAAAAAGTTTTAAATCAACTTACTTGTGTTCCTGCTGGCAAATGTTGCCGACAAAGTAAAACAGTAAGTAGCTAAAGAAAATTACAAAATAAATTTAGAGCTTGTTTTTTGCTTTTCAGTTGTATTTTTACTTTGCAGTCGGGTTTTTTGTTTTCTTAATAATTAAGTTTATTTTTAAAAATAAATTAAAGTCCGTAAAATTAGTTTACTGAATAATTTGAAATAGTTCTCCTCCAGAGCTTATCGATTTCTCCCACCCTGTATGTCAAAATACTTGACTTGTTTTGCAAAATTCTCAAGTCAGGAAACACCAAGAAAAGGAAAGTATAGTGGGTACTTCATAATAACATGTTACGAGCTTTTTATACCACGGAATGAAACATATACGGAGCCCTTACGTCGACGCAACACATGGATTATTATGAAAATTATAAGTTTGAGTCGTGCCTCTGTTCGGAGGAAATTTTGCGCAATCGATTTACCCCGTGCGGGGTGCGTCGGGGCGGCGAGGGATATCGTGCGGTTTTCACAGAGATCGGTTCTAGGACCGCTGTTGTGAAACATCGGCTATGATTCCACGGTACAACAATATGCAGAAACATTACTTCTTACAAACGGGCGAAGAGAAAACCATACCTATTCGCCTCGATCCCGGTTTGCGCTCGGTACGCAACCAGTTTACATGACGTAGGAATGTGCCGCAGAGACGAATGGATGGCGTGTCGTTTTTTTTTCAACACAGCCGCGTGATATTTTTTACAAAAAAAATATTTTAATGACGAGTAGAGTCTATTGTGCTTCATTTGGTTCCATGAATTCCTCAATAAAGCACCCAGAGATAACCTTTTCAAAATTACCTGGAAACTCCAAAAAGTCTTGCCTTTTGAAGTTTCCAGGTAATCTATCTATACCTACATAATTATGATAAAACTGTTGAGGGTCGAGAGTCTATACATGGAAAATATTTAAAAAAAAATTAATTGTAGGGCGTTCTCTAATCGATACTGAAGCCGAAAATGTAATTTAAATTTTTCATGTCTGTCTGTCTGTCCGTATCCCAAATAAGTATCACGCCGAAACAACTGAATCGATTTGAATGAAACTTGGTACAATCGAGGAAGGAGGAAGGTTCTAGAATACTTTTGATTCCGATATTTTGCGCTGTTCCTTTGGGAGAGGGGATGAAAGACAAAATGGTTATTTAGTTGTAACTTCTCAATACGTGATTCGATTCCAAAAAAAAATTCAGTGCTATAAAGGCAGTACTTTAAGGATTGTTTTAATGTTGAGGGTTTTGTAGTTCAGGAATTAGAGACATCTCAACTTTCGCAAAACCTGGAATTCCAGGATTCCTTTGAATGTAAGGGTAAATCTAAACTGGCGTGTTGGCTTTATCATAAAAGAGTTTAGGCTATTGTTAAATACTGAATTGTTTTAGAATGGACTTAATCTTAAGCCAACAGGGCAGTTTCATACGCACCCATGAGTCTATTGATAAAATACCTGTCCTTTCATACACCTTATGTGGCGTAAACGAAGTAGCGAGGGTCAGCTAGGTAGTTTTAAAATATAAATATAATTAATTTTACCTGAGTACAAGTTGGTACTACTAGTTGGGTAAAGTTAAGGAAAGTGATTGACACGAGCGAACTAGGTACGCTTGTGTTTGCTTGTGATCCGATCTAATATAATATCTGCCTGTCTATTTCAACACGGCATTAGGCTCACCACCTATTATATAGTTACGTTGAACCTACAACTATAAGGTGAGATGTGGGCGTAGGTATACTTACAATGTCTCTGCCTACTAAAGTGTGAAGGCTATTTTAGGGTCCCGTTCCCAAAGAGTAAAAACGTTACCCTATTACTGAGACTCCGATGTTCATCTGTTTGTCTGTCCCCAGGCTGTATCTCAGGAATCGTGATAACTATACAACTGAAATATCTTCACAGATGATGTACCTATTTTTGTTGCCGCTGTAACAACCAATATTTACTTAGTGACTTTTTAGGGTCTCGTAGCCAAACGGCAAAAACGGAACCTTTATAGATTGGTCATGTCTGTCTGTCTGTCCGTCTGTCTGTCCGTCCATGTGTCACAGCCAGTTTTCTCCAAAACTATAAGACCTATGATATTGAAACTTGGTAACTAGATGTATTCTGTGAACCGCATTAAGATTCTTATGTATAACTACAAAAAAAAGCAGTCAATTTTGGGGGTCCCAATACTCAGAACTGAAACTTAATTTTTTTTTTCATCAAAACCATACGTGTAGAGTATCTATAGATAGGTCTTCCCCCCCCCCCCCCCCTCTAACTTCTAAACTAAGAGAATGATAAATCTAAAAAGAAGATATGATGTACATTGCCATAAAAACTACCAACGAAAATTGGTTTGAACGAGATAGAGCTGGTAGTTTCTTTTAATACGTCATATATATCAACCCTTCCAAGACACAAGCGTGTTTTTTCACCGCTAAGCAAACCCCAATTACTGTAGCGCCGCAATTTCAGGGCACATCTCTTTCCATCGCCAAAAGTATAGGGATCCTTGGCGTTGACATCTCCAGTGACGTTCAGTTCCGTAGTCATTTGGAGGACAAGGCTAAGCTGGCGTCCAAGAAGCTAGGTGTGCTCAACAGGGCGCGGCGGTACTTCACTGCGGCGCAAACACTGCTTCTCTATAAATCGCAAGTGCGGCCGCATATGGAGTACTGCTGTCACCTCTGGGCGGGAGCACCTGAATATCAGCTTCGTCCATTTGGCTCGGTGCAAAGACGAGCTGTAAGAATTGTCAACGATCCTGTACTTACAGCTGGTGTGGAACCTCTTCGCGACAGGAGAGACTTTGCCTCCTTATGCGTGTTCTACCGCCTGTACAATGGTATGTGCTCTGAGGAATTGTTTGATATGATGCCCACGGCTACGTTCTATCATCGCACCGCTCGCCACAGACAGGGAGTTCATCCTCACACTCTGCGTCCGGTGCGTTCCAGCACGGTTAGATCCGATAGGTGTTTTCTTCCACGCACGCTTAGGTTGTGGAATGACCTCCCTGCCTCGGTTTTCCCAAACGCCTACAGTATGGGGTTCTTCAAAAGGGGTCTTAGAAGGTTTTTACAGGGTCGGCAGCGCGAGTGTGGCACCTCTGGTGTTGCAAACGTTCATAGGCTGCGGTGACCACCGGTCCTTCTGGTGGGCCGTATGCTTGTCTGCCACCTTAGTGGTATAAAAAAAAAAAAAAAAAAAAAAAAAAAAAAAACCGCAATTTTAGGTTAGAAAAATCACTACCACTGCGAACCTGTTAAAACATCAAAGTTACAACGAACTATAAGAACTTTTATATAATGTTACTTGCTGCTACGAAACCCTTCATGGGCGAGTCCCACTCGCACTTGGCCGGTTTTTTTCGAATTTTGACATTGAACCCTACAGGGGCGAGTCCGACTCGCACTTGGCCGTAGTTTTATTTTGTATAATTGAACTCTCTACATTTTTTGTCTACGATGCAATCTATCTATACTAATATTATAAAGCGGAAAGATTTGATTGTCTGTTTGTTTGCATCGAATAGGCTCCGAAACTATTAAACCGATTTGAAAAATTCTTTGACTATTTTGAAGTTACACTATCTCCGGTGAACATAAGTTATATTTTATTCCCATATTCCCTTTTGCGGATGCTACGCGGGTGAAACCGCGTGACATCCGCAAGTAAATTTGTCTATCATCAAGATTTTGTATTGTATAAGTAGTGTAATAATTACACTGTACCTTTTTTCTCATGAAATAAATTTATCTTATCTTTCTAATAATATTTTTATTCTACGATAAAACTTATCGTGTTGACTGAAAAACGCACATAACCCATTTTTAGCAACACAGAATTATTTTTAGTACACGGTAATCACCATTGATTTGAAAGACAAAATGATTTTCACCGGCGCGGCGTGAAATAGATACCATTTTGTCTTTCATCCCGTCTCTCCCAAAAGGAACCGCGCAAAATATCGAGGTCAAAATTACCCTAGCCTTTCCCGGATAAAAATTCTCCATAGATTATTTAGTATTATATACTAGCTGACCCGCGCAACTTCGTTTGCGTTCATAAGAAAGAGAGAGACAGAGAGAAAGAGCGCTATTGTTTTGATATCATGTTTTCCCGTCATTTACCTCCGTTGCGTTTACGCCCGTCGCATCGCTTCTATTCATTATTTTAGAAATAATTAATGTTACTGTGATCGAAAACCTCCCAAAAACGCGAGATAGCACCCAAACCCACTTAGGTGAGGCCATAGTGGTAGCCGTAGGTCTGTTGGAAGTTCTGGGTTGACTACCGAGGGCTTATCCGGGGCTCCCAACCGTAGGCTGTTAAGCACGATACGTGTGGTTTTTAGTCTTTAAGAGTCCGGCATAGCATATATGTAGGAATTTCCTCACTCTAAAAAAATGTAACTGTGACCGAACCTTAGGATAAATAAATAAATAGGTATTTTGTCTTAGAACTTTTTAAGAGTAACAATTATTTCGTAATAAATTATTTTTATGTAACTTCAACCATTTACGCAGAGGCGCAACGGATACTCTCAATAACGATTAAATGTTTTCCGTTTTCGAAACATTTCTCATTGCTGCACCGCTCCTATTAATCTTAGCATTGTGTTATGTAGCCTATAGCCATTCTCAATAAATGTACCTACTTACTATCGAACAGTTTTTGAAACCCTACCAGTAGTTTCAGTAAGGCTTGCCTTGGTATGATGTGATCATGGTCCCTTTGCAGCGTGTGTCCAATCCAGCGCAGCAGCTACACTTCCGACGTTTGATCTGTTGGTGGATAGGGGTCTCACTGCAGCGTTCCAATAGTCTTACGTTCGTGATGTTCTCGGGCCCGTATATACCGAGGATCCATTGGAGGCAGCGTTTGACGAAGACTTATAGCTGGTAGCTGGTGCGAAATGTCTTTAGTGACCTTCCATGTCTCGCATTCGTATAGCAGTTAGCAGTACAATTTTAACGTTTACTTTGTTTTGAGTTTCACTCTTCGTGTCCATTTTCGCGACTGCCTCAGCTGTGTAAAAGGTTGTTCTGGCCTTGGCGAGACTCGAAATGATGTAGGGTACTCTTCTATCCCATCAGTTTCTGACACGACACTCCCGAGGTACGTGAATTAGTGCCTCTACCACATCTCTTGCGTCTGTCGATTTTATTTAATTTCAGTCCAGCCATTCGCTGCCTCATCCTCTCGTTGTCCTGCAAGTTGTTCTGCAGACATGCATGACGGCGTGTGTGCGCCTCAGCAGGCACAGGACATCGGCATCATTTAACTCCTCCAGGATATCAGTATAGGCCCCATTCTATGCCGCGCCGATTGTTCTTTGCGGTATTCAGCATTATACCATCTATTTTCTATGGATGGTTGTTAACTATCCTGTTATCTTCATAACGATCCTCTAAGGTAGGTACAGTATGTATTTTCAAAAGAGTTTGTGAACTCTATTTTTAATTTCTTTTTCAGAATGTTGATGACATTCGATTGATGTCATTTTATACACGTTACGTCTACTACATTGATACATGTAATAAAATTCTAACACGCCGGTGTTTGTATGTAAATTGTTTATACTGAGGAAAATTCTATACTGAGGAATAGCTTTAACCATTAAGCTCTATTTTGATTAAGCAAACAGGGCAGATTCACACGCTACTTGATGAGTATGATTAATAAAAACCTCTAATTTCATAGACCTTGTGTGACGTAAACAAAGTTACGAGGGTCAGCTAGGATAAAACAATAGGTTTCTTCTTATCTACTTAAAAACTATTTTTACAAATTTTATGGTAATAATAGACATTCTTTGAAATGTGCATTTATGGTATTGTTGTGACTTTTATGACACGTTTAAAGTACAGAGTTATGGGATAGATGGCGCTCGCGGCTACGTCAGCGTGAAATTTTTTTACCGCTTCCCATGGGAACGTACTCCTGGGATAAAAAGTAGCCTATGTGTTATTCCAGACTATAATGTATCTCTGTATAATACCAAATTTCAGCCCGATCCGTTCAGCCGTTTGAGCGTGAAAGAGTAACAAACATCCACACTCACAAACTTTCGCATTTATAATATTAGTAAGATTACAACAATTTTCATCAAGTGTCGACAATCAAGAGTATAAATTAGACTTTTTTAGACATCATTTAAAAGCAAGAAAGAAAAATTAATGGTCTTATGTATGAGTACACATAAATTTTATTTCTTGGATACTAGCTGGCCCACGCAACTTCGTTTGCGACACCTAAGATAGAGAGGAAGAGAGGTATGGTAATAATATTTGAATATCACCCGTTCCCGTTGCGTCGCGTCGTAAATATTCATTACTCCATGAGATTGAGAAAGAGAGAGAGAGAGAGAGAGAAATATAAGTTTCCCGTCACGTGTATTGCCGTCGCATTACTTAATTTCGTTTGCGAGAAAGGTTTCCCGTCGCATTATCGAAGAACAAATTTGATTTCCATTAAAATGGTTATTGTAAATAACCCTAAAAGATAGCATGCTGTTGCGGACTTTTTTTAGAACTTTTTAAGAGGAACAATTTTGTAACACATCATTTTTAACCACCGACGGAAACCCGAACGGGGTGTGTGTGTGTGTGTGTGTGTGTGTGTGTGTTTGTAAGTCTGTCTGTGGCATCGTAGCTCCCAAACGGATGAACCGATTTTGATTCTGTTACTTTTGTTTGTAAAATGGGTTAGGGGAGAGTGTTCTTAGCTATGTTTTATAAAAATCGGTTAAGCCATCTCAAAGATATGAGGGGCGAAAGTGGTGATGAAAAATTTAATGTGTTCAAATATACCTCTATCGTCATCGACATCACGATACCACAAGATTTATGAAAATCGGTTTAGCCATTCGAAAGGTATGAGGAGTGGAATGTATTTCTAATTCTGTAACCACTCTCCGCGCAGTTCGCATGAGCTCTGAATAATTGTTGATAGACTATACGTATTTTGATATTTAAAAAAACCCAAATAAAACTCCTATAAAAAGCATGAAATAAAAAATTAAATTAATAAAAACCCCCGATTCACAAAAAAAGAACAATAAAAAACCTGTAAAAAGTAAAAAAAATAACTATTATATTATGACCTATCTACGTAATTTGTTCCCTCCGTCCAGCTGATTAGCTGAACAAATTCTTCGAAGGCTTTTTGTACTGCCTCTTGGGTATTGAATTTCTTTCCCGCCTAGAAGTTATCCAAATTCTGGAAAAGGTAGTGGTGAGTATGGCGGATGACAGAAGAGCTTCCAACCCCAGTTCTTGCAACTTGGAGACCGTCTGCTGTGCAGTAGGTCGCGCGTTGTCGTGCAGGAGCAGCGGAGACGAGCGATTGACCAATGCTGGTTGGAGATGTACCAGCATTCTCCATCATTGTGTTCAGTTCTCACCCCGTTAATGTTAGTAATGCTCACCCTGTTGGATAAAAAGCTGTGCTGAATCACACCGGCGCTAGACCACCAAACATTGACCATCACTTTTCTATGGGTAAGTTTTCGTTTAGGGCATTGTTTAGGTGCTGAACCAGGATCCAACCAACTTGCTGAGCGCTTGCGGCTATCAAACAGAATCCATTTTTCATCGCAAGTAACAATACGGTTCAAAATTCTTTCATTTGTGTGTCTGTTGAGTAATGCAAGGCATGTCTCGACGCGTACTTCACGCTTGCGATCATTGAGTTCGTGGGGCACCCATTTACCAAGCTTTTTTACCTTGCCAATTTGACGAAAATGGACCAAGATTATTTTAATGCTAACGTCGAAAGCTGCTGCTAATTCAGCCGTAAATTGTGCATCATCGGCTTCCTCACATTCGGATCACACAAATATTTGAACCGACCCAGGAATCGAACCCAGGACTCCAGCGCCGCTGGTGGTATCACTACCGACTACGCTACAGAGGCAGTCAGTCAGTCTTTAATTCGCCATTTTCGACCAAAGTCTTCGCACGACCACGAGGTTCATTTTTCAGGTCGAAATTTCCAGAACGGAAGCGAGCAATCCAATAACAGGCGGTGCATTGGTTTGTAATGTTAGCTCCGTAAACGTCGTTGATGTTGCGTGCCGTTTGTGCCGCGTTGCTGCCATGACGATACTCATATTCCATAATTACTCGAATTTTTAACGTATCCATAATGACGAAAAAGATTGAAATGCGATAAAAACTTCACACTAATCAAGAAACAAAATGACTACTTTTGGAAAATGAATTCCATGTTTTCAAAATAAAATTAATTTGAAATTAGAATTCTTAGCCAAACAAAAATTATTTCGATTTGAAATGGCCAGTAGGTACCTACTGCAGAACGGCAATTACAACGGTAAACATCTATTATGTTCGTTTTTTTTTTTTTTTTTTAATTAATAAATATTCACGGACATTTCACACAACGCTATCTGATCCCAAAGTAAGCTAGGAATAACCTGCTTGTGTTATGGGTATCAGACCACGGATATTAATACTTATATACTTTTTAAATACATACATATTATACATAGAAACACCCAGACTCTTGAAACAAATATTTATGGGTGACACAAATATTCGTCTCTGGTGGAAATCCAACCCACGACCTCCAGCGCCGCAGGCGGTATCCCTACCGACTGCGCCACAGAGGCAATGTATACATAGATGTCACACGAATTTCATAATTTAGAATTTTTTCATTTCGAATGCTTCGAAATTACGATTATCACAAATCCGATGGCGGCTACGAATAGGATAGATACCGACTTATTAAAATTTTGAATCAATAAATATATAGTATAGATATCTAATAATATAAAACTATTAGAAATTACAACTGAAAAACCATTTTGTCTTTCATCGACTCTCCCAAAAGGAACCGCGCAAAATATTGGGATCAAAGTACCCTAGTCTTTCCGGGATTATAAGCTCAGATTGTGAAAAGTATCATTCAAATTGATTAGTAGTTTCGGCGTGATACTAATTCGGGATACAGACAGAAAGCCAGACGGAAAGACAGACAGACAGACGCTTTTTTTTTTCAATTACATTTTCAGCTTCAGTATCGAGAATGCCCCACAATTAAAATTTTGAAAATATTTTCCACTAGCTGATGCCCGCAGCTTCGCCCGCGTAAAATTTGTTCCCGTGGGAACTTATACCCGGAATAAAAAGTAGCCTATGTGTTATTCCAGACTATAATGTATCTCTGTACCAAATTTCAGCCCGATCCGTTAAGCGGTTTGAGCGTGAAAGAGTAACAAACATCCACACTCACAAACTTTCGCATTTATAATATTAGTACGAAGTAAGATGTACAGATTCTCGACCCTCTACAGTTTGATTATATTTATAGATTAACTGAAAAAGAAACGACGGATTTGGTTTTCCCCAAATACATATCAACAACGAAATTTTTAGTTTTAATTCCCGGAATTATAGAATCAGTATTTCTACTTTCCCAGAGGGTAGAAAATGCGAATGAAAACGAGTAGGTACTCGGCTTCGCCTCTTGGAACCTATATTGTTAAAAATTACAGAGAAACATAATTATTACATATTATTATCTATATTTACATTATTACTAAACCTAAATAAAGCCCCCGTGGCATTGTGCCCAAAAGACTAGCAGCATTCCCCCTTTGAATAGCAATACCTATTCGCTGAGCAAGAAAACTGCCAGCCTTTAAAGTTAAAATAAATGACTTGAAATGTTACAAGCATACACAAGATCGATAAATTAACACATTTATTATTATTCATTATCAATCCATGCTTTCATGCAGCTGCTTATCAAATGCTGTACTTACCTAAAATAAATTCCAATTAAAAAAAATAATACAATACTTATTTTCACTTTGTTATTAACGAATTAATACATACATACATACATACATATCATCACGCCTGTTTCCCATCGGGGTAGGCAGAGACTATGGCTTTCCACTTGCTACGATCCTGGCATACCACTTTCGCTTCTTCTACTTTCATAAGTGCTTTCATACACGCTCGCCGGTTAAGGGTACTCTTGACCTGGCCTTTTTCCAGCAGGTCATCAATTTGGTTACCATGCGTACGCCGAGGATGACCCCTACCAGCTTGCCCATTCATTATCGCCTTATAGATCTGTTTAGTCAGTCTATTTTCATCCATCCTCTCAACATGTCCAAACCATCTAAGCATCCCTTTTTCTATCTTTGTCACTACATCTTCAGTTATACCACATTGTTTTCTAATCACGCTATTCCTTTCTTTGTCCATCAATTTCACTCCAGCTATACTTCGCAGACTTCTCATTTCCACTGCATTAATTTTACTTTCATGCTTCTTCTGCCACACCCAACTTTCACTACCATACATAAGTGTGGGGATAAGCACACCCCTATGCACAGCCACTCTCGCCTTCTTAGACACGTTTTGACTGCTCATAAAGGTATGCATCGCCCCATTCACTTGATTTCCTGCCAAAACTCTTCTCTCAATATCCTGGTCACACTTTCCATCTCTCGTAAATTTTGAACCCAGGTATACAAATTCTTTCACCTGTTCCACTCTTTGCCCTTCGATAATAATAGGGCAATTCGTCATACATTCCTCTCTTTCAAAAACCATTACTTTAGTCTTACTTACATTCACTTTCATTCCTCTACCTTTCAGCGCCTCATCTATAATATTAACCATCAACTGCAACTCCTCCGCCGATGCAGCTAAGATCACCTGATCGTCAGCATATAGGAGGCATTTGATGGTCAGCTCGTTCAGTTTTATACCACACGCACTCTCTTGCAATTCTTTCAAACAACTGTCCATGTACAGGTTAAACAGCCACGGTGACGCTACACAACCCTGTCTCACACCCCTTTCTATATTAAAGAAGTCCGTGCAAGCTCCGTTGATCCTGACACAAGCACTTGAGCCCTCATAAAGAGATTTCAGTGCTCGTATCAAGCTGCTGCTCACCCCGTACAAAGACAATGTTGACCATAGTTCATTCCTCACCACTTTGTCATAGGCCTTCTCCAGATCTACGAATACGCAATATACCTTTTGGCTTTTCGCCAAAACTTTTTCTGCTATGCATCGTAAGGAGAAGACCTGATCCGTGCATCCCCTTCCTTTCATAAATCCTGCTTGAACATCCCACATTTTTCCTTCACTTTCATTCATCACTCTTTTTATCAACACTTTCGCATACAGTTTACCGACGATGCTGAGCAGGCTTATGCCGCGGTAATTTTTGCACTCTTGCTGCGACCCTTTTCCTTTGTACAGCGGCACAATGACCGCTTTGGACCATTCTTTTGGTACGCTGCCATTCCTCCAGCACAGATTAAAAAGGCGGTACAGCTGGTCAATCACCACGCCACGTCCTGCTTTCAGCATCTCAACGGAATATCAATCCCAGCAGCTTTGCCTAGTTTCATACTATTCAATGCTTCCACTATTTCTTCCATGCTAATGTCGTTTTCATTACCAATTTCATTCATTTCACAAAAATGAGTTTGCACTTGCGTATCCTCTTTATCAAATAGACTTTCAAAATACTCCTTCCATATTTTTAGCACACACTCTTCTCCTCCCACAAAACTTCCATCCTGGTTTCTGATCTTATTAAGCGGTGATGTGGTCTGTTGACTCCTCACCGCTTTTATGGACTTCCAAAAGAATTTTATATTCTGTTGGAAGTCACCAGATAACCTTTTATCAAATTCATCTCTATCATTCTCCTTCTTTCTTACTAACACCTCTTTTGCCACACGCTTATACCTTTTAAACTCATCGTTGGCCATTCGTACATCCTCATCTGTTGCCTTCTGCATTCTTTGATTGGCCTTTGTAGCCAGCAAGTCCAACCATGCTTTCTTCTTATCAGACAACGCTTTCAGAACTTCCGCGGTCATTCTTTTTAACTTACATCCTTGGCTTCTCTTGCTCACACCACACAGTTCAATCGCAACTTCCACGAGTCCTTCCTTAATCGGCTTCCATAATTCTTCAATCTCACATACTACATCTAAATTATCAAACTTTTTGCTTAGTTTGCTCACAAATTCCTCTTTTATACCTATCTCTTGCAAATTCTCAACTTTTATGCGTTCTAGTACACTAACAGGTTCACGCACACGGTGCCTCCACCGCTGAAACAGACCTCTTACTCGGCTGACAACCAAGAAGTGGTCTGTGTCAATCCCAGCACCGCGGTAGGCTCGAGTGTCTAGTACTTTCTTTCTCATCCTTGCGTCAACAATCACAAAGTCAATCATGCTCCTCTTACTTCCTTCTTGTCTCGTAACCAAGTGGATATCTTTGTGGTGAAACATGGTGTTAGTCACCACAAGATTCCTCTCCAAACATACTTCAAGCAAACTTTCTCCATTTTCATTCACTCGCTCATCACCAAACTTTCCCAATACTCTTTCATACCCATCACGCTTGACTCCAACCCACCCATTAAAATCGCCTAACATTACTATCCTCTCATTTAGTTTGCACTTACTCAAAACATCACTCATGCTCTCCCAAAATGCCTGCCTCTCGCTTTGGTCTCGTAAAGATCGGCGCCACCGCGCATCTTGCGGAGCATATACTCCTAAAACAAAGATGCGGGTAAGTCCAACCTTCAGCCTCAACCAAACGAGTCTTGGGCTTACACATTCATATTCTGTGACACATTCATTCATTCTCGCAGACAGTACTACACCAACGCCCTGACACGCTTTACTGGTTTTAGGCACACCCGACCAGTAGGCAGTGTAGGGTCCATGTGTGGTGGTGTCACATCCTTTCCTCTTTGTCTCATTCACGCACAGAATATCGAGTCGTCTCTCTTTCATCATCTTGCATACTTCCTCAATTTTGTCTATCATACCTCCTCTTACATTCAACGTAGCAAAGTGGCTATCCCCAGTCCACTTTTCGCCTCGATGGGAAACGAGACGTGATGGGTTGCGAACCACATCGCCGCCATTTTGGATTTTGTTTTTGGTTTTGTCCATTGCGTTCCCACGAAAAGCACGAATTAATAGAGGTTAAAATTATGAAGTTCTATCTCCCGAAACTGTAGGATCTGTAAATGTTGTTGAAAATACGCCTGAAAACGGATACTCTGGCTTCATCCGCTTGGAAAAATTATTGATTAAATATTATTTAAAGTTATTTGATATAAAATATGAAATAAAAAAATAATTACAAGCACACACAGGATCAATAAATGAATAATATCACGTCGTTAAAAAAAATATATTTTTCACTTATTTCCAAAATAAAATTGAAGAACAAAATGTCAAGAATTACATGTCGACAAAAATATCCACCAGTTCCTTCATGGTTAGACACTAACCTACCTACTCTATACTTTGGTATGCGGGGTCCTGCTAACATCTTAAGGACCCCAATGGGTCGGATCCTCCTCGTGGTGCATCCTAGGCAACGGAGTAGCGACCACTCCCCTTCCTCTGTGGGGGAGTTGTGCTACTCTGGCTAATTCCGGCCGAGGCGGGAGTAACCCACCTGTGGGTTGCTCGGTGGTGTGTGTTGCTGCCGGCCGTGCCGTTGTTCACGGCCGGCAGCAGCAATGATGGGTCGCCGTCGCTTCGCCTCCTTTGCTGGCGAGACGATGGCGGCAAAGTGGGAGAGGCACTGCGTGGGGGGCGGGAGTTTGGGTAGATGCTCCCGCCCTGCCATGCAGTTCGGGCTGCCGGCCGTGAGTAACGGCACGACCGGCTTCAACAGTGCTGGGCCGCTGTCACCTCGCCAGTTGACGAGGTGATGGCGGCAAAGCGGGAGGTGCACTGTGCGGGGGAGCGGGAGTAACCGATAATGCTCCCGCTCTGCCGTGCAGTTCGGGGGCGCCGCAGTGAGGAGTTACTGCGCGCCCCCGATTGTTTCTTGACCGTGGGCGTAAGGTCGGGGGACCCCGCCCACCAACGGTCACATGGCGGTGGGCACCTTTTCCGTGTTCCAGGGGTGCCCATTAGCGCACGCCTGCGCCAGCCGCTCTCTGTCTCCTCTATTACAGAGGGGCGCTCGAGAGCGGTGCAGGCGTGGACTTCAGCTCCTTAGGGAGCTTTGGGGAGCCGCCCATCTGGTTTCCCCGAGGAGAGCCCCGAATAAACGGGGCGCCCCTAGCCGGGTCGACGTGAATAATCTTTTGATATCCCTCGGCCCGGCTAAAGGGTGAGGAGGAACACCGCGGGGTTTAGTGGGTAGGACGGTCCATTCCGGACCGGGCCGGGAGTCCCACACACCATCCCAGCTGCCCCCGCAGCTGGGATGAAGGCGCGTAAATGCGTTCCCCGCGTCAATAAAAAAAAAAAAAAAAAAACCTACTCTATACGGATTAATGCACCCCCGACCATACCTGGCAAAATGTGCCCAATACCAGGCCTCCGTCACTCTCTACAATTCGTTTTATAAGCACCTACTCCTAAGTATTATGACGCAGAACTAACGTGGCCGACCGGCAGAGGGCTGCCACACGCCAGACCGAGCGAAGTGCGCACAACCAATGTACATTTCCCGAGTAAAATAATATTTCGCTTTATTTAGTCTTGCTTTTTTTTCATCTTACTTCTTACTAATATTCTAAAATTAATTGCGAAAGTGTTTGAGTGCGGATGTGTAGATCTGTGAATGTTTGTTACTCTTTCACGCTCTAACGGCTCAACGGATCTGGCTGATATTTGATACAGGGATAGATTGTAGTCTGGAATAACACATAGGTTACTTTTTATCCCGGGAAAAAGTTCCCATTGGAAGCGGGAAAAGGAACAAACTTTTACGCGGGCTAAGCTGCGAGCATCTGCTAGTTATAATATAATTCTTATGTAAAGAAGAAGAAGTTATTTAAGGTTTTTTTCAGACACTGTGTTTATGGTTTTTTGTAGTTATATGTATTTTTGTTACGTGCTTACAACCCTAATGT
Organism: Miltochrista miniata; assembly: GCA_933228765.1. Taxonomy (NCBI): domain Eukaryota; kingdom Metazoa; phylum Arthropoda; class Insecta; order Lepidoptera; family Erebidae; genus Miltochrista; species Miltochrista miniata. The sequence goes on along the minus strand of OW121747.1, from coordinate 15,042,570 downwards.
TGTCAATAGTTGTCACTCGATGACGCAATCATACGGTGTGCGCACGAATCTCGACTCTCGGAATACGTCGTAGAGCATTTTTTCCACTGTAGCGATATGTTATAGCTAATATTTTTGAGGTTAAGTATGGGAGTGATGTATCTGTTACGTAGTAACTATTATTTAATCTGTGCCAATACGCTCGCGGCTTTACTGCTCTGTTGGCTATGGCTATCCTTTGTACCATTTTTTTATAATTTGGTACAAAGGATAGCCATACCCAATAAACTATTATTATTTTATAGAAGGACTCGCTGACCCGCGCAACTTTATTTGCGTGATACAGAAAGAGAGAGAGAATAGAATTAATTATTTATTAGGCTTAAAGGAGCGTGCGAAACTGGAGTATTTACAGCGATGGAGGATGGAGAAAACTCACAATATCGAAATTATTTCATATATAGTGTTTTTTCGCACAAATGTTTTTGGTATAACAAAATGTCGCCACCCAATTCATCCGGAGTGTCATCATCCGGAGAATGGAGTGTCGTCAGAGGCAACAAAGGGGACACATTCGCAAAACGATTCAATGGGAAATCTCGAAATTAAACCTGGTTGTCTTATGGTTGCATTATGGGCGGCAACAACCTGCGGCTGTTCATTTCAACAAGGCAATTGGTCCACCACCTATTACTTAGATAGTCATCATTACGCTTGTCTCCCATCGGGGTAGGCAGAGACTATGGCTTTCCACTTGCTACGATCCTGGCATACCAATTTCGCTTCTTCTACTTTCATAAGTGCTTTCGTACAGGCTCGCCGGTTAAGGGTACTCTTGACCTAGATAATTATTAATTCTCCACATATACTTGAGATCTTTTCCAGGTCGTGGAACCACTTGGCGCATGGCGAGTGGACGTTATACATTACGTTAACCGAGTCGCTGACTTCAACAACTCCAAAACTCGTTTTTCTTTTTACAGATGTGACCACCTGTTCCTTGTTTACTACACATTGTGTGTTTTTATTTAATGCCCTATGGGAGCAGGGCGGAGTCTGAGAAAGTAAAATGAACATGAGTAGCTATCTGTGGACTGGCCGTGTGATGTGACTGTTTCTGATTGTACTACACAATTTGCCTTTTGCTAACCGGACCTTGGGAAACTCATCGAAAACGATAACTTTTATTAGAAGGCCGGCGCGACGGCACACTCGGTTGTCGATCAAGCCATTGATTATGTTAATTTTTCCTTTTCTATAATTGAAATCGGAACACATTTTATTATTCCTCATAATTATCTATCAAAAGAATCGTGCAGAATATCGGGATGCTTTCGTGATACAGACAGACAGACAAACAACAATTTTGAAATTACAATTTTGGTTCAGCACCGATGCACAACAAAAAAAAAGACAGAACTTCAACCCACAGCTTTATTGTAATCTATAGATTAGAAGCAGGTTCACGAAATTAGAAGTAGCTATTTTTGAGAATAAAGAATTTGCCGTCTAAAATGATAAACCCTGCTGGTGAGATGTAGATACGAGGTAGGTCCGTGTCTATTGTTTTGTAATTATTCATGAAGTTAACTTTGAAAACGACGAATTTCCACACAACCGTTAATATCCTATTCTACCACCATAATGTTGAAATTTCCAATCATTCTTTCTTAACGAATGCTTACAATTTAAAGATAACTAGCGGACGTCACGCGGTATCACCCGCGTAGTTCCCGTCCCCGTGGGAATACGGGAATAAAATATAGCCTATGTTCACCGCAAAGAGTATAGCTTACCAACAGTGAAAGAATTTTTCAAATCGGTCCACTAGTTCCGGAGCCTATTCGTTACAAACAAACAAACAAAAAAACAAACATACAAAAAACAAATCTTTCCTCTTTATAATATTAGTATAGATTTATCGTAAAAATTTCAAGTATCTACGTCACTGCAAACCTATGCTATACGTGTTTACTTTTTGTAACCAAAAGCAAGTGTAGATACGTAATTTCATGATGCTAACTTTCAAAATGGACAATGTCCGTATAACCGTTAACACCTTATTTCACTACTGTATTGGTGAAATTTCCAAAAAAAAACTGGAGTAGACAATATAAATGATGTCTACCCTAAATAATCCAGTTTATATCTATGTCGAATGGTTCCGGCTGGGTGTTAATGGTTATATGAACCCCTTAATTACACCCTTATAGGTAGAAACATCTGAAACACGTGTTCATTTATTAGCCCCTCTCTATAAAATAGAGTGCAGAGGGGCTTATGGCGAGACTTTGTCTGTAGCTGTGACTCTGTCGCATGTCCGTGTCACGTGGATCATCTGTTCAAAGTTTGAAATAAAACAAAATTGACAACGTCAATCGGATTGAACTTTCACTCTCACAATAAACGTGTTGGGGCAGTCTGGTGAGAACGATCACACGGCTTTCTTATTTTAATCAGAATCAAGTTCACGATTTTCTTAAAAATGAAGAATTTCCCATATACTTACTTACAAACCCTGTTAAACCCCCTTTTTAGTAACATTTTGCAAACCTACGAAACAGAAGTCTATGTAATTTTATCCATGAAAATGACTAATTTCCATTCAACTGTTGGTATAAACAGTTGAATGGAAATTACCTTAATGGTGAAATTTCAAAAAAATATTTCTCATTACTTATCTAGTCAATAAGGTTACGTCCGCACAGGCAGGCGGCTTGCTTGGTGCCTAGCGCCTAGCGAGTCACCTAGCGAGTCGCTTAGTAAAACGGACATACTTGAATGTTCGCGACCGGCCGCACTGCGCGCTTGGCGCCTAGCGAGTAGCTTAGCGTGTATCCAAGTAAACAAACATGTTGGTTTTTTGTCGCCAGGCGCGAGGCATTTTGAAGAAAAAAATATACGAAATATTGATCGCATCCATACATACAAATAAATTCAATTGGAGTGTCTGTTTGTAATATTAAAATAACCGCTTTCTACTGCATGCATATGAATGTATTACGGTACACATACCAAAATACATACTTTTAAAATTTTTGTCTGTCTGTTTGTTCTGGCCTCCGGCTAATCTCTGGAACGGCTGGACCGATTTGGACGGGACTTTCACTGGCAGATAGCTTATGTAATAAGTAGTAACTTAGGCTACTTTTATTTTAGAAAAATTCTTTTATTTTAGAAAAAAAACTAAATAAACTAATTTTTTTCATTACATTCTACGCGGACGAAGTCGCGGACACAGCTAGGTAGTCATAAATAGATGAGAATCCGAATGAGTTAATTTTCCTTTAACTTTACTGAGAAGTAGATCAAATGTGTCTCTGGCCATACGCAAATCTTCGTAATTTTTTAGTGAAAATTATGCAATTGCTTATATAGAACAAAAAAATCCCCATGACTTGACCGTGTCTTATTTATGTCATGAACCCAATATGAAGCGCTCGTGGCCCCGCGGACTCAGTGTTGTGTAAACGATCACTGTAGTAAGCAACATTTACTGTGGCCGTTCATGGATGGGTGACCGTCTCGTGACCACTGTGTGACATTTATTTTCCGTGCTTCGAAAAGTCCTTGGTCCCGGTTGCCAGTAAAATAGCAGTCGAGGCAGTACCTAAGCCAAGTTGAGGGCCTTTTTAGGTGGCTTGAAAATTTTTAACAGCTGGCACTGCTGGCAGTCCTTGCCTGCGCCTGTCCATGTCAACATGGCAATACGGCTCACCACCTATTACGTGGGACAAAATCTCAAAGGTGAAATGTGGGCATCTAAAATGCCTCTGTCTACCCCTTCGTGGATAAAAGGCGTGATCATATGTATGAACCCAATATAGAGCAGTATATATCTTTTTTTGAAAGTGAAATCTCTTCAACGTGCCGATAAGCAAATGACCAAAGCACCTAGCGACCCACCACGCAAACCACCTTCAGTGCGGCCACCGTGTATCCTAGCAAGTAGCCAGGATGCAAGCCACTAGGCGCTAGGCGCCAAGCAAGCCGCCTGCCTGTGCGGACGTAACCTTAAAGATCTCATCTGTCCAAATTACATTACTCTAGATTTCGTCTCCACGGTGATGAGTCAGTCAGTCAGGTTCTCTCTTTATATAGGTATTAGTATAGTAGATAAAAGAGCACCAGAGGAGCTCTTTAAAGAATCATTGAAAGCCCCTCTATTGTACTGAACTTCTAGAAACTTTTGTACATGTCAGCCAAATGCTTGTCTGCCAAATCAGTGATATCTATCCCACCAAAAACATCCCTGTTGAAAAGGAGGCCAAGTTCCTATGGGCTAATTGTTCGCCTAAAAAAGGGTTGAAATCCAATCCAATGCCAAGTTTAGATGTACTTTAAATAATCTAAAAATATCTAAAATAATGTTACTTCTAAATTTGAACTTGGCAGGTTAATTTAATTATATACATAATAAATTTAATTATACAATTAATCAAGTGTTGCGTACTGCACGAAACCCTGCCAAGTTCAAATTTAGAAGTAACATTATTTTAGATATTTTTAGATTATTTAAAGTACATCTAAACTTGGCATTGGATTGGATTTCAACCCTTTTTTAGGCGAACAATTAGCCCATAGGAACTTGGCCTCCTTTTCAACAGGGATGTTTTTGGTGGGATTTCAATACTTTTTTTCAAGAAACTGTACCTATTTTGTCTTTAATAAGCTTTAAAGTGTGCATTATGTATACATGACATTATTTTATACTCTCTCTCAACAAGACAAGCTCTCGAAAGGATGTCCCAGTAAAGGTCCATTTTGTTTCAATTATTATTTTTTTATGGAAATACAATGCTCGATATTCTGTGAGTATTTCAAGCGTCTACTGGTTGCCCTCATTACCTATTAACACATAGCAACGCGCGCCTTAGATAGTTCGCGTTGCTCTATAGTGTTATACAACGCGCGTCTTTAGACAGTTCGCGTTGCTCTATAGTGTTATACAACGCGCGTCTTTAGACAGTTCGCGTTGCTCTATAGTGTTATACAACGCGCGTCTTTAGACAGGTCGCGTTGCTCTATAGTGTTAACTATCCTTGTATAGATCCTCTACGGTAGGTACAGTAAATATTTCAAAAAGAGTTTGTGAACTCTATGTTTAATTTCTTTTTCAGAATATTGATGACATTTGAATAATGACATTATAAACACGATATCTACGTCTACAACATAAATTGTGTGTTTGTACGTAAATTGTTTATACTGGAGAAGAATCTAAAATATGGACTATTTGTTTACCATTTCCTATGAAATAGCTATCTTTGAAATATTACACCTACCTAAAGTAATCTGCTGAAAGCGTTGTTCACTTTTTAAAGAACAAATATTTACGATGAAAGTCGAAAAATAAGTCAGTATGTGACCCGTATAATGTTCAATCATGGCGACACGAAATTAATTTCATTGAGCAACATTTGATTGTGCTGTACCTCCTAAAGTATTCATTTAATTTGCATGGTGTAAAGGGAATGAATGATCTTGATGAAATGGTCAAATTAACTAACGTATTTAAATTGTAAAGGATACCTTATTACCGAATATATAAGACAAAGTCGCTAAAAAACACGTTTGTTGTATGAAAGCCCCCCTTAAATATTATTATGTTTTTGTTTTCAGTATTTGTTGTTATAGCGGCAACAATAACACATAATCTGTGAAAATTTAACTCTCTAGCTATCACCGTTCATGAGATACAGCCTCCTGACGGACAGACAGACAGACAGACAGACGGACAGCGAAGTCTCATGAATTGGGTCCCGTTCTTTACCCTTTTGGTACGGAACCCTAAAAAGGATGACTCACGCTACGCAGTGCCGGGTCCGAGCCGAGTGCCGGCCGCAGCAAGGTCAATATTATATATATTTTGTGTGAACAAACTCACGTTAAACCATAGATTTAGAATTTTTCGCGCTAAATCTACGCGTTAAACCGAGCGGCAACTGAGTGACAGCCGAACTACGGAAAGCGCTCATAAACAACCCGGTCCCGCCTCGGCTCGGCCACGGCCCGTTGCATGAATACAGTGCCACCGAGCTTCGCCCGAGCAGTCGTGAATGCAACCGGCTCGGTGACCGTGCTACGGCCGACACTCGGCTCGGACCCCGGCCACGGCCCGTTGCATGAATACAGTGCCACCGAGCTTCGCCCGAGCAGTCGTAAATGCAACCGGCTCGGTGACCATGCTACGGCCGACACTCGGCTTGGACCCGGCACGGTCTAGCGTGAGTCATCCTTTAGAATGCTTGCTGATCTCTAAACTACTGGACGAATTTGATCCAAATATTTCACAAATATGAATAACAATATTCAATGTGCAGTATTGACTTTTCCATAATTTGTATGTATAGAGAATTTGATTGACATTAATCAAAACATTGACAACATCTTTCTCAAATCTGATTGAGTTTTTAAACATGACATGTGTTAAAATAAAAAGTAAATTAAATCAAAAGAGTCCTCTCATCACTAAGAAGTACTGATACAAATTCGAATCGAAACCCCCCGAAGAAAACAATTGTTACCCCCTTTTAGCCTGTTCTGGAATGAATTTCAATAAAATACGAAACACATCTTCCATCAATTATGTTAGAGATGATTTATGAAAATTTTGAAGAAGATCCGACCAAGGAATCCTGTGGTCCCATACAAACTTTGTAACCCTTTTCCAACTCACGCTTGACCGATTTCTCAAATTTCTCAATTTTTCGGTAATCTACATATAACACCCGATGTGTGTGCCAAATTTCATAACGCTAGGACAATTGGAAGTGGCCTAGAGGTTTTGATGACCGGTCAGTGAGTGAGTGAGTCAGTCAGTGCCAAAATTAGCTATATTCACAGGGTCATATTTCAGGATCTACTAAAGCTACATCTATGAAATTTGGTACACTGCCTTAGTACTAGTATATGATTATGTACGTACAATTTTATTTCTGTACTTGCAATAGGCACTGAGCTACAGGGGGGTCAAAAGTGGGTCGAAGCGGTTCGTGTAAATAGAGTACGGCATGCGCTCGGCCTGTTGCTGGAACTTGGCCTGCGCACTGCCGTGCGCTTAGATACATATAATAAAATGATAGAAAAGCCAAAACTGTACATTGGAAATATTAACAAAAAAATACTCGCTGGGTGTTCTACATAAGATACCGAAGCTGAAAATATAGTTAGATTTTTTTTCGTCTGTTTGTCTGTTTGCTTTGCTTTGTCCGGAAGGATCTCGAAAAGTACTGAACAGATTTGGTTCAAATTTTGCACAAATATTACTTAGGGGTGTGGTCTTAAAATAGGCTATATATTATCACGCCATATATCCTAGGGGCTAAGCAGAGAGCAATGAAATGTTTAAACCGTTGGATTGATTTAACTAAAACGTAGCAGGAATATTAGTAGGAGATAGGTTTTAAACTCAGACAACAATTATTATTACGCTAAATTTTTTAGGAGCTTGGCAGAGAACAATAAAAATCTGTTTGTATATTTTTGCAAAATACCGAAATTACTGAATAATTTTAATTAATCTTTTATTTGAATAGCAATCTAAAGGCAGGATATTTACAATAGCCTTAATCATTAAGCTCTTTTATCATTAAGCCAACATATATAGATTTACCTATAGATATAGATTTACCCTCACATTCAAAGGGATCCTTGAATTCTAGGTTTTGCGAAAGTTGGGATGTCTCTAATTCCTGAACTAGAAAACCTTTAACATGGAAACTTGTATGAAACATTCCTTACAGTATTCCCTTTATAACACTAAAAAAATTTTGGAATTCGAAAACGCATTGAGAAGTATCAACTAAAAAACCGTTTTGTCTTTCATCCCTTCTCCCAAAGGAACCGCGCTAAATATCGATATCAAAAGTATCCTAGAACCTTCCTCGGATTATAAGCTCTGATTGTACTAAGTTTCCTTCAAATCCATTCAGTAACTTCGGCGTAATACTTATTCGGAGTACAGACAGACAGACACACATGAAAAATGTAATTTCATTTTCGGCTTCAGTAGACTCTTGACCCTCAACAGTTTTACTATATGTATAGACTTGCTAACTTCGCAACTTCGTTTACGTCACATAAGATCTATGAAAGGAGAGGTATTTCTTCATCAGACTCATCAAGCAGCGTGTGAAACTGCCCTGTTTGCTTAATCAAAAAAGAGCTTAAAGATTAAGTCTATTCTAAAGCAATTGAGTCCACGCCTTCGGCGCGGACTGAATTATTTTACGATAGCCTTAACCATTAAGCAGCTCTTTTATGATTAAGCCAACACGCCACACAAACGTTGTTTAAAATGAACATTCTTAAAACAACTTTACTGAAAAATGTTGAGCTTTGGCTACAGTGACATGGGTACATAAATTAAATCACCTTAAACATAATAAGTACATGCATACGGTCACGCCTTTATCCCCAAAAGGGTATCGAGGCATATTATATGTTTACCTTTTTTTAATTTGTCCCACGTAACGTAATAGGTGGTGAGCCGCATTGCCGTGTTGAAATGGACAGGCGTTAGTACTGCCCACTTTTGAAAATTATTAAATCTATAAGGTCTTCAACTTGGTTTAACGACTGCCATTTACTGGCTACCGTTAGCGTTAGTGTTATCGTCTCAACTCTTCCGATTATGCGTAAAGTTTTCAGTCTGTGGCCCTGATCTAACAAACGTTTCGTATTCGCGCTTCACCATACTACTTACTCTTATAATTATTAAAGGGGCTAATTAATAAACACGTACATCATACCGGCCTTGGACCCACTAAAACCATGAGGTCTCTTCCTATCCATCTAGCGCAGTCCTAGGGTATCCTTTAGAGGGCTTACCCGGGGCTCCCAATCGTAGGCTGTTAAGTAGGATACGTGTGGTTTTTAGTCAGTGGGAGTCATAGTACATTCATGTGGGATTTTCCTCACGTTAAAAAAATCCATCTAGCGCATAACTCCCCGGGTAAGTTGGAGGATGTCCTAAATTTGTTCCCACATTTTGGTGACGACTTATCCTAGCTAGAGCCTCAAATAGAATACGGTTCAAACTTTGCTTATAACATAATTTCCACGCGGACGAAGTCGCGGGTAACAGCTAGTAAAAAATAAGAACGTATTAAAAACTAAAAAAAAAGTGTGTGTGTGACGGCCTTAAATGTTGTAATTAATATCATTCATTCGAATTTTGAATAGCGGAACCTACCGCTATTCAAAATTCAAATAGTTAGCGTTACTTCCGTCAGAAAAAAAATCTGAGTTACTCCTCAGTTATCTATATCTATACATATAATAAAATGATAGAAAAGCCAAAACTGTACATTGGAAATATTAAGAAAAAAATACTCGCTAGGTGTTCTACGTAAGATACCGAACCCAAAAATATAGTCAGAAAAATTTTTGTCTGTTTGTCTGTTTGTCTGTTTGTCTGTTTATCTGTTTGTCTGTTTGTCTGTTTGTCTGTTTGCTTTGCTTTGTCCGGAAGGATCTCGAAAAGTACTGAACAGATTTGGTTTAAATTTTGCACAAATATTACTTAGGGGTGGGGTCTTAAAATAGGCTATATACTATCACGCTACATAGCCTAGGGGCTAAGCAGAGAGCAATGAAATGTGTAAACCGGTGGATTGATTTAACTTAAACGTAGCAGGAATATTAGTAAGAGTTAGGTTTTACACTCAGACAACATATTATTACGCTAAATATTTTGGAGGCCCGATAGAGAAAAATTAAATCCTGTGTTTGCTATGATATCCAGACGACTGATATACATACTTATAAATTTCAAAATACATACATATTATTCACAGAAAACACCCATACTCCGAAACAAACGGAGGAAGGAAGGAACGGAGGAAGGAAGGAAAGGAGGAAGGGCATAACGGAATTCCGTTCGGTGAGCAGCCCGCCTGGGGCAGTACCTCCACCCTGCAGAAGACCGCGGTAATAGTAACCTGGCTTCGTGCTGGGTTATGTTCTCCGTCGGTTGGCAGGGTTCCAGTGCTCATTGGGGTGACTTTGTGCCGGTGGCGGTGAGACCAGAGGCTCATATGTCTTCATTGGCTGGCATAAGCGCGGAATATTGGTACGGCGGTCAGGGAGACCCGGTGAAACGGTTGACCGCTGACCGCCCGCAGGCTGTACGGGACGCGAACCTGGGGATTACGTAATTTCCGCCCCAGGAGGCTGAACCAGCAGCCTGTGTAAAGTCCCTGGTGCTGTAGTCGTGCCGGAGGAGGATGCCGGAGTGAACGCGGCTACTGCATTGGGGGGGGGACCGGGGGCCCTTCCGTACGCCGTGCCAATCTTCCGCACTACCTGTGCCTGCCTTTGGGAAATTAGAGCCTCGCTTAGTCTCTTGCGTCACCGACACACAGGCACCCCCTACCTTCTTTTATCCCCTTACACTTAACATCATGGCAAAAGGTCTAAAAAGAAAAAAAAAATCCACAGCGGTTTCGTCGTCGTCCACACTAAATGTGGACTTCTGCAACATTAGAGGAATGCACTCAAACATCAACGTGATCCACCGCCACCTGGAATCTGCGAGGCCGTACTTATCTTTCCTGACGGAGACTAAGATATGCCCGAAGGACACATCTTACTTGATGTACCCTGGCTATAAGCTTGAGGCTAATTTCAGGCGTCCAGCTGGGGTATGCATGTTCGTACGGGAGGATATCTGCTGTCGCCGTCTCAGTGACCTGGAAGACAGGGACCTGTCTACATTATGGGCGCGCGTGGATCATGGGGGCCACACTCGGATCTACGCGTGCATTTACAGGTCCCATAGCGGTGATACGGAGACAGTTCGCCTTTTTGACCACCTGCAACAATCAACCGACAAGGCTATTGAGCGGTATCCCTCCGCGGAGATAGTGATTGTGGGGGACTTTAATGGTCACCATTGTGACTGGTTGGGTTCCGTGCGCACTGACTTTGCGGGGAAAGCTGCTCACGAATTTGCCCTGACCTACGGTTTCTCTCAACTGGTAAAATCTCATACGAGAATCTCAAACGAGCAGAGTGCATTGCTGGACCTTCTGCTGACTACGCGGCCCGACGGATACACCACTTCAGTGGATGCACCACTTGGTTCATCGGACCACTGCCTCGTTCGGTCGCGAGTGTCTCTCGCAAGGCCTGAACCACCTCAGCCCAAGGAGTGGCGACATGTGTGGCACTACAAGTCAGCAGATTGGGATGGACTTCGAGAGTTCTTCGCGTCGTACCCGTGGAGGCGGCTTTGCTTCACTTCAGATGATTTGGACTCCTGCGCTGCAGCAGTAGCTGAGGGGATCTTGGCGGGCATAGAATGTTATATTCCTAACCGCTGGATCCCGGCAGGAGCTGGGAAACGACCGTGGTTTAATCGGCTTTGTAGAAAAACTAGGATGTTGAAAGAAACTGCCTACAGAGCTTGGACCACGGCTCGCGATAAGTCAGATCCTAGCATCTCTGAAGTGAAACGCAAACTGAATGCCGCTTCGAGGGCCAGTAAAAGAGCGGTTGCCAGGGCTAAATTCGATTTCGTCGGCAGAATTGGTCAGCGACTAGCCGGCTACCCTTCTGGAAGTCGTGAATTCTGGTCGCTTGCCAAAGCTGCCGAGGGAAACTTCTGTCGGTCGGGGTTACCACCTCTACATAGACTGGATGGTAGTCTGGCCCAGAGTGCCAAGGAGAAGGCCGACCTTTTGAGTTCTCTCTTTGCCTCCAACTCGACCATGAACGATGGAGGTGTGCTTCCGCCTGGTATCCCTTGGTGTGGCACTTCCATGCCAGAAATTAAGTTCAAGCAACGGGACGTCAGGCGGGAGCTTCAATCCCTGGATATTCATAAGTCGAGTGGGCCGGACGGCATTCCCGCGGTGGTACTTAAGCGGTGTGCTCCGGAGTTGTGTCCGGTACTTACACATCTTTTCACGCTTTCATACTCCATGAAGCAAGTCCCGGCGTCGTGGAAGATCGCGCACGTGCATCCTGTGCCCAAGAAGGGTGACAGGACCGACCCGGCCAATTATAGGCCTATAGCCGTCACCTTCCTTTTATCTAAGGTAATGGAGCGTGTGATTAATACACAGCTTCTGAGGTACCTTGAGGAACATGACCTGCTCAGTGACCGGCAGTACGGTTTCCGTCACGGTCGCTCGATGGGCGATCTTCTTGTGTACCTCACACACCGCTGGGTGGCGGCTATCGAGAGTAAGGGTGAGGCTCTAGCAGCGAGCCTCGACATCTCGAAAGCCTTTGACCGGGTCTGGCACCGTGGTCTTCTTACGAAATTGCCCTCCTATGGACTGCCCGAGAGTTTATGCGGATGAGTATCCAGCTTTCTGGCCGGTAGAAGCATCAGGGCCGTCGTTGACGGCAGCTGTTCTGACTGCATGGCCATAAACGCTGGAGTACCACAAGGCTCAGTGTTGTCCCCTACTTTGTTTCTGCTGCATATCAATGACATGTTGTCTATTGACGGCATTCATTGTTATGCGGACGACAGTACGGGCGACACTTATTACACGGGCCGCCCCAGTATCTCTCGGGTTGCAGTGGAAGAAAGTCGTGAACAACTTGTGTCTGAAGTCGAGGCTACTCTCAATAGAGGGTCCGATTGGGGTCGACAAAATCTTATAGTACGCCTACAGTATGGGGTTCTTCAAAAGGGGACTTAGAAGGTTTTTAAAGAGTCGGCAGCGCGATTGTGGCGCCTCTGGTGTTGCAAACGTCCATAGGCTCCACCACCGGCTAGACCACCGGTACATCTGGTGGGGCCATATGCTTGTCTGCCACTCGAGTGGTATAAAAAAAAAATACAAACATTTGTGGATCACACAAATAATTGGAACAACCCAGAAATCGAACCAAGCCCACCGGCGCGGCAGGCGGTATCACTAAACCGACTACGCCACAGAGCCAGTCAATGAAATTATATTTCATATTCTTTCATTTAATTATTGTAAGGGCTTGACAGACACAAAATTTATTAATTGTTAATGTATTTACGGGCAAAAATAAAAATACCTAACTGTGAAGATTAATAGTAGTAATTTATAGGCTTGATAAAGAACAATAATCAAATTCATTAGCTTACGTGTTTTTTTTTATATGCATTTAGTATATAACATAATTAGTAAGTTTATCAGTTTTCTAGATCTCATAGCTCACACTAATAGAAATCAAATTTCAGGCTACGCTATACTATTGTACAAGCCATGTAATATGTAGTATATAGGTATCTTTACTTATTTTTAACGTGAAGGAAAATCCATCGTGGATGCTATGCCGGACTCCTACCGACTAAAAATCCTCACGTAACGCGTAACAGCCTATGGTTGGGAGCCCCGGGTAAGCCCTCAGAAGGATGTCCCAGGACTCCCAGCAGACCCACGGCCGCCACTGCGTCCTCGCCTAGGCGGTGGTTCGGGTGCTATGCCGCGTCTTTGGGGGGTTTCGGGTGCGATCCCGCTTCTAAGAGGTGGCGTGAGCGAATTCCTGCCATCACGCTGCCGTCATGGGCTTACTTCTGTAAGGACGGTGAGCAGGCCTCTCACCGTCCTCAGGCCCCCGGTCATGGAGGCCGATAGTCTTCGGCAAAGACCGGCGCCCAAGACGCCAACTGCGGAGCCCGGGTGGGAGAGTTCTCTCCCGTTATCATAAAAGAGCTTAAAGGTTAAGTCCATTCTAAAACAATTCATTCCACGCCTTCGGCGCGGACTGAATTATTTTACAATAGCCTTAATTGTTAAGCTCTTTTATGATTAAGCTAACACGCCATTTTAGATTTACCCTCACATTCAAAGGGATCCTTGAATTCTAAGTTTTGATGTTTCTACTTCCTGAACTACAAAACCCTCAACATTGAAACTTGTGTGGAACAATTCTTTACGTACTTCCTTTATGAAACTGAAAAAAAAATTGGAATCGGACCACGCATTGAGAAGTCACAACTAATAAACCATTGGTCTTTCATCCCCTCTCCCAAAGGAACCTCGCAAAATATCGGGATCAAAAGTATCCTAAAACCTTTCTCGGATCATAGGCTCAGATTGTACCAAATTTCATTCAAATCGAATCAGTAGTTTCGGCGTGATACTTATTCGGGTTACAGACAGACAGACAGACATAAAAATTTAAATTAAACTAGCTGACCCTCGCAACTTTGTTTACGCCACATAAGGTGTATAAAAGGACAGGTATTTTTTCTTCAGACTCATTGGAGCGTATGAAACTGCCCTGTTTGCTTAATCAAAAAGGAGCTTAAAGATTAAGTCCATTCTAAAACAATTAAATTTTACAATGGCCTTAACCATTAAGCTCTTTTATGATTAAGCCAACACGCCACACAAACGTTGTTTATAATGAACATTCTTAAAAATATAACTTTACTGTAAAATGTTGAGCTTTGGCTACAGTGACATAGGTACATAAATTAAATCACCTTAAACATAATAAGTACATGCATACGGTCACGCCTTTATCCCCAAAGGGGTATCGAGGCATATTATATGTTTACCTTTTTATAATTCGTCCCACGTAACGTAATAGGTGGTGAGCCGCATTGCCGTGTTGAAATGGACAGGCGTAGGTACTGCCTACTTTTGAAAATTATTAAATCTAGAAGGTCTTCAACTTGATTTAACGACTGCCATTTACTGGCTACCGTCAGCGTTAGTGGTATCGTCTCAACTCTTCCGGTTATGCTTAAAGTTTTCAGTATGTGGCCCTAATCTAACAAACGTTTCGTATTCGCGCTTCACCATACTACTTACTCTTTTTATTATTAAAGGGGATAATTAATAAACACGTACGTCATACCGGCCTTGAACCCACTAAGGTCTGACCTTAGTGGGTTCAAGGCCGGTATGACGTACGTGTTTATTAATTATCCCCTTTAATAATAAAAAGAGTAAGTAGTATGGTGAAGCGCGAATACGAAACGTTTGTTAGATTAGGGCCACATACTGAAAAATTTTACCCCTTTTAATACCCCAGGACTGCGCTAGATGGATAGGAAGACCTATCCATCTAGCGCAGTCCTGGGGTATTCTTTAGAGGGCTTACCCGGAGTTCCCAACCGTAGGCTGTTAGGTAGGATACGTGTGGTTTTTAGTCAGTAGGAGTCATAGTACATTCATGTGGGATTTTCCTCACGTTAAAAAACCCATCTAGCGCGTAACTCCCCGGGTAAGTTGGAGGATGTCCTAAATTTGTTCCCACATTTTGGTTACGACTTATCCTAGAGGCTCGATAGAATACGGTTCAAACTTTGCTTATAACATAATTTCCACGCGGACGAAGTCGCGGGTAGCAGCTAGTACTTCAATAAATGTATTCGTACTCGTATCGATCGGTAGGAACTCTATTGAAGTTATAATTTTTCTATGATAACAATACTATTTCATTATATTTCATACATCAAAGCAATTATATTAGATACTCCATTTGTGAATTTATGTTAACATATTTTAAAGTGGCAACAAATTGAGTATAAGCGGTTTAAGAGATTTTGCTGCGAGAATTGCAACAGAATATTGCAATATTCTTTGATAATTGCCTTCCGAGAGAGTACTTGAAAATGAAGAAGGTAAGCGCTACTAATTGAAGCTTAAAAAAGCTCAGCAGCTAATTGTTGTGTTGCAAATTTCAGAAGGCTAAAATATATGAAGTGTCTTGTTTAGCCACTTTAAAATATTTTACAAGTACCGGTTTATTCAGTCGAAATTGGTCTAAGCCGCACTGCCGCCCCATTACAAAGGGGACTGGTTTAGAAAATGACGAAAAAGAGGTGCAAATGAAAGCGTTTTTTGTCTGCATAAGTAGACGAAAAATTATAACCAAAAATAGATTGTTAATCTACAAGATGTGTGTCAAAATATGGTTTTGTTGTAAATTGTATATTAATTATACATAATGTTTAACGATCACAGAGTCACCCCGAAATTTTTAGATGAATGCATTTTATGACTTCAAATTTTATCGACGCGAAAGAAATAAATATGCCAACATATGAAGAAAATATACTCCTATAAATTGGTATTCTTCGATTTTGAAGAAGTATAAGTATTAGCTTGTTACAACTAAAATAAGCTATAAAATGCTACATTTCCTAGCCGAAAGGACGCGTTTCTTGTATGGTCAAGGTCGTTAGGCCTACAAACGGCTTTAAGTGGTAAAACGTGATATTGAGCAATTAACAGACTTTCTAACGCCAGAGCTCTTCTAACGCCAGAGCTTAAATAGCCATCAATCAAAAGTATAGAGTATATATAAAGTATAGAGTAAATATATACATACATACATACATACATATAATCACGCCTTTATCCCCGAAGGGGTAGGCAGAGGCATAGTATACGCCCGCATTTCACCTTATAGTTTTATGTCCCACGTAATAGGTGGTGAGCCTATTGCCGTGTTGAAATGGACAGGCGCAGGTCGACGCGACCCGCAGTTGAGATTTTTCAAGCCGCCCATAAGGCCTTCAACTTGGCTTAACGATTGTCATTTGACTGACAAACCGGTTTCATTTCGAGTTTTCCTTCACTACGCAACGGATCTTTTTGCGAAAGTGTTCCCTTAGTCGCCTCTTACGACACCCTCGGGATGTATTGGGGTGGCGACATTTTGTACTCTTACCCGTTGTAACACGGGACCCCGTCGCCACACACAAATATATTTACTGCATAATCAAAAGTATAGAGTAAAATATAAATAAATGGTTCAAAAAACCCTAGAAAAACACGTTTTGGTCGGATTTTTAACACAAGACCGCTACGTGAACTGCCTTGCTTATGTGTAGGTATGCGATTGTCGTGCCGAGGTCCCGGGTTCAATTTCCGAGTCGAATCATATATCTGTGAAACCTCAAAATGTTTTTTCAAACATGTTTTTCTGTTTTTTTTTCCTTTAAAAGACTACTTTCTTTAAAAAGACTACTTTGATCTAAATAAAAAGAAATTTATGAGGTATAATATCAACAGCAAGCACAGAGCATCGCGCGCCTCGCGTTGCTCTATGACAGCAAGGCCTATACAAGTAACACCTCAAAAACCTACTTATTTGCTATAGTAACCTTTTTAAAGAGATCAATTAAAATAATTCATCTGTGTTGAATGGAATTTTATATTCTTTGATGCTTTTATTTTATGATACAGCTATATAATATCAAAGAAAAAGAAAATTGAAATTCGATTTACATAAAGAAAATATCTTATTCATAAAGTTCACAAAGTAACAAGTACCAAACACTTGTGAACGTCTAAATTATTGCTTGTACATATTTACTGCTAGATTCAAAACGCAATTGGAAGAGACGGACAGAAATGGACCTGGCAATAAACTCACGGACACTTTATGCCCCCGAGAACCCCCCCGGAAGAATCCTTCTACAATCTAAACGTGCGCGAAAGAACGCCCCTTTCGGTTCTTACCGTGCTCGAGCACAAATGGTGTAGTTTTTAAAACAATTGATTTACTTTGAACAACATCCTTTTTAGGGTTCCGTAGCCGAGTGGCAAAAAACAGAACCCTTATAGATTTCGTATAGCGAGTGACTTCAGCGAGTGACTTTATTTAGACCAGTGCAGAAGCCTCTGAAAATGATGAATAATGTAAAAAAATATTAGTAGAATGAAACCTATTGCAAAATGAAGAGAATGTGACAAAAATAATAGGAAAAATAACTTACGGGCGATCTGAGGTCGGGAAGTAAAAAAAATTGAACTTCAAGGGGGGAAAAAGGGGCTCCTCGACCTCCGACAAAACTACAAGTCCCATGGAAAAATGTTTAATGGCAAAGTTGCAGGAAATAAAAAATGGGTGCTAATTAAACGAACTTCTTTTTAATAGCATTATTGGCCTCCGAAAAAATACTTTGCCCCCCAAATTAATAAGTCAGCCACAATTAATGAGCGTCAGTATTTATAGATTCTAGCCACCATTTAACTTCTTTTTTAACCACTGTTAATATAATTCAGCATCGTGATTATTTTTTAGCATCTAATTTTGTAACATGCAATCAAACAGTGAACTTCTAAATTACTAAAAAATGGCATCAAAATATATATTATTTATTAATATCTTAGCTTCTAATTTCCTAATTCAGCATGTTTAAAATGTAACTCATCCCACATTAGTGGATCATCAAAGTCAAGTAAAATTGCCATCAAAAAAACAAATTTTGGCCACTGATATTACCTAAATAGCTAGAACCACTTGTAGCCACTGACTCAGTCTTTTGTAAACGATCACTGCAGTAAGCAACTACCGCTATTGCTGGTGCTCGGATGGGTGACCACTTTGTAACATTCGATTTGCAAGAGTTTCCTTGCTTTGAAAGGCACGTTAAGATGACTGTATGGGGTGTCACAATCTGGTGGTGGAAACGGACAAGCGAGTTCGTTTCAACACGGGAACGTGGGACAGACTTTCGGGCATAAATGCTTTTATTTATTATGATGTTACCAGGGCATCGATTCTCGCTTCACACGACATGAATGCGTGGACGGAAATCGGCGGGTGACGCGTCGCCTCTCTCATGTTTTAGGAACGGCAACATGAGACCGACGACGTTTCACCCGTAAATTTGCGTCCACGCATTCACGTCGTGTGGTCGAGAGATATTCTATACAATACCTGCATTCTAAGGAATACCTGCCTCAGACTCCAGACAATGTATGAAATGTTTTGAATAAGAATATGATTGTTCATACTTTGTCTAGGAATTGTACAAAATTCCTCGGGATTGCATAGAATACCTGCTGGTACACCGGCAATGTATAAAATAAATAGGTCTGGGGTCACCAAAAAATTGTAAATACCGCAAAATTATAAACATTCGAGAATTTATAAATTAAAAAAAAAAATTAGCATTATGCTACACATAATGCTAAACATTAAATTTTTGACATCTGGTGCTCGGCGGCCGCTGCCGCGGCATGCTCGCTTCACTCGCTCACCTTCGCGCGTTAGTGGTAACTGTTCCAACCGAACCTAACCTTCGCAAGCAGCCACTAACCTTCCATACTCTCGTACATAATTATTTCATACATTGCCTTACCTGCAAGTTTCAGGTATTCTATAGAATGCCCAGACATTATACAGATTTCGGTTGGTGACGTTGTGTATGCATGTAATACTGATTATAGTACTAAAGACAGATCACGCTAACCAAACAAATATGTCAGACCAAGAAAGCAAATACTAAACTCAAAAGTGAGTACTATAACGTGGCAGTGCTAAACACTGTTTACACTTAACGAGTAATTTCTCATTAATCGTGTAATTTGACGACATTATCCACACGTTCACTTAATGTGTATGTATGTAATATACACTTTTAAGTTAAGTATTTGCTTTCTTGTCCTCACTTATCGGTAAGCGTAATCTGTTTTTAGTTACAAAGTGACATCAAATAGCGGTCTCTGATTGATGCAAATGGCCGGTCGCTGTCGTCCTTTGCACTTAGATTAAACCTTGCAGTGGCTATTTTCACGAAAAAAGAATGTGATATATTTATTTTACACGCTAAGTAATAAAAACTGATGTTGTCTGTGGAGGCTTAAATTATAATTTTTTGAGGCTCTCGATTCGAAGCTGTTAAATATAAAATGGTGATTACATATAAAATATGTGGCTGAATTAGTAAGTTAGGTGTTAATACATTAATACGTAGGACAAGTTAAAATAATTGTTGATCTTTATTTGATGCTTATTATGGATTTTTTTAGGTGACGTTGTAAAGAGGACGAATTAGCATTTTAGAGGCTATTTCATTTTCGCGTGGCTTAGTTATTAAATCAGAAGCTAAATGCCGTGGCCGATAAAAACTTTTGAGGCTCGGTTTATTATATCCCATAAAAAATCCACAACTCCTGGATTCACACTTCTGTGACATAACGTCAAAAACTCAAAAAAATGATTCTTTATGTCTATCTGTCTGTCGGTCCGTCCGAATGTCACAGCCACACACAGAGAATACGTCATAAACCGCAATTTCCGCCTAGAAAAATCACTGCCACATCAAACGTGTTAAAACATCCATCAAAGTTACAATGAACTACAAGAACTTTTATATTAAATATGATACTTGCTGCTACGGAACCCTACAAGGGCGAGTCCGCACTTCGCTGGTTTTTTTATTTAATACAAAATTCGTCTATTACATGGCGTGTTGACTTGAAGTCACTTACTCTCACGCATTTATATCGGTCTCATCTCATCTCATGACCTTTCTCATAATGTCCTTTTCTCGAAATGTCCTTTCTCATAATGTCCTTTCTCAAAATCTCCTTTACCCAAAATTTCGTTTTCTCGAAATGTCCTTTTCTCATAATGTCCTTTTCGCGAAATGTCCGTTTCTCAAAATGTCCTTTTCGCAAAATGTAGTTTTCACAAAATGTCCCTTTCTCAAAATATGTACACTACGCGATTAACCTCGCTCAATCCGACTTGGATAGGTGTGGTTAGAAGGCTAAGGCGGGAGCGGAGCGCAGCGGAGCTTCAAATGCGCTAATGCGGAAGCTCCGCTGCGCTCCGCTCCCGCCTTAGCCTACTAACCTAAGAAGACAAAAAAAAAGTCGTCTGAGAAACCCAAATACATGAGGTTTCCTTCTGTACTATCTCTATTTTGTGCTACTATACCGAAACGCATATCTGTCCCGGTTACAAATTTCCGCCAGATCAAAATGTCCTTTTCGCATAATGTAGTTTTCTCAAAATGTCCCTTTCTCAAAATATGTACACTACGCGATTAACCTCGCTCAATCCGACTTGGATAGGTGTGGTTAGAAGGCTAAGGCGGGAGCGGAGCGCAGCGGAGCTTCAAATGCGCTAATGCTGAAGCTCCGCTGCGCTCCGCTCCCGCCTTAGCCTACTAACCTAAGAAGACAAAAAAATAAGTCGTCTGAGAAACCCAAATACATGAGGTTTCCTTCTGTACTATCTCTATTTTGTGCTACTATACCGAAGCGCATATCTGTCCCGGTTACAAATTTCCGCCAGATCCGTTCAGTCATTAGAGCGAGTCAAGGAGGAAGATAAATAAAATAGAACAAAAATTAATATTTGTGGACATTTTCACACAGCATCATCTAGCCAAAATGAAGCTTATTTAGACATGCGCTATGGGTTCTAGACGACTGACAGACATACATAGCAAACACCCAAACTCCAAAATAAACATTTGTGGATCACAGAAATATTTGGAACGACACGGGAATCTAACCCGGATGGCCGTATTTTTATTATTAACACGTAAATGTAAACATACTTACCTACATGGAATGTGAAAACCAAACCCTTTCCCTTTGCATAGCTAGGTACCTACCGACCTAATTATTACGTTAAAAGAAACCAAAGAAATACAAGCCAATACCATAAAACCTTCCTACTCACCTCTCAGAATCAAATAGTAAGCCATAAAACTACCATTCGCAATTTACTGTAGAATTTAATCCTCAATTCATACAACAAATTTATAATAGAGTTTTATTTTCTTTTGCTCCTAGCGCTCCTACTTAAGTATATTATTACAATCTACTATGGTTATCTTTACATAGTTATAATAAAATGATAGAAAGGTCAAACTGTACATCAATTCAATACATATAATAAAATCGTAACAGGTCGCTGTCTGTACATGGAAGATAAATAAGAAAAAATATTATTGGGGGGCTTTATGAACGCAATAGAACCCAAAACAATGATTTTTAGAATTTTTGTCTGTTTGTCTGTATGTCTGTATATCTGTTTGTCTGTACGGTTGTGCACGCTAATCTCAGTAACCGCTCAACCGATTGCAATGCGGTTTTTTTTATTGTGTTAAAGTTTGCTCCAGTTAACATTTAGCGTTTGTTTTATGTAAATCGGTTTAGAAATAAAAGAGTTATAACACTTTTAAGAATTAGATATTTTGAAAATTTTAATTGTAGGGGTTTCTTTGAATGTGAGTGAACGTAAAATGGCGTGTTGGCTTAATCATAAAAGAGCTTAATGATTAAGTCTATTTTAAAACAATTCAGTCCACGCCTTTAATCATAAAAGAGCTTAATGATTAAGACTATTTTTAAACAATTCAGTCCGCGCCGAAGGCGTGGACTGTATTGTTTTAAAATAGACTTAATCATTAAGCTCTTTTATGATTAAGCAAACAGGGCAGTTTCAGACGCTGCTTGATGACTCTGATGAAGAAATACCTTTCCTTTCATACACCTTATGTAACGTAAACGAAGTTGCGGGCTCAGCTAGTTGGAAATATAAAAAACAAATACTCGCTGGGTGTTCAACTTCAATTTCAATTTCAATTTCTTTATTTTGCGAATATGGGTACAAAATAGGTGTTACAATAAATCAATAATAGATAAAATCACAACCACATTCCACCCTAAGGCGTGCAAATTATATTAAACTGGTCGGTATTAGGTACAATAACAATTATCTTAAATAGTAATAATAGTAGGGGAGCCCTAGAAGGGATTTCGGGATTTACTAAAGCGCGACAGATTAATATACACGGGGATACCTTGTACCCGGTTAAGTACCTCCACAAAACATGAGGCCCTTATATAAGGCCGCCCGTGAAGGATACAGGATCAGATTAGTAAAAAAAAATTGACCATCAGAAATTCTCGAGCGCGTCAGATTAAGGTAGGGTGAGTTAATTACATCCTAAAAAGTGTATATTCCACTAATCTGACAATTTGAGAGTGACGTAAAAAAAGGGGAGGGCAACAAAGTTGTAAAAAAAAAACGTCATCTCGACATTCTCGAGCGTCGCTAATTTTTATTTTATTTTGAAGGAAATAATTCAAGAATAATGAAAAATATATAATCTGACGATTTCCGCAAGCCGAAATAACAAAAATTCGTCGATAAAGTTACACACATCTTTGTCCTGGACCTGTCCCTATGCGCCAAATATCTTTGCGTCTACGAACTTCGTTCGTACTACTACTACTACTTACTTTTAATAATAGTATAGAATTAATATTGACCTATTCACATCTTTGTCCTGGAAATTACGCAACAGCATCGATAAAATGAATTTTTAGGCTTAGTACTTTTGTTTGCGATTGTACCTGCGTCGATCGCCACCAAGCTGGTCAAAAGCGGTTGATTCGTTCGAAAGATATCGTGAACGAAAGAAACCCGAAAAAGTGTTTTTCGGGATTACTCCGAAATTTGTGGTTCGATCAATTAAAATTGCAAAATTACTTATGAGGACGATAAAACTGCGTCGAATGCCGCCAACCGCGTGAAAATCGGTTATCCATTCAAAAGTTATTGCGGTTTGAAAATTCCAAAAATAGTGTTCTATGAAACTTCTATCAGACTTTCGAGCTAAGAGAGCTCAAATGCATAGAAATATTATTTCTTTGAACTTAGCCAGCTCAAAATATCACATAAATTCTATTTTGAGCTCAAAAATGTCATAAGTACAATTTTAAGAGCCCAGGAATGGAATTAGCGGGAAGTTGCAGGGATGGCCTTTAAGGTGAACCGTTTTTCTAATTTTTTTTTTGTCAGATCAGGCCAATCCCTCTAGATAATCGTCAGATTATGAGACAGTACGTTTAGAACATAAAGATGAACCATATATATCTTAATCTGACGCGCTTGAGTATTTCAAAATGGCGAATTTTTTTTGCACATTAAGAAAATGGCCGCGAGTTTGCGTCCCATCGAAATCGTCAGATTAGTGAATGATAGCTTTTTTTTGGTGCACTTAACACTCCCTTAGAAAATCTGACGCGCTCGAATATTCTTTTTTTTTTTTTCATTTTCAACCCTTAAATACAACCACCCGCATCATGCTAACGATCAGATTAACATACGTACATTATTAAAAATACGTAGGGAATTGATGCTATCAATATCTGATGCGCTCGAGGATGTCCATGCAACAGTTTTTTTTTTACATATTTAAAAATCTATAGCCGCTTCCCCCACCGATGTAAAGGTATATATCATATAACTTTTTTCTTCATATCATCTAAGCTTTGCATCCCAATAGGTCTCTCCGACGCTCGAGTAAATCCCCATTTAGCATCGTGGGCTCCCCAACTATAATGTGTTACAATAATAATATGTCACAGTAAGTCTGCAATAATTTTAACATAATGTCAGTAACAGTAAATACACAATTAAAATAACAAATAATAAAATGTCACATTAAACAACCCTAGAATACTTTTTAAATAATGTCAATAGCAAAGATTATACACACTTGTCCTCTAAAAATTCCTGAACACTGTAGTAAGCTTTTTGTAATAAAATATTTTTTAATTTTAATTTATATTCGATTATCAGTGCAGCATAATTCAATTGGCAGTTTGTTGAAAACCCTTGTAGTCATGCATAAAATACTTTTGTTCATTAAAGCAGTCTTATTTACAATACATTTTATTTTATGTTTATGCCGAGGGCCACCAAGATGTTCAAATAACTGCATATTTGATTTTACAAATATAGCTACTTCCATAATGTATAAACTCGGGAATGTCATAATCTTTAAATTAACAAAATGCGGTTTGCAGCTATCTGTTTTTTTAATTTTACAAATGGATCTAATACATTGTTTTTGGGCTTTGAAAACCATTTCCCAGTTCGTGGAGTTGCCCCAAAATACTATACCATAACTTATGATACCGAAGCCGAAAATATTATAATTAGAATATTTTTTGTCTGTTTGTCTGTTTGCTTTGCTTTGTCAGGAAGGATATCGAAAAGTACTCAATAGATTTGATAAAAAAATTGCACAAATATTAACTAGTGGTAGGGTCTTCAAATAGGCTATACATTATCACGCTACATTTCCTAAGGGCTAAGTAGAGAGCAATCGAATTGGCATTATAACATAATTTCACACGTACGAAGTCGCGGGCAACAGCTAGTATTATAAAATTGCACAAAATGTAGGTGTATTAAAGCGACTACCACGCGCGCTCGCACTTAATATATAATATCGCATCTTTTCTATTAAAGTCGCTTGACATTGACATTGAATTAAATAGGTATGTAGGTTTCCATCCACAGCTGATAGTACCTCCAATATCAAGAAAAAGAAAATGATGTCATTCATAGGTTTCCTTTATTAGATATTAACCTTTCAATCAACCCCCTAGGTGATGCTGCAGTGGTAGCCATAGGTCTGTTGGGAGTCCTGGGATTTACTTACGAGGGCTTACACGGAGCTGTCATCCGTAGGCTGTTAGGTAGGATACGTGTGGTTTTTAGTCGGTAGGAGTCCGGCATAGCATCCATGTAGGATATTCCTCACATTTAAAAGAAAACTCGATTAAGACGTAGGCTTAATCTCAAAGTTCAGTAATTTTTTTGAAAACCAACTAAATGATACATTACCTATTTAATGTCTCCTATCTGTTTAGAGCAACACTCGACTGTTATGCCAGATGTTTATACAATAAGTTATCAAGCAACCTACTCATGAGGTTCAGGATTAGGGAGAACGCGCGATTGAAGGGTTGTTGTTATAATGCGGAAGGTCTGTCTGGCTCCGTCGGTGCCACGTCGTCGTCTCGTCATCATCATTGAGTTCTCTTCTATATAATATACCAATGCAATACAGCGATGCTCCAACCGACTGTTGCCAACTTCATCACACTAGTTTTCCATGTATGTCAGGTAGGCTGGTACTCAGTTCAGTTATAACCTCAAACGTGCCCTCAGTTTGGACTAGATCGCTATTTAACTCAAACTACTGGACTTTTGTAAAATAAAAATTGTAAAATGAAAATAAATAAATATTTAAATATTTATTTATTTCCTACGCAAACGATCTCGTAGAGGGTATAGCAAATAAAACGAGACAGATACATGGAATGAATTTTAAAATTTATTTGATTATATCAATGGAAAACAAGTATATAACATTTTGCGTAGTTTTGTGAGTTTAATAGAGTAAAAGAAACCCTATCCATCTCTCTCCCTCCCTCTGATGTTAACTTTTTTTACTATCTAGGTATTATATTCTCATAGACCCCCTATTGCATCGCTTGCGGTACGTGTATTTATTGTATGGTTGTAGTTCTTTTAAAACTGGTACTTATGCACTGCTCGGCAAGCAGCAAAGAAAACAAGCAACACAATTATAATAGTAGCAATGAGGAACAAGTCTTTGTAGAGCAAATCGTGGCACTCAAGTTTCTTTATGTCTGCGCAGTTACACAGATCAGCATCTGAGGAAATGTTCAGTGACTTCTCCATTTTATGTTTGCCCTGAAAGGAAAAAAAAAAGTTATTTTTACACTCTATGGAATACTCTCATGCGGTGGAGAAAATCTGCGCCCGAATCGAACGGTTCAAAAGATCGTTTATCTGGTTGAGTCATAGAAACTTCATCAAGCATCAAGCGCACGTCACATCATTAGGCCGATAACTTGAGCACCACTGGACCACTGTCTAGAATCTTGTCGACTGTGAGAGTGACCTGAAGGTCACTCTCACAGTCGACAAATTGAAATTTGCCAGATGTCTCTGTGTACCTATATGCGTGGAAGCCTTCATTTCTGATATTAAAGACCAACTGCAAGAGAGTCAAAGTTCACTATTAGAAAAATCACCCGGATACGTGGAGAACAAATGTGTGAATTGTCGCCTCCTCCGGATCACAGTATGAAAGGCACACTTGAAACACAGGGGATGTTTTGTTACTATCAAATAACATTTATGAATCACTTCTATTGCTGAAAACAACATTAAAAATCTTCCGGTTTTTATGTAAACTACAGTAATATTTTCTAAATACGTACATAATAAACAAAGAAAGCACCCAAACAAAATATTATACAACTATACGGATCGCACAATCACTTGATTTGTCAGTCGAATACACTAACTACATCGCCACCGAGGGAGTGAAAAAATTAATGCCTTTATTAATCTAGTACTAGGTATTATACATTTTTTCATGAAGTTTTCGCCTTCCAGTTGTTTTTAAAAAGTTCATGTAGAGCACTAAAATTGCTTACAAATACGGTCACTTCATCATGCGTGAACCGTGTACCTAAGCTACAGACTTTTGTCACACCAGAGGTGCTATACTCGCGCTGTAGATCCTTGAGTTGAGATTATTTAGTTTTGTCTGTTATAACGCATATTGAAGCACAAACATTGTAGGCATTTTCAAGAAAACTGCACTTAGCAGAAGGTTGTATGAAGAAGAAGAGCTGCAAAATATTTTTTATAGAATTTCCGTCGCATTCCGCAGTCTTAGTTCATTTAATAATAATTTAGTTTTAGTCTCATATTGAAGCACAAATATTGTAGGCATTTTCAAGAAAACTACACTCAGCAGAAGGTTGTATGTAGAAGAAGAGCTAAAAAGCTATTTTTTAAAGAATTTCTGTCGCATTTCGGCAGTATTAGTTCATTTAATATTAATTTAGTTTTAGTCTCATTAAGATTTCTTTAATTGATGAGTAAGGATTATTCATGCGATGATAACATAATTAGTATTAAAGTCACATTAGGTAATAATTATTAGCGAAGCAAAAATTTCACCAATAAACATTTCGTAAGTTTAGTAGAATTAAACGCTTCAGATTTTTTTATCACGTTTTTCTTTTAATTTTGAAGCGTAACCTTCGATTTTAACCAGGTAAAAAATATTTTATTGATGCACAAGTATTTTTTTAACATAGATTATTTGTTAATAGATACACACCGCAAATAAAGCGCTCATTCCTAGACCAGAACTGAACTTGAATAGGACAGGTGCGTCTAGTTGCGTTTCCAACACGACAATAAATCCGACGCTAGTTAGGTATCACCTCCAATAAAATCATCGTTCAATTTATGAATTGATAGCGTAGTAAGGGGAAAATTCGATAAATTAAACATCTTTCCTTACTCCCACTCATAATATAAAATGTGAAGTTCTGCGAAGACGGTGGTTACTTATTTGAGCTCTAACCTTAATAATCGGTTTAGCTGATATTTGGTGTACAGAAAGCAGATGTCAGAGACTCAGGATATTAAAAAAAATATATTGATGTCTAGCCTTTTTTTTTCAACTTGAGGGAAAATCCTCATGGATGCTATGCCGGACTCCTACCGACTAAAAAACGTCAGGTAACGCCCAACAGCATATGGTTGGGAGCCTCGGGTAAGCCCTGTGAAGGATGTTCCAGGATTAAAGGGGTTTACCACTGGTGACCGAAATTCATTTGATCATTTGACGTGTGACCGAAAAAACATATTGCCATTCTACTACTGATCGAATGAACAATTGACCAAAAGAGTTTTTATCGAACATACATTTGGTATTTTTACTACTGATCGAATGAACGTTTGGTCGAAAAACAGTTGACTATAGAATATTTAAACAAACAAAAGCGAAATAAGTAGAATTCGGTTCTGGCACTCGCCGGCCGCTGCCGCGGCACGCACGCTTCGCTCGCTCGGCTCGTGCGCGGTGGTCGCAGTTCTAACCTAACCTAACCTAGCGATTTTGATGCAGCCCCTGTTAAAATATTCTTTAGTCAAATGTTTTTCGACCAAACGTTCATTCGGTCAGTAGTAAAACTACCAAATGTTTGTTCGATAAAAACTTTTTTGGTCAATTGTTCATTCGATCAGTAGTAAAATGGCCTAATGTTTTTTCGGTCACACGTCAAACGATCAAATGAATTTCGGTCAACAGTGGTAAACCGGGATTAAAGTCTAGCCTATTTAATAAAATAGGCCAGACTTTTCTATCACGGGAACAATATTTATTTTGTAATCGAGCACTGCAAAAATTACGCTACGAGCAAATCTAGCTAGCAAAGCTAATCCGGGGCTAGGCAAGCACAACGTGAACTGTCTAAATATTTTTTTTAAAAATCTGCGTAAAGTGTATTTATGTGGTTTCGATCAACAATATTGTCGATTGAAGATATGTGGGCCAATAAGCGACTTTTCGCTATCGGCCGCATATTTTATATTTATCGCTTATGTTATATTTATACTCAATACCCGACTACTGGACTCCTTAGGCTAGTAGTCGGGTATTGAGTTAAGACTAAATTCGTTATCTAGACTAGTCAATTGATAGCACTTTCTCTATAAATTCAATTTCTCCATAAATTACTGAATAATAAAATACAGTGTAATTATCTACTAGAAAAAATTCCTCTGGCCATTCCACACTCCTATCCTAGATTTAAAATTACTAAACTTTTCTTTATTAATTTTTGTAGAACAAATTTAGGCAGACAATCACCTGTAAACAGAATTCTTGATTTGTGCAATAATATTCACACTTGCGATCCAGACATTGACATTTTTCAACTTTCATTCGATAAATTTAAAATTAAAGTAGTGAACACATTTAGCATAACTTGAATTCCAAGTCCTTTCTTTTTTATTTCAATTTATAACCAATTTTGTTAAAATTAAAATAAACCACTACTTATATTTATCTACCTATGCCTAGTTAGTATTAAATATTACTCACTTTACATAAAACAATGTAATATTTTTATGGTGAATGCTATGTACACCGTAATTGTCATTCATATCAGATGTAATACCATGTGCTCATTATTGTTAATGTTTAAATATGTATGATGTGGTTGTACTATTATAATAAATAAATAAATAAATAAATAAATAAATAGCACGGATTGAAAAAATATTCAAAAACTGGCACAAATTTTTTTACCGGATATTTTGAGTAAATAAGCTTGTTTTGGGAATATGTATTTTCAAAGTGAAAAACAATAACACTTCTAATTACTTGTTACATAGATTTTTAATTATTACAATAGATTGAGATACTCTTCATAAAATTAACCTATAATTATACTATTAGCATCAAAACATAAACAATTACCATCGAAATAATATTGATACACAGTTTTGTAAAAAGGTCCAGTGGTCGGTGTTTAGTAAAAACTGGGTAAATACGGCAGTAATTAGCAATAAAAAGCTAAAATTTTCCTACTCTATTTAGGAACTATCAAAATAACAAAACGGTATTCTTTAATTTTTATGGTAACAATAAATACTCTCTAATTAAGAGATCGAAACATACATAGTTTAGTAATAAAGTACAGTCGTCGGTGTTTAGTAAAAATTGAGTAAATACAACACTAATTAGGAATGAAATACTAACATTCAATATCCCCCCTCTATTTAGGACATAATAACATTACAAGGCAGGATTTTTTTATTATTAAAAGAACAGGACAATGCTTTGACGGAACTACTGGGAATAATCCTGATTATTTTGGTTACACCGGCACCTTTTATAAAATAACATAACTTATCACTAGTCAAAATAAATACCAAAGTTATTTTATTTAAGAATCCAACTTACGTTTTCTACAAAAGTTCCTCTTCGTACCTGATTCCTATGACCAATCTGTTTGTAATACGAACATGTTGGTTTGTGTCGAGTTGGTACTCTTTTCAGTTGTTTGTTTCTAATAAGAGTACTCGACTGATGTTGGCAAGGTATGAATGCTAGAATAGACAGAGCAATTGCGAGCTTGGTTCGTTAACATTTGCTATGGGTTTCGGGCATAAAAAGTTCTTATATTCTCCACTTACAAATTCACGTACCTTACTATAAAAATACGATTTTCTTTCGTACATCTTGCCTGCAGGGATTTTTGCCGTATACCTTATCCGGGCTCAAAACCTTTGTTACAGTCGGTTGGCTGTCAGTATTATTTTTGTATCATATATTATCATCATGTGCCCTCTAATTATCTTCATTAGTTTCCAAAGGAAATGCAGAAGGTTACAGAATCAGATTAAAAAAAAAATTGCCCAGTCGTAGGTTTTCACAAAAGTTTCTCCATTCTCATGACCAGTAAGAACAGATATTATAGATTTTGTTTTCGGACAAACTTGAATAGCAGCGGTAATTCCCATTTTCTGAATTTTTTTTAATAGACCAGTCAAGAAATACAGTTGCCCGATTTGTTGGGAGCTGTATAATAAATACATGATAGGCAAAATCGAAAGAGTAATGCATGATGACACCATCATAAGAACATGGTTCATAAGGTCCAATTCTATGAATAGAATCCGTTAATGAATCAGTTGCAACTTGTTTGCATCACTTATTTAAAAGTAGTTTCAACTTTACACTCTTAAAAATAAATTAATTAAATTAAATTACTTGAATATGGAAATCAGTTAGTACGAGGTACCTATTGAAACGTTTTTTTGTTCAAAAGTGCAAAAATATTGACATGCCGACCACTGGTCCCTTTTCACTAAACTTTTCTCTTAAAGTTTCTGGTACTTAGAAACATTGTATTATAAACATGAAATTGTTATAATTGGGCCTTTATTAATAATCAATTAGAATCGCGAAAGGCAATTTTTTCATCCAACTTTACAATATTCATAATATCTCGGAAACTAAATGTCGACAACTGGACCATTTTCGCATGGAGACCCACATATTTCTTGTCCAGAAGTAAATGTAAAGGTATTACATTAATGGATCAATAGGGTTTTTTCAACACCCAGTATAAATAAAAGGGATATTTTTAAATGCACATCTGTTTAATTTTTCTGCACACTAGGTAACTCCACTAATTTACTGAATGCAAACCAGAAAATTAAATGCTGTGCAAAAAAACCAATTGATTAACTAAACATGTACTACATAAAAATCTAATATTTTACACAAAACGAGATGACCTATTTTATCGAATTTAAACCAAAAATGTGGTTCGTACACCGGATATATGATTTGCTACACAAAAATACTAATTGCTTACCAAAAATACTAACTTGCACTCTAAATTATACAATCTTATATCGGAATAGGTTAGGTTAGGTTAGTTTTTTTATTTTTTTGATTGATTAAATTTAATTTTGTAAAGATGACTGATTAAATTGGGGTTTTAATTAGAAAAAAAGGTGTTCCTAAAAGTAAATTAGGCGATGGTTTTCCATAAAAAAGTTTTAATACGTTTGTTAAGCTAAGGAATTTTTAGATATACAATTAATATAATAGTGATTTGTTCAGTATAATAGTT
Source organism: Miltochrista miniata (assembly GCA_933228765.1). Classification (NCBI taxonomy): domain Eukaryota; kingdom Metazoa; phylum Arthropoda; class Insecta; order Lepidoptera; family Erebidae; genus Miltochrista; species Miltochrista miniata. The sequence goes on along the minus strand of OW121747.1, from coordinate 15,010,603 downwards.
CTGCAAAAACCGTTAAACAGTATATTGAATTTGATTTATTTAGTGTGCATAATTAGTGTGCAAGTCAGTATTTTTGGTTAAACTTTGAAATATATTGTTGGAAAAAAGGGAATAAACAGATATCGATTTAAATACATGCCTAAATAAAAGGCATGTATTTAAATCGATATCTGTTTATTCCCTTTTTTCGTTTTTTTCGTCTGATATCGATTTAAATACATGCCTAAATAAAAGGCATGTATTTAAATCGATATCTGTTTATTCCCTTTTTTCGAACAAAATATTACAAAGTTAAACCAAAAATACTGACTTGCACACTAATTATGCACACTAAATAAGTCAAATTCAATATACTGTTTAAAGGTGTTTGCAGAACTATTTTACTGAACAGATCACTATTATCAAAAACGTATATCTAGAAATTCCTTAGCTCAACAAACTTATTAAAACTTTTTTTAAGAAAACCATCGCCTAATTTACTTTTATGAACATCTTTTATTCCAACTAAAAACCCAATTTAATCAGTCATCTTTATAAAATTAAATTCTATTAATCAAAAAGTAAAAAAACTAACCTATTCCGTTATAACATTGTAAAATTTTGAGTGCAAGTTAGTATTTTTGATAAGCAATTCGTATATTTGTTTAGCAAATCTTATAACCGGTGTACGAACGAAATTTTTGGTTTAAATTCGATAAAAAAAAGGTCATCTCGTTTTGTGTAAAATTTTAGTTTTTTAAGTAGGACATGTTTAGTTTATCAATTGGTTTTTTTTGCACAGCATTTGATTTTCTGGTTTGCGTTCAGTAAATTAGTGGAGTTACCTAGTGTGCAGAAAAATTAAACAGATGTGCATTTAAAAATATCCCTAAATAAAATACTTCGATATCGATAAACGATTTATGTCGTTGCCAGTCTCTATTCTAGACATGCGCTGTAAGAATGTATTAGGTAATATCATAATCTGCTCGAGTCTTCCCGCCTTTAATCGGTAGCTGGCGAATGGCGTGATCTTATTCTACTACAGCTGTAATCAAGGTTGTGTAAAGCCTAGCCAATAAGAATTTAGAGGTAGGTACTTAGTTTTACGGGTCAGTTGGGATTATGCAATTCCTTCATTTATTAAATAGAGGATGAGCGTAGTATTGCCATCTACTGTGATCTGTGAAGGTTGGAAAGTCATGGGGTTCAGAAAACGTCGGTATTTTTCTGTATTCAAAAGTGGACTGATTCACTTTTCACCACTGAATACAGGTGGAAGCTACTCAAAAGATGCGAAAATACACTTTAATATATGGTATTAATTTCAACTCGATATCTTTATGCATTACGAGATAAAGGGTCTTGATAGACAGACGGAGGGATGAAGTACGGGCTTGTTCGAAGAACAAGAAGTTCAGGAAAATCCGGTACGAAACCCTCGGTGGCCAAGTCCAACCAGCACTTGTCCGGTTTTTTCATTCATGAACATTGTTATATCTACCTACTTTGTTCAGCTAAGGTAAGTTGATGCATCTAAATTTTATGTCTTATGAAAGCTATTAAAGAAATCGATTATGTTCTTTCGAAACATGTAAACAAACCGGACAAGTGCGAATCGGACTCCCCACCGAGGATACCGTATTTTCTTGAACTTAAATTCTTGTTCTTCGAACAAGAGGTTCAGGCATCGACTTTGGTAGTTGACTTCGTTACAAACAGACGGACGGACTGACAAAAAAGTGATCCTGAATGGGCTCCGTTTTTTTCCTTGGAGGTACGGAACCCTAAAAACGGATTGAGTGCAGTTGAGTATGAACTTTTTCACTGTTTAAAAATAAATATACAAACATATGTATTATCACCGAATATTATAGTCACGTCTTTATCACCGAACGGGTAGGCAGAGGCATATTATACGTCCACATTTCACCTTTTTTAGAATTTATTCCCTCGTAATAGTGGGTGGTGAGCCGCATTGCACTTACTATGTTGAGATGAACAGGTGCACATGATTGGCTTTTAACGACTGTCATTTTACTGCCAACCGGGACCAACGGCTTATCGTGCCTTCTGAAGCACGGAAACGCTCAAATTAGTGTCACAAAGTGATCACATGGATGGTCACCCATCCGAGCTTCTTAGACGCCAGCTTGGCCTTGTCCTTCAGATGACTGCGGAACTGAACAACACTGAAGATGTCGACGCCAAGGATCCCTGTACTATCAGAGATTGTGAGAGATGTGTCCTGAAATTATGGCGCTACAGGTACATATAACAGGGTGAAAGGAAAGATTTAGAGAGTCCCATGGACGCAGCATTTTTTTAAATTAGTTTTTTTTACATAAGACTCTTCGCAGCTGGCAGCAGTTCTAATTTTAAAGTTCATTCCGGCCATTAGGTGGGAAGCAATTTGTATGAGTTTTCCCTCTTTATGGATGCAAGCAGCATTTTCCACCAAATAATCAGATCAAAACAACATACCTACTCTCCGAGTATGAGAAATGAAAATTTTTCTTTTTGTGTATTTACGTAACGTATTCGTAAGTAAAATAAGTAACGTTACTCCCAAGTTCTCAGTATTATTAAGGTTTTATCTTATTTTCTACTAGCTGGTGCCCGTGGCTCCACCCGCGCTAGCTAGCCTATGTGTTATTCCGGACTATAATCTACTCCTGTACCAAATTTCTGCCGTTAGAGCATGAAAGAGTAACAAAGATAACACATTACACACGCTCACAAACTTTCACATTTACATTTAGTAAGATCTACTCGTAGTAGGTACAGGTTCACCGGTTTGCTGGGAGAAACTCAATATTGATTAAGCTCGCCTTCGTACAAAACTGGCCTTGACAATTTCAATAAAGAGCTAAATAAAAATATCTCTGCTACATTTTTTTAGACTGACTAGATGTGATTTGATATTATTATTCATCAATTCCAAACTTCGTAGTTATAATAAAAAAACTGGCCAAGTGCGAGTTGTATTCGCACATGAAGGGTTTCGTAGCAGCAAGTAACATAATATAAAAGTTCTTATAGTTCGTTGTAACTTTGATTGACGTTTAAACACGTTCGCAGTGGTAGTGATTTTTCTAACCAAAAATTGCGGTTTATGACGTACTAGCGGCTGTCACGCGGTTTCACCCACGTAGTTCCCGTTCCCGTGGGAATACGGGAATAAAATATAGCCTATGTTCACCACAAAGAGTGTAGCTTCCCAACAGTGAAAGAATTTTTCAAATCGGTCCAGTAGTTCAGGAGTTTGTTTGTTTGTTTGTAATGAATAGGTTCGTTACAAACAAACAAACAAACAAAAAATCAAATCTTTCCTCTTTATAATATTAGTATAGATAAAAAAAAAACTACCAGCTCTATCTCGTTCAAACCAATTTCCGTTGGTAGTTTTTATGGCAATGTATTATCAATTATATTTTTTTTAGATTTATCATTCTCTTAGTTTAGAAGTTAGAGGGGGGGGGGGGGGCACATTTTTCCACTTTGGAAGTGTCTCTGGTGCAAACTATACACTTTAGAAAGAAATGGTGTTAGGAACCTCAATAGCATTTTTGAAGACCTGTCTATAGATACCCCACACGTATGGGATTGATGAAAAAAAAAATGAGTTTCAGTAGAGTATGGGGACCCCCAAAATTTACTGCTTATTTCTAGTTTTATATAAGAATCTTAATGCGGTTCACAGAATACATCTAGTTACCAAGTTTCAATAGCATAGGCGGTATAGTCTCGGAGAAAAGTGACTGTGACACACGGACGGACAGACAGACAGACAGACAGACATGACGAATCTATAAGGGTTTTGTTTTTGCCATTTGGCTACGAAGCCCTAAAAAGGTCTAACTGAAATCTGTTCCCGTTCCCGGCTCTCATGGATACTTAGACTTATTCCGGAATAAAATGTAGCCTTTGTGTTATTCTAGAATCTAGACTATCCTAGTAGGCACCAAATTTAAGCCAGATCCGATCAGCCTTTAGTGGTTTGGAAGCTTCTGATGCTAAATTTGTATTGAATTAAAATGAATTGGTAGTCTATAGGAAGAAAATAAAAAAATACAATAGTACTGACTGAGATCCATCAGCGCATCCGATATTGATGTATTTTGTCTCCCTACTTGTTTCTGATACGAAATAAATATTTAAATATATACTTTGTCCTCGATGGACGATTTTTTTTTTTTTTTTTTACCACTATCAGTACCACTATAATAATAATAATAAGAGTATAAGTTGTGTGATCCCAAGTGTCGCCCACGTATACCGCGTTTGCCTACGCATAAAAAAAACATGGCCCTAGTGAGTACCCTGGACTCTGTTCTATCAAGTTATTTTAATACTTGTGTAGATATTAGTGACGCACACTCAATTCTGTATTGCGCGGCTGTAGCAGTGTGTCGGGTAGCTGGTGTCAAATTTCCTAAATTTGAGCCAGCTCCTAGACAGGCTGTTCCAGTCTGGCAGTGCAGAATTGAGCGTCGTATCACCGAGACTAGGGTGCTCATTGGTAAGCTATGCTGCTTCAGGGCGGGTAATACTCGACCTAGAGTGATGCGTTTTGTGACTCGTGCATTTGCGGGGACTGATATTAGTCCTCGCGAATACTCTGTACGAGTCACGGAACGTATTGACTACCTGAAGCAGAAAATTTATGCGTGGGCAAACCGTATACGCAGATACAAGAAAAGAGTGGATAGGTATACTCAGAATCGTTCGTTCCAAAAAGATGAGAGGTGTATATATAGAAGATGGGAGCAAACCGATTCAAGTGTGACTAATATGTGCCTACCTGATGCCGAAACCACAATTACATTTTGGAAAGGTATTTGGTCGGCGCCTATTAGTCATGCGAGTCTATTGAGACCATGGCACCTGTCACAATAACACCTGATGACATTGCCAGTGCAGTTCGTTCGTTGCCCAATTGGAAATCAACTGGGCCGGACGGGCTGCACAATTTTTGGTTAAAATGGTTTCGTAGCTCACGTGATTGTCTGGCATCTTGCTTTCAATCATTACTTGAGTCTGGGTCGCTTCCATCTTTTATGACGTCAGGTATTACACACCTCCTCTATAAATCCGGTAGTACCACGGACCCGAAAAATTATAGACCGATAACTTGCTTGCCTACGGTCTATAAGCTTCTCACATCTATTTTGAGAGTTAAATTGTCATCTCATATAGAAAATAATTCTATATTGTCCAACTCTCAGAATGGATGTAGAAGCGGGTCACGTGGTACTAAAGAACTCCTTATTCTTGACATGGCCATTAATCAGCAGGTTCGTCGTAACCGGAGAAATCTGGCAACATGCTGGATTGATTACAAGAAAGCCTACGATTCCGTGCCACATACATGGCTGTTGAGGGTGCTGGAGTTGTATAAAGTTGATACAACTCTTCGCACCTTCCTGCAGGCATGTATGGGGCAATGGAGAACGGCTCTTGTTTATCCAGGATGTCGTCAGATGCTTGGGAACGGTGAGCCTGTCAGGATTGAGAGGGGTATATTTCAGGGTGATAGTCTGAGTCCGTTATGGTTTTGTCTAGCACTGAATCCTCTCAGTACTTTACTGGAGAATTCAGGGCTAGGCTATCAGTTTCGGAGAGGAGGTCAAGTTGTTTCCCACCTTCTGTACATGGATGACTTGAAATTATTTGCCTGCACCAATTCCCACTTGATAGAGTTACTCAAGATCACTGAAACCTTTAGTAATTCTATCAAAATGGAATTTGGTGTAGATAAATGTGCAGTCATGCATGTAAAGAAGGGACGGGTTGTGGAATCTGAAAGAGTACAACTTTCAGATTTCACAAAACTTAAATCCCTCTCCGCGACTGAAACCTACAAATATCTTGGTATGTCGCAGGCATTAGGTATTGCTGAGACAGGCATGAAAAAAGCGTTGGTGGATTGTTTCCTTGGCCGCCTGAAAAAAGTACTGAGAAGTCTTTTATCAGGAGGTAACAAGGTGCGCGCCATCAATGGTTGGGCCATGCCTGTCTTAGGATATTCCTTCGGCATACTGAGATGGACTCAGACAGAACTGGACACCCTGGATAGAAAAGTCCGTTCGTTGTTGACCGCAAACCGAATGCATCATCCGCGTTCGTCTGTAATGAGGTTGTATATCCCACGGAAATGTGGTGGTCGTGGATTTTTAAATATCAAGACGTTACATAACCGTGAGATATACAACCTTAGGGAATATTTCCTTCATGCGGACGTGGGTATGCATCGGGATGTGGTAACAATAGACAGCGGACTGACCCCTCTTTCTCTTGCCAAAGAGAACTGGCACAAACCAGCAATACTAACTACTAATGATCGCAAGGAGATATGGCAGGGCAAAGAGCTGCATGGACGATTCTATCGGGCCTTACATGGGTCCGATGTAGATTTATTAGCATCAGTATCCTGGCTACGTTTTGGTGATCTCTTTGGAGAAACCGAAGGTTTTGTCTGTGCAATTACTGACGAAGTTGTTTTGACGAATAACTATCGGAAGTATATTTTGAGAGATGGTACGGTTGACATATGTCGGGCATGCCACCGACCGGGTGAATCTCTCAGACATATAATTTCTGGTTGTCCTCGTCTTGCCAACGGTGAGTATTTGCATAGACACAACCAAGTGGCCAGGATTGTCCATCAGCAACTTGCCCTAAAATATAAACTTGTGGATGCAGAGGTACCGTATTACAGGTATGTGCCCGACCCAGTTCTCGAAAATGGTCATGGCACATTGTATTGGGATCGGTCTATTATCACTGACAGGACTATTGTAGCCAATAAGCCTGATATAGTGGCAATAGATCGATCAGAGCGCCTCGCAATAATCGTTGATATTACCGTCCCACATGACGAAAATCTCGTGAAAGCAGAAAAAGAAAAGCAAATAAAATATTTGGATTTGGCTCACTAGATTGTCGACATGTGGGATGTGGATTCAGCGGTTATTGTTCCGATAGTCATATCAGCACATGGTCTGATTGCCAAGAGCCTCGATCAACACCTAAAGAGGCTCGGGTTAGGTAGTTGGGTCAAGGGCCAGATGCAAAAGGCAGTTCTCTTAGACACTGCACGTATTGTGAGGAGGTTCCTGTCTCTGCAGCCCTAACCACCGGTAGCTTGGTCCCTGTACCCGATGCCGGTGGGACACTATTTTTTTATATTTTTAAATATATTTTTTTATATAATGTATTTAAAAATTTAAATTAATATGTTTTAAAATTGTAAATAAAGGAAATAATAATAAGTCCCTCGTGGACAGTCGTTATCTTTTCAGTCCCTCGTGGACAGTCGTTATCTTTTCATGGGATTAACGCATCCCTATGAGGGCATAGTAGATTTGCTTTTCGAGTCATCCACTTTTTGAGATCAACAAATAATATCTCACGAGGTTATAGAAAAGCACATATCCGCAGGGCAGCTTGTGGCGAGCTGAATGTGCGTGGCTACACATCGGTCCCGATTCCTCAGAGTTTTGTTGCGCTCCTCGACCAGTTAGCATTTAATGGGCTAACGGGAGACGGTACTCCCGGGAGTGCAGCAAATCTCAACTCTGGCTTGCCTTAATTGGCTGGTCAGAGGGAGGAAGCCAGAGCTTTATGCTCGGGGGTGGAAGTGTCATTTTCAAGGGCATAACTACGGGGAAACCCGCTCCGGGTCTGACCCGTGATGGCGAAACCGGCGCCGCACCGCTCGACACCCCTAGCCACTCACACCGGTGTTGCCCTCTGTCGCCTTACAGGCTTTAATGCCTATGGCGATTGTATAGGGGGCCCATCTAGTGAGTTGGCGAGTCACCGTCTGCCAAAGTTTTAATATAATAATAGGTATATTGAAATGGCAGACGCCGTCTTCATCCATAGACTAAGTTAACCAGACCATCTAACACCCATCACAATAGCCCATTACGTAGTTAGCATATTTTACAATAGTTAGCTCCCATTGCAGATGGTCCATTATCGTTCTTCTACATAAGGCGGATGTGGATTGTTTGCAGTGGGGGTCCCATTTCCCTTTAGATTAAAAGTCTCAAAGGGCCTCTGCATGTTGGACCTGTGTCCCCATGTAAGCCTACCAAAAGTCCGGGTGTCTTCGTAAGAAAAAAAAAGAAGACACCCGTGTGAAAGAGAGACATAATAATAATAATTTCGTTTATTTTCTCGCCACAATACAAGTTTTATAAGTAGTACATTTTTGAACATTATTCAAATTAAATATATTGTGGGAGACTGGTGCCTAAGCTAGGTTTAAGACCTGTATTTCAGGTCACCAGGTCTCCACCTTTGACATGCTATTGTATTCAAGTTTGTGCACTCAGCTTTACTATGATCATTTTATTTATGCTTCACTATGATTATCTATAGGTCGTCATGTGGGAGGGTTGAAAATTAATAAAAAGTTTACTCGACCGCGTCATTGGGAGCACTCAGTGCAACCCACAGTTGCTCCAAATCTTAAAGCTGACGATGCTAATTGGAATCAAGCTCGCATCGAGTGACTCACAAATATTAGCCTCTACGCTGGAGGTAGTTTTCAGAGTGTAAGGATCCTCTCATACCTTAATCTGACGCGCCCTAGTAACTTCAGAAATTCTCTTTAAAGCCCCCTTGCCAAAAAGCGGGAAGGAGTTAGGAACGTCCACACACCTAATTCATCTAAAAAAACCATATTAACACATCCATAGGTACTCAAAAACTTCAACTTTTTCTTTCAGTCGGTGTCGAGACCCTAGATCGATGGGCTCCCAATGCACATACCGAGTGTACCGAGCGCGCGCACGAATCTTCTGGGCGAGTCGCATCTTACACGGTCTTTACGGACCCTCAACAGGGTGGCGGTCAAAATAGACTTGTTTTCATGTTCTATGAGTGAATTCACAAGGGTGACATTATTTAAGTTATTACTAGCTATCGCATTGGGGCAACCTGTAATGGTAGTTTTAAGTATGAAAAATAAATAAATAAATAAATAATTTTTTCAAGAAATTGAAAAAGCGCCTGGTAGTGTCGACTAGGGACCCAAGGGCTGGCAGTTTTCTCACTCAGCGAATAGGTATTGCTACACAAAGGGGGAACGCTGCTAGTCTTTTGAGCACAATGCCACGGGGGCTTTATTTAGGTTTAATTTAGATAGTAATAATGTAAATGTATAAGTTATAATGACTCACAAACTTTCACATTTATTATGTCTCTCTTTAACAAGGGTATCTTCTTTAATAAATTATTAAGAAGTGCGGATTTTGCGAAACTTAATATGAAATGAAGATGAAATGAAAATGAATATCCAGTACCTATCTAAATATTTTGCTTTATTTGGCAACGAAATCAATAAAATAGACGAATAATGCGTGGGACCTATCGGTCACTATTATACTTATTCCAATATTAAATGATATCTTCACGAAATGTTCTGCGAGGTGCGATATAACTACCCTTGTGTGGGCGGTAACTCACTCATGGGTAACACTATACAATTTTTTGTCCAGCAATAAAAATTATTCATGAATAGAAAATGCGTAGGCTCGTTTATTAAATCTCGACGAATATGCAACGGATTTATCTCTTTGTAGGCATTTCTATAAGGGGAAATACACGAATTTTCTATCACAGGGGAACACAGAAAAGAAAAAAACATGAGGGGAACGATCATAATACGCTAAGTCTTACGTAATGACTGGTCATCGGCCCTTCGAGAGCCCCATCAAAACCGTCGTCCTGGTTACATGGCAGAGGGCGACGTAGGGATAGAGACGGTTTGTAAAAAATCAACAGCGCGTAGTCACATTATCTTGTATTGGAATATAATTAATTAGGTGAGGTGTGCACCGTGCACGCCTTTTATCCTACGCCGTTATCTATACTAATAATAAAAAGAAGTAAAGTTTGTGTGTTTGTTAAATTGTAAGGGGTAATCTCGGGATCTACTGAACCGATTTTAAAAATTCTTTTACCAATAGAAAGCTACGTTATTGTGGAGTGTCATAGGCTATATAGCATCACGCTACAACGAATAGGAGCGGAGCAGTAATAGTAAATGTTTCAAAAACGGGGGAAAAGTTACGCGACGGGATCAAATGTGACGGGAACAGGTAATACTCTCTCTTATGTGGCGCAAACGAAGTTGCGCGGGTCAGCTAGTTTTTTATAAATCACTAAGGTGGCAGACATGCATGCGTGCCATCTGATGGAAAGTAATAATACAATATATGTCGAAATACTGACATAGTGACCTAAATCTGGCTGATGCTCCTCAAAAAAAAATAGGTAGAGGATAATATTATGTTTGCGCTTAAGGCCGCGTGGGTCAGATTTTGAGTTTTTTGAAACAATCCTATTCAAAAAGTAAAGGGTTTTTAAATCTGAAATATATATATATAATAGTTAAGGATATAAGCTAAACATATTCCGAGCCCGTTACACGATCCAATAAATTTCACTAGATAGAAAAAAATCCCAAAGTTGACTCTCTCAGGAAAGTTTTTTCAATACTGTGGCTAAACTATTAACATTTTATATATTTTTTTTGCACTCAATTAAAGGTATTAAGTTTTTATACACATTTTCCGAGCGTTTTTCTATAAACAACTATTTACATAGTTATCATGTACGAATATCTACCAAACGCAATAGAATTGCGCCGCTGACGGCCGATCAGTCTCGCCCTGGCGCTTGTGGAGGCAGGACCTGTGTTAGTTTTTTTCGCAACTATTTCGTAATTATTATGCCAAATTACGTTGAAATCGCGCCACAGTATAAAAATATCAGTAATGGGCAAAATGTAATTAGATTAACCGTTACAAATACATACGCGACTCATGGTAAAAATGTGGTGATCTTTTACTTTTTAAGTGTTTTCACGACATGGTAACCAGCTACCTAATGCATTAAAATGTCTACGAATTACATGATAATTTCGCAATCCAACATGGCGGCCACGCCGTAATCACAAAATTTCATGATGGGTATCGTTTAAGGGGTTTTTTGGTATGCTGAGTACGAAGTACGTGATAATTTTGCAATCCAATATGGCCGCCGCGCCGTAATCACAAAATTTCATGATGGGTATCGTTTAAGGGGTTTTTTGGTATGCTGAGTACGAATCACGTGATAATTTTGCAATCGAATATAGCCGCCGCGCCGTAATCACAAAATTTCATGATGGGTATCGTTTAAGGGGTTTTTTGGTATGCTGAGTACGAATCGCGTACTAATTTTGCAATACAAGATGGCCGCCGCGCCGTAATCACAAAATTTCATGATGGGTATCGTTCAAGGGGTTTTTTGGTATGCTGAGTACGAATCACGTGATAATTTTGCAATCCAATATGGCCGCCGTGCCATAATCACAAAATTTCATGATGGGTATCGTTTAAAGGGTTTCTTGGTATGCTGAGTACGAAGTACGTGATAATTTTTCAATCCAATATGGCCGCCGCGCCGTAATCACAAAATTTCATGATGGGTATCGTTTAAGGGGTTTTTTGGTATGCTGAGTACGAATCACGTGATAATTTTGCAATCGAATATAGCCGCCGCGCCGTAATCACAAAATTTCATGATGGGTATCGTTTAAGGGGTTTTTTGGTATGCTGAGTACGAATCGCGTACTAATTTTGCAATACAAGATGGCCGCCGCGCCGTAATCATAAAATTTCATGATGGGTATCGTTTAAGGGGTTTTTTGGTATGCTGAGAACGAAGTACGTGATAATTTTGCAATCCAATATGGCCGCCGCGCCGTAATCACAAAATTTCATGATGGGTATCGTTTAAGGGGTTTTTTGGTATGCAGAGTACGAATCACGTGATAATTTTGCAATCCAATATGCCCGCCGCACCGTAATCACAAAATTTTATGATTGGTATCGTAAATGGTAGTATCGTAAGTATGGTAGTATCGTAAATCATACGTAGCAGACTGTAGTGTAAAAGAGATAGAGACACATGTTCCATTCTTCGTTCTAACATTTGTGTGTGGTTGGATTGCATGGAACGACACAGACTAAAAAAACTTGTTCGGTTTACTGAGAGTTAGTTAACCGCGTGCCAATTTGCAACTGTGCAAGACGTGGTCAGAGTTAAGAAGTTATTTATTTAACTCAGAGCTTACTAACTCTATATTTATATATTTAACTCGACTCTCCGCGCAAGTGGGCCTAAATAGCTTAGGCGGCCAAATTGAATTCCAAAATGATCATGTTATTCGTACTCAGCATTCGAAAAAACCCATTAAACGATATTCATTACGAAATTATGTGATTACGGCGCGGTGGCCATTTTGGAATGCAAAATTATCATGTGATTCGTCCTCAGCATACCAAAAACCCCTTAAACGATAACAATCATGAAATTTTGTGATTACGGCGCGGTGACCATATTGGATTGCAAAATTAGTACGTAATTCGTACTCAGCATACCAAAAAACCCTTTAAACGATACCCATCATGAATTTTTGTGATTACAACGCGGCCGCCATTTTGGATTGCAAAATTATCACGTGATTCGTACTCAGCATACCAAGAAACCCCTTAAACGACACCCATCATGAAATTTTGTGATTACGGCGCGGCGCCCATATTGGATTGCAAAATTATCACGTGATTCGTACTCAGCATACCAAGAAACCCCTTAAACGATACCCATCATGACATTTTGTGATTACGGCGCGGCGTCCATATTGGATTGCAAAATTAGTACGTGATTCGTACTCAGCATACCAAAAAACCCTTTAAACGACACCCATCATGAAATTTTGTGATTACACCGCGGCGGCCATTTTGGATTGCACAATGATCCCGTGATTCATACTTAGCATACTAACCTTAGAAAACTTTAGAAATTTTTATGACCAGCTATTATGTAATTTACATTTTTTACGCAACTGTAACAAACGTACGCAACGGAAACTCTCAAAAGAAATGAAATATCCTAGTTGTCGAAAAATGTTTCGTTGCTGCTAAGCTCTTATTCGCCTTAGCGTGATGTTATATATTTTGGTATTTTCAAAAATGGACATTCTGTTAAGAAACTCTTGAAATTCAACTAGCAGTCTCTTAGACTCTAGAGTTAGAAAAACTAAACAAACAAACAAACTCTTTAGCTTAAAAATAATAGTATAATATACATAATTTATTTACGATTAACTCATTTATTTTTATTTACGAAACTAATAAATCACTACACTTAACAAAGTTAGATGCATTTACTACGTCAAACAAAGTTAGCATGCTGTTTCTTTCTACTATACTGTATACTGTGGCATGAGAGTGGACTGCCGCTGCCGGCGCGCGGTGTGGCTTGCGCCCGGGGCGAGGGGAGCGCCAAATGCCTACTTGTGCGGGTTAACCGCCCCTTAATAGAACAGTAGGCTCGAGAGAATTTTTAAAAGTTTTATTTTACTTATGCATCAACCTACCTCTCGGGTAGTTAACATCGATCGGCTAGCTGACATTCAGTTAAAAGTGTCGCTCTGATCCGACTGGTTGTAAGCATTCCGCAGCCTTTTCCCTGCTTAGCGGGATTGTCACACGTCATATGCAGACTGATGATCTTGACATCCCACAATCCTCCACCGATTTCTGAAGCAGGATCGCTGGTGCACTCAGGAACGACGGCCCACAGAATTAAAGAGTTAAATCAAAAATACTAACTTTGCTCTCAGACTAAAAGAATATAATCTGAGCTTGTGCTCTAAATTGTTCAATCTTATAACAAAACTAGCTGATGCCCACAGCTTCGCCCGCGTAAAGTTTGTTCCCGTTCCCGCTTCGTTCAGCCGTTCAGGCGTAAAAAAGTAACAAACATCCACATTCACAAACTTTCGCATTTATAAAGAAGTAAGACAGGTTTTTTTGACGTGAGGGAAAACCCTTCATAGATTCTGTGCCGGACTCCTACCGACAATAAAACCTCACGTAACGCCCACCAGCCTACAGTTGGGAGCCACGGGTAAGCCCTAGGAAGGATATCCCAGGACTCCTTGCATACTTAGGTAACTTTTGTAAAATAACACGAAGCAAGAAACAAGTAGGTGCAACTCTCATACACCTTCCTCCAACTTTGGCATCTGCTATTTAATGAAAATACACAGATCGATATTGTGTGAGTATTTCAGGCGTCTACTCGTTACCCTGATTAATATTACCACAGATTATATAATATAGGTATTGATATTACCTACTATCTCTTCGTACTACTCGTATTATAAAACATTGTAAAAATAGCTGTGACGGAACATTCAAGATAAATTTTAAAATAACTGTAATCAACTAATAGGGCTTCTGAGTCTATAATTTTTTTTCTTCGTGTCTGTTTGTTTATTTGTTCGGGGTTGGAGCAAAACTCAGTAGCTTGATCATAATTGTACTATTAGGATTTTGTAGGTATTTTTTCAACTTAAATATCGCTGTAGAGACTAAGGTCTCTACAGCGGTAAGCCGCTTAGCGGTCGTGGGTTCGATTCCCACCGGAGACAAAAATTTGTGTGACCCATAAATGTTTCTCTCAACAGTCTGGGTGTTTCTATATACTAGTACCTACTTCTGCGAAGAGTAGACGTCGCGAGTTACCAGAAACCAAACCAAAAATTCTGTGAGGCACCTATTATATAATTGTGTCGCATATCTGTATAGGACCCGGTACGTACAGGACTCAGCTATCAGGCAGGTCACATTATTGACGCTGTGGTAATCGAACAGATTTAAGTAGTCTGCCTACTATCATACATCCATGGCCATTCCTTGAATAGTGAAAGTATCCACATGATCAACATCGAAATCATTAAAATCAGTGTCATTTGATGTGCCATGATTCATGAATCACTGCCGTTGTAGCCATAGCGAAACATTGTTGATATGGCCCAGCAAAACCTGCTAAAAATTGACTAAAACTTAGGTAGGTACTCTTTTCGCCTCGAAACTCATGGTTTCATTCATTCTTGACAACAATCACGACAACAACAAATCAATTACTTATTATGTTTGACGAGATAGTGGTTCAATGAAAATGAACAATATACTCTCAGAATTTGACTGGCATGGCCTAATTGGTGACCTTCCATCTGAACAGTGCGTAAACACTTTTTATGATATACTTTATGGCATAATTAAGACACATGTTCCACTCAGTGAACCAAAAAATTCTCACTTTCCTATGTGGTTTACACCTGCATTAATACGTATATTTAAAGAAAAAGAACGTGCTTGGATTAAGTGGAAAAAATATAAACACGGTAGTGATTACGAGGAATTCTCAGTACATCGTAAGCGGTACAAGGCTGAGTCGGACAGGTGTTACAAATTGCACATTAACTCTGTCGAGGACAGCATCAAGTCCAATGTTAAGAACTTTTGAACTTATATCTCGAAGCGCAAGGGCAATACAAATATACCTGCGAGCATGTACCATAATAACATAAAGTCAAATGAGCCAATTGAAATATGCAATATGTTCTCAGAGTTTTTCAAGTCAGTTTATGAACCCACCTCGCTTGATATCAACCAATGGTACCCCCCCCCCCCCCCCGACAACTACGCACATGACTCATCTTGCATCTCCAATATATATCTCACCATTGACAGTATAGAAACAGCACTTAACAAATTGGACTTAAATAAGGGTCCCGGGCCGGATGCTTTGTCTCCTTTTTTCTTGAAGCACACTGCTAAGTATCTCTCCCTACCCCTCCACATTATCTTTAATAAGTGTTTAGTAGAAGGCGTATTCCCTAGTGTCTGGAAGCGGGCATTTATCACTCCCATACATAAAAGTGGTGACAAGAAAAGCATTGAAAACTATCGTCCGATTTCTATACTGTCCGCCTTGGCAAAGCTTTTCGAGAGTCTTGTTCATGGTCAACTATATCCTTATTTTCACCACATTATTATACCCAATCAACATGGCTTTGTTAAACACAGATCTACAACAACCAACTTACTATTGTTTACCACCTTCTTGTTTGAAAGTATGGATAAGAGAGTGCAAGTTGATGCAGTGTGCACTGATTTTCGGAAGGATTTCGACAAGGTGGATCACAAAATACTTTTAGATAAAATCGCTTTTAACGGTATTCGTGGAAATTTATTGAGATGGTTCACGGCCTACATTTTCAATAGAACCCAACAAGTTGTTGTTAATAGATTTGAGTCTAATTCTGTCACCGTCTCCTCTGGTGTGCCTCAAGGTTCTATATTGGGACCCCTTCTTTTTATCCTATTCATTAATGACATAAGAAACTGTTTCATTCACTCTAAGTTCCTCATGTACGCTGACGATATCAAAATATACTTGCCGTGCAGGAATACACAGGACTGTCAGCTATTGCAAGAGGACTTAAATAGGCTCTCCATTTACTGCTATAACAACAAACTTCAACTAAGTCTACCTAAATGTAATTCCATATCCTATACGAAAAATGTTAATGTAATTAATTATGATTACTATCTACAAAATATGTGCTTAAAGAAAGTAGAATCAATTCGTGATCTTGGTATCTTGCTAGATTCCAAGCTTCACTGAGATTTACACATTGACAATATTATTAATAAGGCCTACAAGATGTATGGGTTTGTTATGAGATCGACGATTGACTTTAAGAAACCTTCCACATATTTATTGTTATACACTGCCCTCATTCGCTCTCAGCTAGAATATGGAGTCCAAATTTGGAGTCCCTTCTATGACAAATACGTGACAAGATTTGAAATGGTTCAAAAGAAGTTTTTGCGAGCCATGAATTATAGGTGTCGCTACCCCAAATTGTCGTATTTGGAACTGCTGCAAAGGTATAATCTGCTGAGCTTGGAGTCTAGGCGTAGTTATTTGATGGTCTTGACGCTGTAAGGTCTTTGTAACAATAGGTTTGACTGCCCTGATATAACAAGACAAATACTTTACATTGTACCAAGAACTGTGTACCGCAGTGTGCGCGTGAGGAGGTTATTCTTCACTGCCAAGTGCAAAACGAATGCGGGCAAGCGTGCCCCCGTGCGCCGTATTTTGGAAACGTATAATTCCTTCCTCACAGACCTCGATATTTTCACCCTGTCTGAATACCAATTTAAACGACTAGCTCGAAATATTTTGGCCAATAAATAATATTTTTTCTGCGTTAGTATTTTTCTGCGTTAGTATATTTTAGACAATTGGGTCCTTTCTGCAGAAAACAGTTAATCACTTAATTTCTTTAGTATAACAATTGCATGTATTTACTATAATTCACTCACATACTTTATTTAGATTGAGGACATCGGTGTGGGTTATACGTTTACCAATTATAATTACCTTATATTGTTCATGTTTATATATAATGTATAACTGTTTGATGTTCCAATAAAGAAAAGTAAAAAATAGCAAAAGTAGTCACACTGTGAAAAACATCATAATTTATTAATTGTCCTTTTTGATAACGCGTTAGCGCTATCTAGTAGTTATGGTTTTGCAACTGAAATTGAAAAATTAAAATTTTAATTTCGTAAATAACTTTTTGTTGTTGTAAATAAACCCTAGGGTTCCGTACCTAAAGGGTGGAATCGGGACCCTATTGATAAGACTTCGCTGTCCGTCTGTTCGTCATGAAGCTGTATCTCAGGAAGCGGGACCGCAAGAGAACTTAAACTTACACGGATGACGTATTTCTGTTGCCGCTATAAGTACAAATACTAAAATTAGAAAAATAATAGTATTGAAAGGGGGCTCCCATACAACACACGTCATTTTTGCTGTTTTTAAGTACGGAACCCAGCGCTTGCGAGTCCGACTCGCACTTACTGTAACGTCTCAACCTAATAGTAGATATATGTATGTACAATATGTGGGTATCTGTACAATTTGACCATTAAACCAGTCAGCTGTTAGCCACCGCCTTTTATTGTCGTATCATTGGCGACGAGCGGAAAGAACCGAGTTTAGTTAGAAATAGCACGTGTGTGTAGTGAAAATGTCGGTGGGAAAATTAGAGAACTTTAAATTGGGGGTACAACAATGACCGGCTTACATCCGTCGCGTAAATCAGTACATTAAGTTAAACAAAATCACGGCCGAGTTGAAAGTGTCGTTGCTCATTACGGTGGTAGGTGAGGCTACCTACTCACTTATGTGTGATTTGTGCGCCCCGACTTTTCCTGAGGACAAAAGTTACGATGAACTCGTTACCTTGGTGACCAATCATTTGGAACCGAAACGTTCGGAGATTGCGGAACGTCATGTGTTTCGGTTACGACGGCAACGCGCGGGTGAGACACTGACCGAATACCTTCAGGCCCTGAAACATCTAGCGACTACCTGTGGCTTTGGACAGTGTGGACAGTGTTCCACACTTGAGGAAAATCGGCGAGACCAATTTGTGTCGGGTCTGGCCAGTGATGCCATGAGGTCGAGAATTTCGCAGAAAAGATGATCTAATACAAGGAGGCGGTGGAGCTTGCGTTTGCCCTGGAGGCAGCGGAGAAGCATGCAGAGATGGCTAGTACGACTAGAGTGGGGACTGATACTCCAGAAACCCGTAACACGGCGAGCGAGGGCTTGCATCACGCACGGGGAGGGCCACGTACTGGTGGCAGCGGCACTAGCCGAACACGACAACCTGGATTGACGCTAGGCGGCGGTGGTACGAGCGCGGGCACGGCGGAAACGAGTGCTGGCTCACCGGCCGCAGGCAGACCGTGTTGGCGCTGTGGTAAGGGGCATCCAGCAGACCGGTGCAGGTTCAAAAATTATAATTGTGATGAGTGCGCCCAAAAAGGACACTTGAAAGCAATGTGCAAGCGAGGACGTGGGAACAATGCATACAACAAAGGTGGTCGTCATAATTACGTCGGGTACGACTCAGAGGACGAGGGCATGTTCAATTTAGAGGTGCAGGCACGAGGTAACAAACCATACTATATTGACATTTCAGTGGATAACGTAGTCCTCAAGTGCGAAGTGGATACCGGCAGCCGAATCTCGGCTATCAGCGAGGAGACATTTTTACAAAAGTTTTCGCACAAAGGTATAAAAATCTGACAATTTAATTTTACGTTGTTATTCCGGTTCACGAATTCAGTCGCTTGGTTTCATTAAAGTGGACGTTAGCTTAGGTAATATTTCTGTAAAATCGCTGCCTTTGTATATTATCAAGGGCGGGGCCCGATCTTTACTAGGCCGTGAATGGATGCGGGCTTTACAAATTAACCAAATCAATTTTCATGAAATCAGTGACGATGATCTTGCAAACCGCCTGTGTTTAGAATTCCCAGGGGTGTTTTGTGAAACTAAGTTAGGAACATGTAAGCAACCTATTCGACTACAGCTCACGGATAACGAACCGGTTTATGTGCGAGCTCGGCCGGTACCACTCGCGTTACGCTCGCGAGTTGAAGGCGAGTTAGCCCGATTGGAAGCTGACGGAACAATTTACCGCGTTGAATATTCCGATTTTGGTACCCCTATTGTACCGGTTGTGAAACAAAACGGAGACATTCGGATTTGCGGTGACTTCAAATTCGGTGTGACAAAATCACAATTAACCCGAAGTTGAAGCGAGACTATTAACCGTTGCCGCGTATTGACGAATTGTTCGCTAGTTTAAGTGGAGGGGCGAAATTTTCTAAAATAGATCTTAAGCACGCTTACGAACAGTGTTTATTGACTGAGGACTCGCAACCGTATACGGCTATAACTACGCATATAGGGACGTTTGTTTATCGCCGTAGTCCGTACGGTTTAAGCTGTATTCCCGAAAAATTCCAAAAATTAATGGAGGAAACGCTTCGCGGTATACCAGGCTGCGTAGTATTTTTAGATGATATTTGCGTTACCGGAATAGATAAGATTACACACTTGCAAAACTTGAGATCTGTATTGGAGAGGTTGCGAAACATGGGTCTAACTGTGAAACCAAGTAAATGTCATTTTTTGCAAGGTACTTAGGTTTCATTATTGATAAGGAGGGCCTGCGGCCCGATCCTGAGAAGTTGGAGGCCATTTCTGGTGCATCCCAACCTGACAATGTCACTCAGTTAAAAAGTTTTCGAGGGATGCTTAATTATTACGGACGTTTCGTAGAAAATTTGAGCACTTTACTTCACCCTTTACACAAGTTACTAAAGAAGGACGTGCACTGGAAATGGGACTCTAATTGCGATGAGGCTTTTGTGAAGGCGAAGCAGGTACTCCTAAGCGAGAGGGTTCTAGCTCATTACGAGGAAGGGCGCGAGTTGGTGTTGTCCGTGGACAGCAGCGCGTACGGGCTCGGCGCCGTGCTGGCGCACCGCTACGCGCGCGGGGCGGAGCGCCCGGTCAGCTGCGTGTCGCGCACACTCAACGCGGCCTAGCGCAACTACAGCCAGCTGGACAAGGAAGCTCTCGCCATACTGTTTGGGGTGACTAAACACCACCAATACTTGTTCGGGAGACGCTTTATACTACGGACTGATCACCAACCACTCACATATATTTTTGGAAACAGGGAAGGGATCCCACAGGCAGCGGCTAGTAGGTTACAAAGGTGGGCAGCGCGCTTAGCGGCCTACGAGTTTAAAATAGAATTCGTCCGTTCGGCGGATGCGTTGTCGCGATTGCCGCTCGCTTGGGAGTCTCGCTTTGGGGAAACGGTTAGTTATTTAAATTTGTTAGAAGAGGCGTGGCCCATTAGTTGTAAGGATATAGCTCGCGAAACGGAACGAGATCTTTATTATGTAAAATTAAGGGCTATGTACTTTTTGGTTGGCCGTTGTCTCCGAGTTGTGAGGACGAAAAGCCTTATTTTACACGTAAAATGCATATAACAACCGATCGAGGATGTCTCCTATATAAATACAGGTTAATTGTTCCACCAAATAGGTATACAAAAACAAGTTTTAATGGAAATACATGCTGGCCATCTGGGCATTAACAAGATGAAAAATCTTTCTAGAAGTTATGCATACTGGCCGAGCATCGACCACGATATAGAGGAACTGTGCCGAGCATGCCCGGCGTGCCGGGTGGTGCGGGACGCTGCGCCCTCTGCGCCGCTACACCCGTGGGAGTTCCCGCTGCACCCGTGGCACCGGGTGCATGCGGACTTCGCCGACTGTGGGGGGACCCGCTACCTTATCATGGTCGATGCTCACTCCAAGTGGATAGAAGCCAGGAGTAGGTATGCGTAGTACAGAAGCCAGTGCAACTATTAACGTTTTTAGGAGTGTATTCGCGCGGTTTGGGTTACCGTTACAACTCGTCACGGACAACGGCCCACCTTTTACGTCATATGATTTTAAAGAGTATTGCTTGAAAAATTGTATTAATCACGTGACTTCAGCTCCTTATCGGCCTCAGGGGAACGGAGCTGCCGAAAATGTAGTCAAAACGGTTAAAAAGGCGATTAAGCGGGCTATACATGAATACAGATGATTGCGCTGATCATCCTGGGGCCGAGCAGGAGTTGAAGGATGAACTGTCTAGTGACAAAGCTGTAATAGTCGAGGGTCCGGCACGGGTGCTTTCCCCAACAAAAACAACAAATCCGCCACCCTCACCATCCGAACCAAACCTGATGGTTGCGAGCCAAGTACCCGAGCCGGGACCAACGACAGACCCAGGGACTCCCTCCCCGCCTATTAATGCGTCGCAACGGGCGATGCGTGCCTATTACCGGGTCAAGCGAACGTTGTACTGCATAGATTAGTAGTTTATGTCATGTAATTATTATTCGTTATAGTTTGTAGTTTATTATTTTTTGTTGTATTCTAAAATAGACAGCAAGTACTTCTGTATGTAGTTCGCCTAACTTGTATGTACCTAGATGCCTCATAAAGTATTATGGTATAGAATGTGTGACGCTTGTAACATTCTAATGGAATGTATACCATATTTTATATACCTAGTTAACTTGCCTTTTAAAATGTTATGTTTGTGATTTACGAGGGAGATGTGTAACGTCTCAACCTAATAGTATATATATGTATGTACAATATGTGGGTATCTGTACAATTTGACCATTAAACCAGTCAGCTGTTAGCCACCGCCTTTTATTGTCGTATCACTTACCTCCCTTTATTTTTAAGGTTCCGTACCCAAAGGGTAAAAAATGGGACCCTATAATATTTATGAGACTTCGCTATCCGTCGGTCTGTCTGTCCATCACGAGTCTGTATCTCAGGAACCGTGATAGTTAGAGAGCTGATATTTTCACAGATAACATTTTTTTTTTATATTTCTCTTTCCGTTATAAACATCACATACTAAAATAATAATATTAATATTTAAGGAGGGTTACCTACCATACAACAATCATGATTCTTAACCAGTTTTAGGTGCGCGAGGCCGACTCGCACTTGGGCCGGAACTGACAACCAACAACCAGACATACTTACGCCCAAAAGCAAAATCGTCCGTACTGTCGATACTGAGACTTTCAATGATAAGTATGCATTTAAAAGTATGTATATATGTATGAACTAGCTGAGCCCGCAACTTCGTTTACGTCACATAAGGTGTATGAAAGGAAAGGTATTTCTTCATCAGAGTCATCAAGCAGCGTCTGAAACTGCCCTGTTTGCTTAATCATAAAAGAGCTTAATAATTAAGTCTATTTTAAAACAATTCAGTCCACGCCTTCGGCGCGGACCAGCGTTTAAAAATAGTCCTAATCATTAAGCTCTTTTATGATTAACCCAACACGCCAGTTTAGGTTCACTCACATTCAAAGAAACCCCTACAATTGAAATTTTCAAAATATCTGATTCTTAAAAGTGTTATAACTCTTTTATTTCTAAACCGATTTACATAAAACAAACGCTAAATGTTAACTGGAGCAAACCTCAACACAATAAAAAGAACCGCATTGCAATCGGTTGAGCGGTTACTGAGATTAGCGTGCACAACCGTACAGACAAACAGATATACAGACATACAGACAAACAGGCAAAAATTCTAAAAATCATTGTTTTGGGTTCTATTGCGTTCATAAAGCCCCCCTTTAATATTTTTTCTTATTTATCTTCCATGTACAGACAGCGACCTGTTACGATTTTATTATATGTATATGTAATACATTTATTGTTAAAAATTACAGAGAAACATAAATATTACATATCTATATTTACACTATTACTATCTAAACTAAACCTAAATAAGGCCCCCGTGGCATTGTGCCCAAAAGACTAGCAGCATTCCCCCTTTGAATAGCAATACCTATTCGTTGAGCGAGAAAACTGCCAGCCCTTGGGTCACCAGTTGACTCCACAAGGCGCTTTTTCAAATTCTTGAAAAATTTTTGCGCATTGGGACCCCATGGACCTAGGGTCTCGACACCGACTGGACAAAAACGATACGATGAGTCGAGACCCTTATATTTATAAATTTTAATATTTTCAGCCGCTTCCGCTGCGGCACTGGCTTTTAATTTTGTTTTAGGAAGATGGGACGGGGCTAGAGTTTCAACACAAGTTGCATCCCACACCAGGACCCGACCCATCTCCCACGGTATCAAAGTTATACCATCTGGTCTCCTGCCATCGTCCCTGAAAACGCCGTTTGGCTCTAAGAGCGCAGGCACATTGGCGGTGGCAAGAGCACGGCGGATGATGTCATTCAGCGCAGCGTGGCGTGAGAAGCGGCCTGCGCTCTTTAAACATGAAAGACCATGATGCCCCAAAGTGTCAACGTTAAAACCGCAGGGGCATCGATGTGGAGCGCAAAGCGTGACGCCAAGTCTCAAACCAACTGAAATTCTTAGGATGTCCGGTTCCAAAAAAGTTCCGGTGTTGGCTATAGGGAAAGCTTTCAACCAATCACCGGATTCCTTTCTACTGAGCGCTAATAATCTGGCCCGATCCGGGCCTAGACTAGCATTTAAAAAGGAGTCAAAGGTTAATTTTGACATAGCGTCGTCCCAGCTCCGTTGTAAATTTGGATGGGTGGGTAAATTTTGACCCGGACAAGCCATTAGCCAAGCATTCTTGGCATCTGTAAGGCCAGTCGTCTCATAGTCTGTAAGACAATTCGTCAGAATTTTACCTACGAGACTCGACGTGGCATGTACAGATGACAAAAAGGCTGGCAAAGCCACACTAGAAATTTTGCGGATCCCTAGCCCACTATATTTAATGGGAAGAGATGCCTAGGACCAAGATTGTTCGCTCAGTTGTATATTGAGAATTGATTCCAAAGAAGATTTGATTAACGAATCAATAGAAAATAAATGACTTTGATGTTTCCAAAAAGGACAACAGCGAAGCAAATAAATAGATTTGGGAACAAACATACAAAATTTCAGAATTGTGATTGCGTAATGTGAACTAATAGAATGTAGCCGATCTACATTGGATTCAAATTTTGAAATTTTTTGTGCTATTAATTCGGGAATAGCATCTTCAAATATAGGGGACCCTAGGAGGTAAAGATTCTCTCTGCTAACAATTTTAATATTCGGACATAGGGAATTGAATTTTTCAACGAGTTCCGAATTGATGTGATTATTATGAAAAAATAATTCACACTTATTAAAATTTAATTCCAAACCAATTAAATGAAATTTATTTTTAATTTCTATAAGATCTGACAGAACAGAATCTGCATCACCTCCAAGAGTCCCGTCATCTAAATACCAGACGTTAAATTTTGACTTTAAATTTTGGATGATGGGGTTAATGGCTAGGCTGAAAATGGCTGGTCCGAGGGGATCACCCTGCTGGCAACCGACTTCAGAAGAAAGTTCGTTGCATTTATACATTAATTTGGAAGGTTCGTGATAACAGTTAAGTAAATAGTTATAAATTTCAGGAACATTGCTTCTAATTTCTGACAGCAGGATGTCACGGTTTACCGAATTAAAAGCATTTTTCACATCAATTTTTAGCAAAACCTCACACTCACCTTTATTAAGGTAGGTGCGTAAGGCGTGGACCGCCGCCTCACACCCACCTTTGGTACCAAACCCTAATTGAGTCGGTTCAAATTTTTGTTGTAATTTTGACAAGATGTATCGGACAGAAATTTTGGATGCTAAACGCCTAAAAGTGGACCCAACAGCAATAGGACGGACTCCTCCGTCTTTTTTAGTGAGAGCAATGAGATTAGCTCCATAGATAACAGGAGCAATCTCAGGGTTAATGTTACCAGAGAGCATGAGGTTTACTAATTTTGTTAAACAACCGATGAGGTGCTTACCTGCATCACCCACACAGTGAGAGGTTAGGTCTTTTAGGTGTTGTGGAGAAAGACCATCAAGACCAGCTGCTGATCCGACTTTAAAAGCATTAATCGCACTCACTGTGTCCTTATCCTGTGCAAGTAAACACACATCGGGTGATGTAGGCGGGTCCAGAACGTAGTCCGAGACTGGAGCTGAGGGATGTTTTGTCTGTAAAGACGTAAGGGTATCTGTTGTATCTGGAGACAGTACATCACTTGAAAACAGGAGACGTGCGGCTCCTTTTAAATCTCCGTCGCTAACTTTTGCTTCTACAAGCTTTCTTCTTTTTACTTGTACTTTTATATGTATTGATTGATTGATTGATATCCGTGGTCAGATACCCATAACACAAGCATGTTATTCCTAGCTTATTTTGGGATCAGATAGCGGTG
This sequence comes from Miltochrista miniata, assembly GCA_933228765.1. Classification (NCBI taxonomy): domain Eukaryota; kingdom Metazoa; phylum Arthropoda; class Insecta; order Lepidoptera; family Erebidae; genus Miltochrista; species Miltochrista miniata. Next base: position 14,985,049 of record OW121747.1, on the reverse strand, counting down.
TGTGAATTGTCCGTGAATATTTATTTATTTTTTATTTATTCTTAGCGTTCCATGGATTCCCCGTGCGGGCGCCGGGTCCATAGCGTGGCACAGAGGGGAACACCCCGACGCGTGACGGCGCCGGCGTCTGGGACTTGTGACCCATTTGAGTAGGTTTAGGGTGGCCACCTTACTACCACCGTCAGCAATGTTCCCTCCTCTGCTCAACCAGATTTGGTAAGATCCTATCATGTAACTTTGAATATTCGTTTTAGTAAATAGCTTAATGTAGCTATTGGCACATTGCTATTTTTGGTTAACTCATTGGTCAAGTCACAGTATTTATTTGTCTTCATGGCGTGGTCCTTCGGTATGTTGGTCTCCCATGGCACCGTCAGCTCCACGAGCACCGCACCCCTGTGTATCCTCGAAAACACGAACATGTCGGATCTGGATATCGAGGCACATACATCCTCCGGGATTTTGTAGTGTTTTTCATACGGTCTGCGAGTATGGTCCAATCGGCCGTATCAAAATTGAGTATGGCTTTTGAGGTACTTTCTTTGAACAGCTTTCCTTTACAAACGCAATGCCATTCCTTTTGTTTGCGGTTAATCCGTTTTTCGCTCCCACTACCGCCAAACTGATAGCCTCACGTAGATAGGCTTACCGAGCGCAAAGTCATCATGTCGGCATGAGTAATGACCCCGGTCTAATAGCGTCCTACAACCTACCAGCAGGTGCCTAGCAGTTCAAAACAAACAAAAACACATACCTAATCTGTGAAAATTTCAGCTCCCTAGCTATCACCGTTCATGAGATACAGCCTCATGACAGACAGACAGACAGACGAACGGCGAAGTCTTATGAATAGGGTTTCCTTTGGGTACGGAACCCCAAAAACGAACGCGCCGAGTAGGTACTTAAATTACCTCACAGGTGACGTAAAATTGTGTGCATAACATGTATAATGTGACTGTTATAATCGCGATATTTCAGGAATGGTAACACTTGGGAAAAATCCATTATACCATTTTTGTGGAAAATTTTAAGATCTACAACTTTGATAACACCGGGGGGGTTAAGATGGCGAGTTAAGGTGGGTGGGTTTAGGGGGATAGTTATAGTGGGGGCTAAGGGGCACATTACCCCCCCTACCCCCAACAGGTTAAGGGGGGGTTCAAGGATTGTGTTATGGTGGGGGTTAAGAGGCACTTTACCCCCCCCTTAACCCCCACCAGATTAATGGGGGGTTAAGGTGGGTGTTAAGGGGCATATCACCCCCCTCTTATCCCCACCACAACATCCACCTTAAACCCCCCGTACCGCCACCACAACATCCACTTTAACTCCCCCCTAACCCACCCATCTAAACTCCCTCACCGTCGAATACTTTTGTATGCGGTGGTTCGCAAAGGCTAGTCCCGTGATATATGGTCTAAGGGTAAAAAGGGACATCTAGGAGAATTGGTAAACACTCAAGCCTAGAAAGCCCAAGAAGAAAAGAAAAAAATATGATTGACAGTCTGAGAATGACAGTTATTTCTTTGACAACTTGACTTTGACAGCGGTTGCTTGACGTTTGCTGCTTTGGTTGGTTGGTCGCCAAAAGAATTGTTTACAAAAATAAAGAGCCTCATGAAATTAGAAATTTGAATACTTCGCGTGTTGCAATTTGTCGATAATTGCACATTTCATACTCCGTCTTAAACCAGCAACCTGTTGCAAGCACCTTTTTATTGAAGACCAATGGAAACAAAGCCGCGGTAAGTACGTTACTTTTGTTATTGAAACAGATGGTAAAAAAGCGGTTTACTTCGTTATGCTTTTTATTAAATTAGTTGTTGATATAATTGTTAATATGCCTAAAAAAGGACGTAGTCAAATTCTTACTGAATTCGGTATTGCCCTTTGCTGTAAATAGTTTCCTTATCCTTTAAATTAAGAGGGCTATCGCATTGTGATCATTTTTACTAACCGTGTCCAAAGACATTTCATATATAATAACAATGTCATTGCACTCTAGTCTAAATACATTATTTATTTGGACTTGTTTCGGCTTCAACTTTAGATTGTCTGACGTGGAGTTTGGGGTTCATATTTTTTTTACACAAAGCTAATATTATTAGAAGCCTCCACACGAAGTTTTAACTTGCGGAAATTAATGGTTAACGAGAAAAAAAATAATGAAAATCATTAAAATTCACCGATAATTTGTCACTTTTCACCACAGAATACATACACTCTCAATGCTTTTGACATTCGGCTCGTCACTATACGTTTCGTTTTCCGTAAGGTTAAAGCACAACAATGTTTTACTTCATTTAATAATTAAATAAATAATTATAGGTAGGTATTTAGTAACAAAGTAAAATTTTATGCATATTTTATAATCTATATATATAAAAATCAATGCCACTTTTCGTTGTAATTTTATAACTCAAGAACGGGCTCACCTATCCAAACCAAATTTAAAGGTTTTATTCGGACCATTTAGTAGATGGTTTATGTGAAGTTTGCTCAAAATCGGTCGAGCGGTTCTTCATTTATCACGCAAACGAAGTTGCGCGGGTCAGCTAGTATTACATATATTTTGCTGATATAAATGAATGCTATTACTTAAATGTATTCTGACAATAATTTAGCGACTATTGCCGCTATGTAAAACTAAACGTAAAAATTCGTCGAAACGCTGTCACTGTTACTTTCTGACAGTTATATTTTTTTTTTGTAATATTTATTTTACGACCTTTGGATTCAGCCTTTTAGCCAAACTATTGTTGATTATCTTATTATGGTTAGGTTAGGTTGGAACTGTGACCATTGACGCGCGAAGGCGAGCGAGCGAAGCGAGCGTGCCGCGGCATTATTTTAACAATTTCGACCTTTATATCGATGTCAACACAAGACAATGCGAAAGTTAGGTTAGGATATTAAAAAAATCATAACTCAAAAAGGGGGGGGCTTCCGCAACTTTTCCTTCAGGGGGGGGGGTTCTACAACCCCCCTCCCCCCTTTCCACCCCCTCCCGCCCCTTAAATCGTGGGACGACAATCCGAAGTCCTACCCTTGTTTCTATGCTCATGGACAATACAAACTACATGTATGCAGTAATCACTAAACTTGTTAAACACTGTGTACAACTTGGTTTGCTTTTTACATTTATTATTTTACATTAGTTGCATTTGGCAAAAAAAAACATGATATAAAATTCATAGGTACTGTGGATATGACAAGTCTAGAAATATCTTCTATATCGTCTGGAAGAATGACAGTATATGGCATACTGTGGCATACCATGGCAAGTGTTCTAAAGAGATCTTCCATTCATTTCCACCACATCCTTCTCAATCTTATAATCCCCCACATAATCCATAGAATCATGACTGGAACCAAGTGACCCAACAAGTTTTTATCTGTCATAGAAAGTTAGAAGTATTTTCTAGTGCTCTTGCTCTTGGCTATGCAAACCTGTTCCAAATTCTATCATTCGCCAATCTCATAATTATGTGAATGATGGTATTATGTAATTTGCATTGCAATATTTGATTGGGCAGACTGATAACAATATAATTATGATTTACAGCACTTTAACACAGTTTGTGCAATAAATATCTTTGTCTCACTACTCGAGGGTCACCATGACTTTCCAACAGATGAATGCCATATCTTGACAATCTAAATGTACTTAATAGAAAAATGGTTGATGATGAATACAGTATCCAAGCTAATCAGGATGCAATGGCTCAAACACTCAGAAACCATGAATTAAGTATAGAGATAATTTAGCCCGGTGTGAATAGACATGCTATGATATAATAAATAGCTGTACATACCTTGCCTAAGAGCAGGTGTAGAGTATGATGAACTAAGCAGGCAACTCGTATTTTAGTAGATAGAAACACAATTTCTGCCCACTCAAATAAGTAAGACACAAACTGCAAAATGTGCCAAATTTTGATCATTATTCAAGGTCTAATCTATATTACAATGGGGGATGTACCTATGTCAATATTCAGTTTCTATAGTGAATATCTTACAGCTCTTTGTTAAGCTCTCAAATATTTGGTATTTTCTAGAGCACAAAGGTTCCACAACAATGGGAAGTATGTAGTTCGTCCCCTTTAACCCACTGAACAAAGTAGATTATAATTTTATGATTCATTTTAAAGATTACATAAATGAAAAGACTTTTTATACTTAACCGAAAATTAGGTTGAAGCATTCATTTCAGTTTGACTTTGGTACAACTTACTTGTGTCGTGACATTGTTGGAAATCTTTTTGAGAAATTTTTGATTAATTCTTTTTCACATAATACCTATGTACGATGTAAATTGAACATATTACATGATCACTTCACATCAGTAATTGCATAATATTTTTAATATTGCATTCTCTTCATTTCATTCATAGTAATATATGTCGCAAATTCTAGCACATAGTAATTAATTTTGTTTTTAATTGTTGTTGTTGTTGTATTTACAGGTAATGGGTAATTGCTGGTGTAAAGAAATGACACCAGAAGACACCTATGAGCCACCAAGGGCACTGGCCCTGACACAGAGTTCTGTGGAACCTCGGCTCAGTGTCCCAAAAGTAGTGGATACAATGATTGTGGACCAACTCGTTTTAGAGCTCTTGGCACTAATAGCCACTTTTGTGGACAAGTAAGTACCTATATTCTGATACCTGTTTATTGTCTCAGCTAAATAAATCAAAATTCTTTATTTGGTAACCTAATAAGTGAAAATGTAACCCCTATTGTTTTGGAAAGGGGTGAATACCTAATTTACAAACAAATCTATACTAGTATTAGAAAGAGAAGGCTTCCACCGCGTGCGCTCGAATTGTGTAAGACATGACTCTGTTTACTAATTGACTATAGAGGTTCTTCAAAAAGCGTTTTACAGGGCCGGCAGCAGTAGTGTAGCACCACTGTTGTTGCTATTGTCGATAGGCCAGATTCCATCAGGTGGGTTGTATGTTTGTCTGCCACGTTAGTGGTATAAAAAGGGTAAAGATTGGTTGGTTTATAATAAGCTGACGCCGCTACATCGCTTACAATACAGCTCGGCTTTTCTGTACTAATTTATGTAATTACTTCAAGCGCGCAGCTTCCTACTTCCTTCCTGCGTAAAAATTATGTTATAATGCCAATTTGATTGCTCTCTGCTTAGCCTCTAGGATATGTAGCGTGATAATATATAACCTATTTTAAGACCCTATCCCTAGTTAATATTTGTGCAAAATTTTAATCAAATCCATTGAGTACTTTTCGAGATCCTTTCGGATCGGACGAAGCAAAGCAAACAGACAAAAAATTTTCTTATTTTATTTTTGGATTCGGTATCTTATGTTAAAAAAAAAATGATTTGGCATTTTTTTAATATTTCCAATGTAAAGTTTTGACTTTTCTATCATTTTATAATATGTTAGATATTTTTTTTTCTTCTTGGATTACTTTATTTATTGCTGAAAACTGCATGAAAGTTCGTTGAGCAGTTTAAAAGATGTAAGCGAACAGATAGCGAATGCGAATTCATTTTATTCTCCTGGCGCCCAGGCATTTATGTTTCGAAAGTGAAAAACATCCAGTGTCCTTTAAAAAGGACAATTGGCTCTAATGTGTTAACGGCTAAGATGAAAATTGGTTTTAAACTGTTGTAGAGTATGTTTGCCCACATTTTAAACCTATGTAAATAGTCCATTTACAAGACACTGAGCGTTAATACTTTCTAATTTTGTGAATGTAGTACTTCCTTTAAAAGTACAACAAGCATTAATGAAGTACTAATTTTAATTACATTACTTTGTATTTGAAATAATTGAAATTCCATGTAGGAATACAATTTCCGCCTTACATTAATAAGTTATAAAAGATATGAATAGATGAATTTAATTAAAAAATCAACAAAATTATGTAATTTTCTTCAAAAAACAGATGTCTTTAAAAAATTCGCAATTTTTTCTTCACCAATTCACTTAGGGACAAATGGACTAAGATAGATTGAGGATAGTTATTATTAAAGGCAATCGTATCTCGCGCCTTCGGTTTACCGATGACATCGTCATAGCAGTGGAAACGCTGGAGCAGTTGAGTGGGATACTGCACAGTCCAAGTGGAGTATTTCGACGTGTTGGTCCCACAACCAAGGTCATGTTCGAGGCGAGTCCAGGAATACACCTACCGTGAACAGGTAATCACGCTTGGTAAAAAAAACCTGGACAAGAAAATCGCCTGAAGGATAAGCTTGGGGTTGGCAGTGTTCAGCAAACTTCAAGACGAAATTCTACAACCAATGAGTTCTACCAGTTATGACCTGCGGTGCCGAGACGTCGACTGGATTCTTAACGGTGGGGCTGGTAAAGTTGAGCAATGAGTGATAGAGCAAACTATGGTTGATGTATCTCAGAGGGATAAGGTACGAAACGATGTAATCCGTCAGAGAATCCGAGTGCTTTAAAGTGGCAATGGGCTCGCCACATCTCTAGGAGAACCGATGAACAAAGGAGCCAAATAGTTCTGGAGTGGAGACCACGACTTGGTAAATGTGAGGCAGGACTACCCGTCGCCAAATAGACCTACGACCTAGAGAAGGTCGGGGCGAGAGACTGGATGCAAAAGGCGCAGAAATGAGTATTGTGGCGTAAACCGTTATGTTCTGAAGAGAGGGTAGGGGTAGGAATGGGGACTTCTTAGCTGTAAACGCACACGCCTGCGTTTTTCTGGCATTGAACTCGACCAGGTTGTCTGAACCCCATTGGGCAACGCGACCCAGGTCCCGGTCGAGATCCGCCACGAGTTGCCGTCTCTTTTCGTCCACGTCACAACGCCCCTCCGCTGGGCGGCCAGAATAGCTCCCATGCAGAGTACTGTCATCCGCATAACAATGAATGCACCCAAGGGACAGCATGTCATTGATATGCAGAAGAAAGAGAGTTGGGGACAATACCGATCCCTGTAGTACCCCGGCATTTACCTGCAAAAAGCAGGAAGCCTGACCATCACAGAGGACCCGTATACGTCGCCCGTGCAGGAAGCTGGCCAACCAGCGGCATAACTGAGGCGATAAACCATATGCCGGCAGCTTGGAAAGAAGCGACGCATGCCATACCCTATCAAAGGCTTTAGCGATGTCTAGGCCAATAGCCAGAGATTCGCCGTGCCTCTCCATAGCCTCACCCCAGGTGTGCGTTACGTACGCTAGGAGGTCACCCGTTGATCGTTTCGGCCTAAAGCCATATTGGCGATCGTTAATTAACGAGTGATCCTCCAGATAGCGCATGAGCTGTTTGTTGATGATTAGCTCGAACACCTTGCAGATGACGGTGGTTACGGCTATGGGTCGATAGTTGGCCGGGTCCGACCGATCACCTTTCTTGGGGATCGGCTGGACGTTCGCCTCCTTCCAAGCCTCCGGCACTTCTCCCGAGGAATAGGAAAGGCGATACAGGCGTGTTAGCGTTGGAGATAATTCAGCTGCACAATTCTTCAGCACCACTGCCGGAATGCCAACAGGACCACTGGCTTTCCGCGTGTCGAGTGACTGTAGCACCGCTCGCACATCGCACTGCCGGATTTTAATATCCGGCATCGTGGTTCCACAGTTGGCGATAGTGGGAGGTTGCTTGCCACAGTCATCAACCCGGGAATTAGCCGCAAGGAGACTGGCCAGCATTTCCGCTTTCTCTTGGGCCTTGTGAGCCAGTGATCCGTCAGGATAGCGTAGCGGCGGCAGCGAGGGCTTGCAAAAGTTGGCCTGCACGGCTTTGGCCAGTTGCCAGTATCCACGGCTGCCCGTCGGATGAGACGTGAGCTCCTGACCAAGCCGCGTGACGCGCTGGGCGTCCGCTCTCTTGAAGGCCCTCTTACTGGACCTAGTGGCTCTGTTGTACTGCCTTGAGTTGGGCCACATTCGGGTCGCGCACAGCCCGAGCCCTGATCCAGGCGCGGTAAGCCGTCTGTTTTTGTTGAACAGCTACGGCGCACTCACGCCCGAACCAGGGGCGGGCTTTGCGGATGCTGGCAACATCAGTGTATGGAATATAGTATTCCATACCTAAAGCTATCTCACCAGCAACCGCAGAGGCGCTTTCCGATGAAGCCCTCCCTGCAAAGCAGCGCTGACTCCACGGGACGGCTGCAAAGTATTCTCGTAGTCCGTCCCAGTCTGCTGACGAGTAGTGCCACAGTCGCCGCGTCACCTCTACTGCCCTTGCAGGAGATGACACCTGCAGGCTGGCACGCACAACACAGTGGTCGGATGTACCCAGTGGGGCACTAACCGACACACTGTACTGTGCTGGGTAACTCGTCAGCAGTAAGTCCAGCAGGGAGGGTTCATGGTCTGACCTGTCCGGTATGCGCGTAATCCCGCGCACCACTTGGGTCAGACCATGTGAGAGAGCAAACGCGTGGGCGGCCCGTCCCGCTGGATCGGTCACGCGGGACCCCAGCCACTCAGTGTGGTGACCGTTGAAGTCCCCCAGAAAAACCAATTCAGCGTTCGGGAACCGCACCTGCGCGTCGTCAGCCCCCTCGCTGAGGTGCTGAAACAGCCTTGTTATCCCAGCTGTCCCTGAGTGGGATCGATAGACACACACGTAGATCTGACTCATGGAGCCGTGATCTACGTGCAGCCAAAGGACGGAGAGGGAAGGGTCCTCAAGGCAGCGCAGCCGGCGACAGCAAACATCCGCCCTAACAAACGCGCACACCCCAGCTTTTTCTCGAAATAGTTCCTCGATGATATAGCCGGGGTAACTAAGGTACGACTGATCGGCAGGGCGGAGTATTTGCGTCTCCGTTAGGAACATCACAGCTGGCCGTGCCGTCTCGAGATGGTGATGGACGACGTTGAGGTTGGCATGGAGTCCGCGGATGTTAGCGAACTCCACCTCAAACGGAACGTTTCCGGGACTGGTTGCAGCGGCCGCTGTGGCACTTCTTTCTCTTTTGTGCGCTGCCATATTTGGGAATTGGAGGGAAGACGTGAAGACGGAGCGACATTTGCTGCAGCAGTGAGTGACAAGGCGTAGGGGCTAGCTTCATCTATGACCGTGTGGTGAGACTGAGACCGACCCGCCGGACGGAAGGGCCCCCGTACCCCCCCCCCCCCCCCCGAGTTTACGTTTACAAGTTGTTCTTGGGAGTAGTCACTAACCGCCTCACCGGAAACCTCGACGAGTGTCAGCCAAAGGAGCAAGCTGAATTTCGAAAAGGTTTGAGTAACGTCGACCACATCCACACTGTTCGGCAGTCAAATGAAGTGAAGGTATCGAGTTAAAATTAATATTAAATACTTAAGTATGAATAATATTATATACTTCATGTACCAATCAGAACATACATAAATCCGTTACACAATATTACAATAAACAGTCATGTCGTTGACTACGCTGTGCCACAGTCCATGAGCGCCATCTAGGTGGTTTTAGTAGTATTTTCTAGGACACGACATCACATTTCATTTGTAAGTAATGCGAGTATTCTATTTTTACTAAGAGAAAGTTTTACCACGTAGTAACGTAGATGTTGAAGTAAGCAAGTACATACTTAGTTTCGACACTGACCGGTAGATGGACAATAATGAAGTTGGCATATACCAGTCCCTTTATCACCACACTCTTTCCCCCGCCTGGCACCCGCTGATATGGGGAAATCCATCATCATATATTTGCTCCATGGTTCATACTCATATCAGCTCTATACTCATGTACTTAATTCCTTGTTGTAGTGATGAAGAATCACCAGTTTCCTTAGTAAAACTACACGTAATAGCAGACAAAGAAGAAGGTTGGTTCCAAGTAATATCCTCAATGGTGCACGTTATACCCTTGGAAGATCCCCTCGGCCCATCCGCCATCACCATTGTGTTCGATGACTGCCCACTGCCATCTAAAGATTCCGTCATAAAGGTATGAATAACATGAATTTCATGTCTGATAGTGATACCAGGGATGTGTCCAGCCTGATTCAGCAAATGTATTAGGGCTAAAGGTTTTTTTATTTGCAAGCTTGAGCATTGGATGCTGGCTGATGAGTTGCTATTTTACGTAGGTCTCTGTCAAATATGTATGTTGAGAGAGCGAATCTTCTTTACTGTACTAATCTGGCTATTTACGAGTTATCCTGCTCTTTGCCATGACCTCATCCATTAGTCAGTGGGTACCATTCGCAGTTGAGGTAAGGCCCATTGAACCACTGTCGGTAGGCAGGTGCTTTCCGAAAATTCGAAAAATAAAGTTTAATCACGCAATATATTTGGTAGAGCCAATGAAAAATATGAATGTACTGGAACGTCTTGTTGTGACAGAATATGAGATAACATTATCAATAATCGCAGGCTGCGTAGTTGATTTTGGATACGGAACCCTAAAAATCATAAGTGATCGACACAGATAAGTATAATGTGGCTGGGTGATGTCATTGTTTACCGGTCGAGTTAACTGTGCACCTGGCGCTGTGACGATAGTTTGTCAAAACAAAAATTATGTAAGTAAACATTTTTACGCACTTTCAATAATCTCGTGAAATAAAGTAAGTGCGTAGGACACATCATACTTACTTTTTTTTTACAAACAGACTGACATTATAGCAGCAGGTGCAAGTTAAGTCGGATGGGCTATATACACACGACTGATTGTTTTTTTTAACGAACGTTTCAACTGAACTTTCGACTTTTCTAGTCTTTGTATTACGTTTGCAACCCCAGAGGCGCTACAATCGCGGTGACTTGGCTATGGAAATTGTTATCGCTTTCGCTTAGGCGCTTGCGTTTACAGGAACCGTTCGACATGAAGCATTTGGCAGTTGCCTGCCATTGCGAATCTGTTAGTAAATGTTAATGTAGTGCCAATAATCTTAAAGTTCACAAGTATTATTTTGTGACTAACACGATTTTGGACTACATTTACATCTTCTTTGCCTATTTGCGTATTACAGTTGACCCAGCTCTACGGTCTTTGTGGACAGCGAGCGACAACCGGTGACTTAAACGAGCGCGTTGAAAGGAACATCTGTGTGGTACTTGGCTGCATTGCGGACAAACTTGCGGGGCCGAACAGCATCGCGGTGCTCACTGAAAACACGCTCGACTATATGTTGTCTTTCTTGGTAAGATTTGCAAATCATGCTTTCAAATCAGTGTATAGTAGGCAGTCCACTGTTGGATGTACGCCTCTCACAATTTACGCCACAACACAACCATACACTCTAGGACACCGTAGAAAAAAATTGGCTCGAATTTTACACTTTTGGCAAGAATGTATAGTATAGCTTCATCTCAGTGACAGCAGTACTAACAAACAAAAATTGACATTATTTCAACGACATATAGCGGTCGTTGCATCCAGACCCCGCCTGCTGCCTTTTCTAGGTCCGTCCATCTTGCGGGTAGTCGTAGTACCCCACGTTTACCAAGCTGCGGTCTCCACTCTATTTTCTACATGGCAACGGACTCACTACACATGTAGGACAAAGTACGTATGGTAAATGTAGGTGTCTAATATGTAAATATCAAAAACGGCTGCATCTGCCCGGCTAAGTGCAAAAAAATATCTGGGTATACGACCTCCGATAGAACCCAGAAAGTCAAGGCGTGTCTGAAAAGGTGAGAGCTCAGATAGATGCAGGGGCAGATTCTTCGCCCGAACTGAGCGATTCCAAACTCATCAACTCAAATAATGTATGTAAGTCGGCCCTGTTTCTTGACATTTATGATATTACTGCTCCGCTCTCTTGGGCAGTAGTGTAATGATATGCCAGCCTATGACACTCACACAATAAGGTGGCTTTCTATCAGTAAAATATTTTTAAAATCTGTTTACTAGATCAAGACCCAGAGAGAAAAAAAAGAAGATTCCTTACAATCTTTCTAACTCACAAACTTAACCTCTTTATAATCTAGACTTATATTATAAAGAGGAAAGATTTGATTTTTTGTTAGTATGTTTATTTGTTTGCATTTGAATAGGCTCTAAAACTACTGAACCGATTTGACAAATTCTTTCACTGTTGGGAAGCTACACTATCCCCGGGTGAAAAAGGCAATATTTTTTCGCGTATTCTCACAGGAACTGGAAATACACGGAAGAACCTGTGTGGCAATAATAGTTCTATTAACTCTGACAAATTTCATATTTACAGATCATTCGCCGCAACCCATGCATTGTGCTGTTTGCACTAATCGCGCTAGAGAAGTTTGCACATACGACGGAGAACAAGCTGACTATAAAGAAACGACTTGACAAAGAAGCACAGAATCCGCTCATAATATTAGAACGGATGGCTGAAACAAGTGACTACCCTTGGCGGCAAGTAGGGTTTTGTGCAAAATGGGCTCTTGACAATTTATGTAAGTAAGACTACTTCTGGCTAACTTAGACTGGATGCGGAAAGCGCAGGACCGTGTGTTGTGGCGTAAATTGGAAGAGGCCTACGTTCAGCGGTGGGCTGCCATAAGTTGATTTGATTGAATTGTAATTCTGCAATTTTTATAACTCAATGACGCAACAATGGATGCACAGATATTTGGTTTATTATACTTGAATTTCCTATGTGTTAAACAAGTTTAACACGAAGTCGCGGACGTACTCGATTCACTTTGTAAAAGGAAACTCTTGCTGATTGAATGTTTGCTAACATATTTAAACCAGTATTTTCTTCTGTAAATTAAAGTTTCACAGTGTGAATAGCACTATACCCGCCGCAACCTATTGAACAGGGTGATTTCTGAAGACATAAAATTAATATCTTGACGAACATCCGATTCACACTGTTACGTTGCTGAAAGACTTGAGCATTCACTTGTAATGAGCATTCTCACTGATGTTCGTCGAGAGAGCGTCGTTTTGCGAGCATTCAAGCCAATTCGAGCTTCTTGCCGATAAACTAAATGAAACATCCTACAGTCTTTACATTTGACAGTTACTAGATGGCGCCAAATGTTACTTTGTTAAAATCTAGCACTCTTAGCCCCGCGGACTCAGTGCTCTGTAAACGATCACTGCATTAAGCAAATCTCCCTATGGCCGTTCCTTGTTTGTGGGACCTCCATACCGTGACCATTATGTGATATTAATTTGCGAGCGTTTCCTTGCTTGGGAAGGCACGTATAACCTTTGCCTTGGTTGCGGTTGTCAGTGACATGACAGTCGTTAAGCCAAGTTGAATACCTTACGGGCGGCTTGAAAAGTTTCAAAAGTGGGTCGCGGGCGTTGGACCTCTGTTGTTGCAAACGTCCAACGGCTACGGTAATCAATCATCAGGTGTTCCGTAAGCTTGTCTGCCACCTTAGTAGTATAAAAAAAACACATTACCTATTTATTTTAAACAAGGTCAATTAGCTTCATTATATCGTTTCAGTCGTAATAGAAGACCGCAAGCTCTCATATGAGACGGTGGATATGACGTCAATCAACGCTATACTGAATTCGCATGACGTAAGCGAGTATCTGAAGATATCGTGTGATGGACTGGAGGCGAGGTGCGACTCTTACTCCTTCGAAAGTGTGCGGTGTACATTCCCAGTGAGTTTCTTTAGTACTTTAACGGCGGTTAGCATAGAGCAACACGGCTTTGATTGGGAGGGGAGGAACCATACGGATAATGTACCCTCTTTCCATACACAAGTCCAAGCGGCCATAAATAAATGTTATACATGTCTGAAATAATAAGTGTATTGTTTTGTTTTGTGTAAGATTCGTTGTGACAGCTGATTGCTTTTGTAGTGGTGTTTAAGAATACGATTTCCCCCCGAAAAATATGACAGAGAGTTATGTATCGTATAAACGTATTTTAAAGGTATCCCTTTAATGGAGATCCTGTTGCTCTATGGCTGTTAACCTTTGTGCATAGCACTGACATACAAACATGTGGTAAAGCGCAGTCACATTCCCAGGTAAACCTATACAAATAACTACATACGTAACACTTGGTGATTAGGAAGCGGGGACGGAACTTCAGCGTTGTGTGAGCGGGACCGGAGACGGCACATGATTAGACGTCATATTCATAATTTTATTAGAAAACTAAATGTACAGTGTAATAGATTTCATTAGAGCAGTGTCTAAATACGATACACTGAAACATCACGATACACAAATACATAGAAAACATCCTTACTCCGAAACTTTTGTGAATCATTCAAATATATGGTCGGACCCGGAATTGGAACTTGAAATCTCAGCACGATAGTCACCATAGCGTCACCGAGGTTTTCAAATATAGCAAATCTGATCTGGATAGATTATAGACTGAAATAACCCATAGATTACTAATTATCCCGGGAATAAGGTCCTACGGGAAGCAGGAACGAAAACAAATTATCACGCGGGTGGAGGTGTGGCCGCCATAATTGTTTTTTTTATGAATTCAGGTGACCAGCGGTTCGTGGTACTACGAATGCTTGATCATTACATCTGGAGTGATGCAAATCGGCTGGGCGACGAAGAATAGCCACTTTTTGAACCATGTAAGTCTATAAATTTAACTTTATATCTTGGGTATATTTTTCTGTTTTCTAATGAAGATATCTGGTCCCTTATTTTTTATACTATTAAGACGGCAGACAAGCATACGGCCAACCAGATGAATAGTGGATACCTTAGAATATGAACGTTTGCAACACCAAAGGTGCTACACTCGCGCTGCACACAATGCAAGAACCTTCTTAGATCCCTTTTGAAGAACATCATACTGTAGGCAACTGGGAAAACCGAAGCAGGGCGTTCATTCCACAATCTAAGCGTACGCGGAAGAAAGCCTCTATCGGATCTTATCGTGATCGAACGCTATTATGCAACTCCCACCCAACCGTGATACCTCACAGTACATTCTGTAGTTGAGTTTATTTACCAAACAGAGAAATGCATAAAATTGACAGGGGTAACAATAACGAAGATATTTCCAACTATTGTATTAACACAGGTAGGTTGTATATTGTATGCTAAAGTAATATAAAAACTGCTGGCGTTAAACATGGTTTATACTAGATAGTAAGCTAAGCCTTTGTTTGCGAATTAATAAGCTTTACTGCTGTTGCTTTGTATGTTTTATGTATTGACCTATATTTATATTTTTTTACGACTAAGACGACATTCGAGCTTACTTACCACCTGGTGAAATGTGGTCACCATAGCCTATGCCTATGAATGTTTGCAACACCATAGGATGTGCACTCGCGCTGCCGACCCTGTAAGAACCTTCTAAGACCCTTTTTGAAGAACCCCACACTGTATGCGTTTGGGAAAACATATATTCTGATTATTATATAATTTCTTTCTATTATTTGTATACAATCAGCTGTACTAGTCGAGATAAACTGAGGACTAACACATAATGACATAACCTAATAGATGAAATTTTTGCATAAGTTAAAATATCTGTACTTTGCATCAAGATCAAACATAATAAGGTTTATCGTAAAAGTATGTCCATGATTATAATTTTACCCAAAAGAAAAAATAAAAGCCCGCGAAGTGCGAGTTGGATTCGTATTTTATATTTTTTTTGTTATAGCGGTAACAGAAACACATCATCTGTGTAAATTTCAGCTCTCTAGCTATTAAGGTTCCGGAGATACAGCCTCGTGCCTGACGACGATGTCCAATGAAAAAGGTCCCGTACCTTTTGGATTAAATCCTTAAAGCTCGCAGCCCCGATTATTGTGATTATCAGATTTAGTTAGGCAAACGAAGAAACATTACTGATGGTGGAGGTGAGCGCTGATGGCTACTCTAAACCTACATCTGGTTCACAAGTCCCAGATACCTATGTCGGTCAGATCATTTCTCTACCAAACATGTACCCGGCGAACGATCGAACGCTAAACTCTAAAAAAAAAAATAGGCCTTTTTAACATTTTGTCAGCACGACGACTGTCATTCGCGGATTCCCGAACCAGCAATCGAAGAATCTCGCCACTGAACGGATTCTAAACAAATAAATACAAAATCTGCTAATGAGTGGCGCTTTCTCAAATGTCAAAACGGGCCTATTAATTGTTGACAACTTAAAGAATATTGTCTCTATGTAAACCTAAAACAGGAAGAAGAAACAAACCTTACAGGAAGCAAAATATAATGTGAAAGAATTATCGGTCTTGAGCCGGACTCGAACCTGCGCCTGCGCCTGCGTCTTCTGGGCATTCCGGGCCAACGACTAATTCAGTCACCTTATTTATCCATACCGTACCTTAAATATGATACTTGTGATTTATTTAGCATACTAATTGTTTTTCAAAATTATCTCATTACAGGAAGGTTACGGTATCGGCGACGACCTATACTCCCTGTCTTACGACGGTTGCCGCAAACTGATATGGCATGAAGCGAAGCCGTCCGCGGTAACCGAAGTACCGTGTTGGAAGCCTGGCGATGTCGTCGGATGTCTAATAGACATGGGAATGAGGGAGGCGATATTCTCCCTCAATGGCACACGGATCAAATCTTGTACGGAAATCTTTGAAACTACGAGGTAAGTTTCGTTTCGTGCGTAAGTTTGTATGGATATGTAAATGTGTGGTAATTGTGAAGTAGGACTCCCACCCGCCAGATAGACCGAACACCTGATTGTGGGCAGGGAGTAGATGCGAAACGCACAGGATCGTGTGATGTGGTAGACGCTAAGGCTGCGTACACACGACGCACGTATTTCTCGTACACGATTTTCTCGTGCACGATGAAATCGTAGTGGCAGTAGACAATATATGAAACTGTTCACATGGTGTCCATACGGGAAAATCGTGTGTACGTGACACGTTTTTCCGGATCGCCGTGCGTCGGCACGATTTTCTCGAATACGCATCGTAGTGGCGCTTATGTACACACGACTAACCCATTCATGCGATTTTATCGTAACGTTAAAAACGCGTAGAATGTTTTTCTCGTACACGATTTTCCCGTGCATGATGCAATCGTTCACACGGCGACCATTCAACGCGTTTTTAACGTTACAATAAAATCGCATGAATGGGGAGCTTATGTACACATTGATCGTTCACACGGAACGATCAATGTGTACATAAGCGCCACTACGATGCGTATTCGAGAAAATCGTGCCGACGCACGGCGATCCTAGTGGCAACTCCGCACGGTATACGGGAAAAACGTGTCTAGTACACACGATTTTCTCGTATGATCTCAATCTACGCTGCATTGAAAACCTATCCTTCTCCGTCTTTAGGTTGCACGTAGATCATAGCTCTATGAGCCAGATCTACGAGTGCTTATACCGTTCCCACACAAGGAAGCTAAGACAACGAGGCTGTTTCAGCACCTTAGCGAGGGAGCTGATGACGCGCAGGCGCGGTTACCGAACGCTGAGCTCGTGTTCCTGGGGGACGTCAACGGCCACCATACTCAGTGGCTGGAGTCCCTCAGGACCGATCATGCGTGACGGGCCGCCCACGCGTTCGCTCTCCCACGGTCTGACACAAGTGGTACGCGAATACCGGAAAGGTCGAACCGTGCACCTTCTCTGCTGGGCCTACTGCTGACGAGTTCTCCAGCACAGAATAGTGTGTCGGTGGGCGCCCCAGTGGGTAACTCCGACCACTGTGTTCAGTATGCCCGCCTTTGGTGTATCTTCTGCACGTGCAATAGAGGTGACACGGCGATTGTGGCACTACTCGTTGGCACACTGCGACGGTCTCCAAGAATACTTTGCAGCCGTCCCTTGGAGTCGGCTCTGCTTTGCGGGAAGGGCTTCATCGGAAAGCTCCTCTGCGGTTGCTGGCTAGATTACATTAGGTATGGAATACTACATTCTATACACTGATGTCGGCAACGTCTGCAAAGCTCGCCTCTGGTTCGGGCGTGAGTGCGTCGCTGCTTCTCAACAACAGACGGCGCGGCGGCGTACCGCGACTGGTTCAGGGCTCGGGCGGTGCGTGACCCGAATATGGCCCGCATCAAGGCAGCGTACAACAAAGCCACCATGTCCAGTAAGAGGGTCTCCAAAAGAGCGGACGGACAGCGCGTCGCGCGGCTTGTTCAGGAGCTCACATCACATCCAACGGGCAGCCATACTGGCAACTGGCCAAAGCCGTGCACGACAATTTCTGCAAATCTTCGCTGCTGCCACTGCGTTACCCTGACGGATCACGGGCACACAAGGCCATAGAGAAAGCCGAAATGCTTACTAATCTCTTTGCGGCTAATTCCCGGGTCGACGACTGGCAAGCAACCTCTCACTATCGCCGACGGCGGAAACACGATGCCGGACATTGTAATCCAGCAGTACGATGTACGGGCGGTGCTACGGTCACTCGCCAAAGCCAGCGGACCGGAAGGCACTCTGGCGGTTGTGCTAAAGAAGTGTACAGCCGAATTATCTTCAATGCTAACTCGTCTGTATCGCTTTTCCTATTCGTCGGGGGAAGTGCCGGAGGTTTGGAAGTGACTGCCTCGGTGGCGCAGTCGGTGGTGTAACTGCCTGCCGCGCTTGAGGTCCTGGGTTCGATTCTCGGGTCTGTCCAAATATTTGTGTGATCTACAAATGTGTGTTTCAGAGTTTGGGTGTTTCTATGTATAATATGTAAGTATGTATAATATGTAAGTATGTATTTAGAAATATATAAGTATGTCTATCAGTCGTTTAGATCCCATAGCACAAGCTTATATTGGTTTAATTTGGACTAGCTAGATGATGTTGTGTAAGAATGTCCACAAATATTTATTACTAACTGAGCCCGCAACTTCGTTTACGTCACGTAAGGTGTATGAAAGGAAAGGTATTTCTTCATCAGAGTCATCAAGCAGCGTCTGAAACTGCCCTGTTTGCTTAATCATAAAAGAGCTTAATGATTAAGTCTATTTTAAAACAATTCAGTCCACGCCTTCGGCGCGGACCAGCGTTTAAAAATAGTCTTAATCATTAAGCTCTTTTATGATTAACCCAACACGCCAGTTTAGGTTCACTCACATTCAAAGAAACCCCTACAATTAAAATTTTCAAAATATCTGATTCTTAAAAGTGTTCTAACTCTTTTATTTCTAAACCGATTTACATAAAACAAACGCTAAATGTTAACTGGAGCAAACCTCAACACAATAAAAAGAACCGCATTGCAATCGGTTGAGCGGTTACTGAGATTAGCGTGCACAACCGTACAGACAAACAGATATACAGATATACAGACAAACAGGCAAAAATTCTAAAAATCATCATAAAAGAGCTTAATGATTAAGTCTATTTTAAAACAATTCAGTCCACGCCTTCGGCGCGGACTGAATTGTTTAAAAATAGTCTTATTATATGTATTGATTATTGGAAGGAGGCGAACGTCCAGCCGATCCCCAAAAAAGGCGATCGGTCGGATAATGCCTACTATCGCCCCATAACCGTCACCTCAATATTTGTAAAATATTTGAGCTGATCATCAACAAAAAGCTCATGCGTTACCTCGAGAATAACTCGCTACTCAATGATCGACAGTATGGCTTCAGGCCATCAATCGCCTCATAGCTGAAACCACCGTCATCTGCAAGGTGTTCGAGCTAATAATCAACAGGCAGCTCATGCGATATCTGGAGGATCGCTCGCTAATTAACGATCGTCAATATGGCTTTAGACCGAAACCATCGACGGAAGACCTCCTAGCGAACATTACATACGAGTACACTTGGGGTGAGGCTATGGAGAGGTACGGCGAATCTTTGGCTATTGGCCTAGACATCGTTAAGGCCTTCGATAGAGTATGACATGCGTCGCTTCTTTCCAAGCTGGCGGCATATGGTCTGCTGAAGCTATTCGGGTTCTTCAAGCGGACCGTGAAGAGGCACATCACAGGGCCGCCAACTTGAGGACCACCAGAAGTCTTACGGACTGTGAGAGTCGCCCCCAATCGTTAGATATGCCATGACTTTCCATCAGACTGGCGACGTCAGTTTGACGATTAAGATTATTTTTGAAAAGCAATTAGTATGCTAACTGATGATGAAAAAAATAAATAAAAAATATGGTCAGTTTGACGAGCTTAATGTTTTAAAAAATGAATTGGTGTTCGCTTGTCTTGCTAAAACTGATAAACTGATACAACTGAACTAAACCGATTTTAGTCCAGTGAAGGTTTAAATGCTTTATCGCTTCGGAGGCGGCACAAACATTGTCAGCTCGTAAGAAAATAAAATATCAAAACAAAAATTTTACCTGGTTTCCACAGACAAGGCTTTTTTGCTGCGGCAAGTTTCATGGCGTTTCAGCAATGCCGTTTCAACTTCGGCAACGAACCGTTCCAGTACCCCCCCACCGACCGCTCGTTTCACTGCTTCAACGACTTCGGATACCTCACTGCTGAAGAGAAAAAGGTAACATCCCTACTTTTTTTACGTGTGGAAATCCTCAAGAAAATTGAAATGAACATGAAAATAATATCTTTAATTATATAGGTCACAAAGTATCACTTATGAACGTCAAGATTTCTGATTCTTATATTTACATTTACTACCAAATTCGTAAGGCAATAGGTAGAGCTAGTGAAAAACAACCTGGCAAGAAAGCTCACGGCCACTCTTTTTTTTTTCATGGATGCCATGCCGAACTTCTACCGACTGAGACCACATGGTGCTTTGCCATTTGCCTAAGGCCAGGAGTCCTGGGTACCTCGGAAGTATTACCCACAGTTTTTGTCCTCCATCGCGGACTGTCTACATTATCTATAAGTTTGGGTTTTATCCCACTTCTTGACGAATTCGGATGTTATTCCTCTTCTTTTGTACTATCTCACCACTCCGAGGGGTGAAACCGCCCTGGCCCGCTTCTAAAAAACTGCAAGCAGTCAACCTGTGGTTCTCAGGCCCTCGGTTTTAGAGTTTACGTCCCTTCTTCCATACTAATATTATAAAGCTGAAGAATTTGTTTCTTTGTTTGTTTGAACGCTAGGATCTCAGGAACTACTGTTTGGATTTCAAAATTCTTTAACAGTTTGATAGTCCATTTATTGAGGGTGGCTATAGGCTATATAACATCACGCTAAGACGAATAGGAGCAGAGCAGCCATGAATAATGTTTAGAAAACGGGGAATTATTTTTACCGTCTAAGAGCTTCCGAGGCGTACGCTGCGTAAATGGTTAAAGTTACGTAAAAGTTGTGTATTACAAAATTATTTCTCTTCAAAAGTTATAAAAATGAAGTCCGCGACAGCGTATGTCTATCTTTTAAGGTGCTAGGATCTCAGAAATTACTGGTTGCATTTCAAAACTTATTTTACAGTTTCATAGTCCATTTATTGAGGGATGGCTAATGGCTATATAACATCACGCTAAGGCGAATAGGAGTGGAGCAGCCATAAATTCAAGAACGGGGAAAATTTATTTCTTTTGAGAGTTTCTGTTACGTACGCTGCGTAAATGGTTCAAGTTACGTAAAAATTGTGTGTTTCAAAATTGTTTCTCTTAAAAATTCTAAAAAAAAATCCTAAACAGCATATATATGCCTATCTTTGAAGGTTTGCTTACTATATAATCTTAATAAGTTTAAAAATATTGGAGACGCAACTCGACGAGACTGAGTAAATGCGACGGGAACATTATAAGATGGGACGCAAATGAAGTTGTGCAGGTCAGTTCTAATGAATATAAGCGACGCGACGGGAGTAAATGCGACGGGAAACATACTTTATTTACTTAAAATAGTAATACTATGCCTCTCTCTTTCTCACTCTCATGTGACGAAAACGAAATTGCGCGGGTCATCTAGTATAATTATAAATCCGAAAGTTTCTAAGTATCAATGTTTGTTACTTTTTCACGCTCTAACACTGAACGGATCTGTATGATATTTAGTTCAAGAAGGTAGATAGTCGGGAATAACAAGATTGGCTACTTTTTATTTCCGGAATTAGTTGCTATAATCAGAATTCCACAGGAAGTAAGCTGCGATCATCTACTCAGAAATAGCTACTCAGAAATAAGCAATTAGTATCTTGACTGTATCATTATACTAATTTAAAGGGGAAATATTTATCAGCACTATTATTGCAAATTCTAAAATCGTGAAATGTGGGCATACAATATGCCTCTGCCTACCCCTTCGGGGACAAAGGCGTGACCACTGTACGTATGTAATATTCATCAGTCTCGAGCGGAATTCGAACCCGCAATTTCTCTACCGGCTAGTGAGAAGTTAAGTTCCCGTATCCCGCTCGAGATTGAAAACAAGCCATGAATCCGTTACAATACTTACAATGGATCCAAGTAGACAGAGAGAATTTGTAGTTAAACTAAAGAGAAAGATTCGGCTTTGGCCGGGCGTCGAAACACGAATTTCATAGCTTGGCAAAAATGGGTAGAAAATAATGGAGGTACCACTATGCAGTTCATATGGCAACCCAACTTTTATGATTGTAATGTGTTTTGTATGCTTAAATAAATAAGTTGGTAGGTAATTAATTACAACGTACAATTTACAGGTCATCCCACGCCGTATATACTTGGAACAGTTGAGATGCTCCAGCGTGGGCGAGAACAGTTGCACCCTGTGCTTCGATGACGACGCCTGCTGCGTGCTCGAACCGTGCATGCATAGGTATTAATGCGTATAATATATTCATTTCAATATACAAAATTTTGGAGGGTTTTGTGAAAAATAACGTTCTACTAGTTATGACCTACGATGCTGAGACGTGGACACTTACTCCCTGTGTGGGAACGGTACACATACACGTAGATCTGACTCATGGAGCCGTGATCTACGTGCAGTGAAAGGACGGAGAAGAAAGGGTTCTTAAGGCAGCGCAGCCGGCGACAGCAAACATCCGCCCTAACGAACGCGCACACCCCGGCTTTGTCTCGAAATAGTTCCTCGATGATATAGCCGGGGTAACAAAGGTACAACTGATCGGCAGGGCGGCGTATTTGCGTCTCCGTTAGGAACGGCCGTGCCGTCTCTAGATGGTGAAAGACGGCGTCGAGGTTGGCATGGAGTCCGCGGATGTTAGCGAACTTCACCTCGTACAGAGCGTTCCTGGGTTGACTCACAGCGGCCGCTGTGGTACCTTTTTTCTTTTTTGCGCTGCTATGATCGTTGGAAAATGAAGGGAGACAGGAAGACGGAGCGACATTAGCTGCAGCAGTGAGTGACAAGGTGTAGGGGCTAGCTTCATCTATGACTGTGTGGTGAGACGAAGGCCGACCCGCCGGACAGTAGGGGCCCCGTACACCCCTCCCCCCGAGTGTGGTCGCCGGGACCCAGTCCGGTCACCATACGGCACGATGAACCACATCGGCATTATGCGCGGCCTGGTGGAGCAGCCTCCCAGGGTGGTTAGTCCCAGTTGGGCCCCTGTACTATGCCGCGGGCTGTCAAAACCGTTTCTAATGTTCTCCCTGGCCGGCGGGTTGACCCCCGTCAGTCACACTAGAATCCGCTTAGCGCCTACTGGTCCCCCCTGCTGCAACAAAATTCGCCCCGGGCCCGGCTGTGCATCTGCTGAACCCCGAACGCAACCCAACCGAGGCTGGGTTACTTGGGGGGCTTTTGACAGCTGCACGGTGGTGGCCCGGACCAACACTGTACCACCTGGCACCCATATGGGAGCCTAAGCCACCATGTGAGTACCTAAATACGCGGAGCCTCGTCCGTTGTTCGGCAGGTGCACTGCGTGCAGGTGAGGTCGCTTGGGCCCCTCTTGGTGTTACTGGAGCCTCTTACACCCGAACTGCCCCGGACTGCCCTAGCCTGATTTGATTGATTGATTAACGTTTATATGCAATGTAAAAGCTTACACATTTTATTGTTTAGTTACTGTAGCAGTGTCGCTGGCAACGTAGATGTAAAATCGTTTAAACATTACCCACGACTATACTGGGGTAGACTGTGCAGAAGGGAAAAGAAACTCTACCACACTACCGTGAATGTGGCTTGATAGTTCGGTGGTTCAGAAGGGAATTTGAACATGTGCCAAATTTCCCGTTAATGAGTTCTCACAATTGTCTTAAAAAGGCCTACAACGTTCTCGTTTTTGTACTCTTCAAAAATCTAAAAATTCTGCATTGATTGAGCTCAAATTTCACACGTCCAAGGCAGTGTTTCGAGAGCTAGTTACCATGGGAAACCATTAAAAACTTCACCAGACTGAGGGAGCCGCGGCCATCACTTTTTTTGGCATTAGTTTACATATAGATTCTGCGTCATAATGTAAAACAATATCTTCTATTTCAGGGGATTCTGCTCCTTATGCACGGCTCAACTAAAGGAATGTCCTATGTGCCGTTCTGTGATCTCAAACATCCGCTACGAGACGTGACCCGAAGAAGACGCTCGCTCGCCCGTAAGCGATTGCGAAAGTATTAACAT
Source organism: Miltochrista miniata (assembly GCA_933228765.1). NCBI lineage: Eukaryota > Metazoa > Arthropoda > Insecta > Lepidoptera > Erebidae > Miltochrista > Miltochrista miniata. Next base: position 14,960,769 of record OW121747.1, on the reverse strand, counting down.
TACATACGACGAATCATCAACCCCTCCCCGCGCCGATACTCCTCCCATCCCCAACCTACCCCAAAACGAAATAGTTCCTATCCCCAATCTACCCAAAAACTAAGGACAGTCGTTCCCCAATCTACCCCAAAAGACTCGCGTGTTTATGAAAAATAAATAGGTTTTTAATACTAATTGTATATAAACTGTTGATTAAGGCTGTTGATAGCATTTCTGTCGTATTGATATACTTATCTCTTATTTTTAAACACGTTACAAATAGGTAGTATTAATGCTACAAAAGTATAACATAATTATTCTAAAAAAGTACATAAGATTCGTCGTCGTACAAAATAAAACTGCCTTTGAAAAAAAAAATTACTTTTTCCCTAGCACTGAAATATTTTCAAGTTACAGTTTTCTTAACGTAAGGCATCATTTCAAAAAACTACGGTACTACTAATATTGCACAAGGTGAATAAACAAACTCAGAGCAAGCTTTTTCATTGATCCGTAGTGTATTGGTAGCATTCTGTTAATATTTCAGCGTGTCTCGTATTTGAAGCACAATCCAATACCGGTTCGTTACTTACTTTCGAGAGTCATGTGAACACATGACTCTCCAAATTAAGTTGCGGAACCCGACAGTAGTAGGCATGAAATGGCCCCGTTTATAAGACGACAAGAAAAAAAATCAAGTAAATAATAATCTGCCCCTTTTCCCTTAGCTTAGTCACAACGAATGAATACATAATCTTGAGTTAAATAGAGTCACAAAAACCCGATACGTAGCATTTTTTTTGTAGTACAACATGAAAACCTTTTCATTTGAAACAATTAGTAAACGACGATTTAAGGTATGATTCCGAAGTCGGCAGCACGCGGCACTGTTGCCGCTGCAGTGCTGCGACAGCACCAATGGTCCCCATACGTTCTGTATAGATTTATATTAGAATACATTTCGAACTCGGCAGCAGTGCCGCGGCCGCACAACTGCGCGGCACTAATGCCTTGCCGCTGCGACAAATGTCACCGCCGCAACTATAGTAGGTAGGTACGTAATGAATTTCTCTGATATGAAAGAGAAACAATTAATTGACTTCATGGATTTACATCTAACCCTTTATGGTAGCGGTCATAATCATTATAATTTAATTAAAAATAGTATTATAGAATCTGCTGCCTTGCTCGGAATCAACGCGGCAAGCAGCACTGCTGCGTGCTGCCGAGTTCTGAATCATACCTTTATACACCTTTTTGGTTGTTCTGTACTGTTTTATTTTTAAGGCACGTAGATAAGCTTTCCATAGCTGCCGGGAATATGCATGAACAGATAATTTTATAACGCATGGAAATCTTGAGAAAACAATTTTGGTGGAACCAAACCTGTGAATGTCATGCTAGACTTGAACCGTCTAACACTACACAGTCTCTATCTAACAGTTTAGCGCCAGGCACTCCTGGTAACTCCTCGAAAGGACGTATTTGGTTTAGTGGAACCCTTTACATGTATGTTTACATACATTTCACCACTTGTAAACTGTTCAATCAATGAAATCAGCCTTAAGAAATCTACTGTTGGACGTAGACCTCTCCTAATTTACGCCACAACACACAGTCCAATGAGTTCCTCATTCAGTCCTTCCGTGCGACCCTTTCCAGGTCATCAGTCCATCTGGCGGGGTCGTCCTACCCCACGCTTACCAAGTCGCGGTCTCCACTCCAGAACTCGTTTGCTTCATTAGCCGTTAGTTCTTCTACAGATGTGGCTGGCTAGTCCATTGGCACTTTAATGCGCTTCTTCTGCGAGCAATGTCGACTACTATGGTGCTCTGACGGATAACATCGTTTCGCATTTTATCCCTCAGAGACACCACATGCATAGTTCACTCAAAGACTTCTATATAAACTGAGGTAGACGCGCCGTACTCTAACAAGCGAGATTTCAAAAGCAATCCTCAAACACACACATTGCTAAGACTACACTCACTTATAAATAGGTACTATTTACGTAATTGTCACCACACACAATAGCAATATACGGATAGAACAAGTGTAAAAGAGAAGGCGTATGGACTCCAATTGCAAATCGAATACCTACTCTCGAAGTTTTGACTCACAACAGTGCGAACAACGCTGCTAATTAGCGCAGTTTATAGGTTTCAAAAATCGGTGCGTAGGGCATGTCTACCTCAGTTTATATAGAAGTCTTTGAGTTCACTCCATTACATTACTTTGTAAACTGCTCATAAAATAGATAAATCGGAATAGCCGTTCATAGAGCAAAAGTACTGGGTTTTGGCATTTCGAATTAATAATAATAATAATAGTTTATTATCAGGCAACATTAGAAAGTTACAAGATGGTATATATATACTTAAAGGTAGGTAAAGAATTAAGCGTTAAAGAGCCTCTCTGATGAGATACTAAATGACATATTTTTTGTATCTTTCCAAGGGTTACTGTAAGTAATTCTATTAGCGATAAGATAGTGTATCATATTTCTGCCCTTTTATTTGCTGTAGAGAACTTGACACAAAATACATGCTCAGTTTTCCATGCGTTATAAAAATACATGCTCAGTTATTTCCATGCGTTATAAAAATCTTCGACACTAGACATAAGACAAATATTACAATGAAAAAAATGGCCTTATTTAGTAAAATATACTTACTTACCTTAAAAAAGAGAAAAATAATGAAATTGTTTTTCCGGGTCCCATAAAAATATTATCAATAAGGCAATTGTGAGTTCACATGTAGTAAAAGTGAAACATTTTTATTCTAGTTCCTTTTTTGCGTTAGTATTAGGAAAAACGAAAGCGAGAGATATAACGATGTATATTTGTCGCTTTTTCGTTTTAATTTTTCTCTTCATAAAATTGAATTGATTGAACCAAAGGAACTTTTACTACATAATATCATTGATTAATTTATTTCATTAATTTATTTGCGTGTGTAATTCATTAATTGAAATTCATCTTTTATTGATACTTATACCTATATTTTTATAAGATACTTATAAGATATTATTTAAAAATTTCATCATAAAATTTAAAGATTTTCTTTCGAATGACATTAATTTATTTTTGTGTAACCCCTTCTTTATTTAAAGCATACATACATATTCCTTTCCTTATTTTTTTATTATAGGTTTTAACAAAAAATCTAACGGTATAACTATTACAATGCTGCAGGATGAATCGACATAAAGGACCATGGGCAAAAATGTATGAAGCCTGGGCTCACCTACCAACAGAGATGAGATCACTTTGAATATACTTGTAAAGCACTAAATATAAAGATTTAAACTCATTTTTGCGAATAATCCATGGGGTTATTTTGCTATAAACTTTTTTCTCCGACCATAAATAAACTAAAAAGTAGTGCTGTTATGGCATTGTAGGTTTTGTTGATTGACATCTTTAACAAGTTTTAATTCCAGGTTTAATGTATACATAAAAAATAAAACAGCTCCTAACAGTTAAAATCATTTTTATTAACATTTCAATCAATATCAATAATAATATCGTCTAAATGTCCTGCCGGTGGCTTAAATTGTATGTGCCTGCCTAACCCTAGATACCATATTATTGAAATGGTATGAGCACAACTTCCTACTGTGCGTCTACCTGTTAGCTCGGTCATAGACGTTTCGTTTGCGACCCCTGAGATCGCCCGCCGTGTCCAGAGATGGCGCGTGGTGGACGAGGAGGAGACGTCGTTAGATCACCGATATATTCGGTTCGACGTCTCCCCTCCTACCTAACCTGCCGCCAGCAATCGCGAATCCCCCGGAACCGCGTTGGGCACTCCATCGCCTTGATCGGGAGGCTCTCCTGGAGGTGGCCATCGTGCAGTCCTGGATTCCGACAGCGGACAGGCCTGCCGATGTTGATACCGAGGTGGAGTGGTTCGGGAGAGCCATGTCGCACATCTGCGATGCGGCGATGCCCAGGGCTAGGCCCAGACCGGTGAGGAAGCAGGTGTACTGATGGACGCCGGAAATCGCGCAGTTGCGCGCGGATTGCGTTAGCGCGCGCCGCCGGTACACCAAGTTACCAGGTACCGCAGCGATGACACGGCGCTCCACACGCTGGTGGAGTGCAAGGCGTGGGCGCAACAGCGCCAGGTCCTCGTAGTGGGTCTGGGCGTGGACACTCTCTCGCTGGAGACCATGGTGCGAGCCATGCTCTCCAGCGGGAGTAAGTGGGACTGTGCCGCCTCTTTCTGCGAGTAGGTCATGCTCGTGAAGGAGGCGGCGGGCCGGGTGCGGGAGAGAGCTCTCCCACCCGGGTTCCGCAGTCGGCGGCCTGGACGCCACCGACGTGTCTTCGCCGAGGACTATCGGCCTCCATGACCGGGGGTCTGAGGACGGTGAGAGGGTCGCTCACCGTCCTTACAGAAGCAGGCCCATGACGGCAGCGTGACGTGAGCAACTCACGCATGCCCCCCCTTAGAAGCGGGATAACACCCGAAACCCCCAAAGACGTGGGATAGTACCCGAACCACCCCCTGGGCGAGGCCGCATTGGCGGCCGTAGGTCTGTTGTGAGTCCCGGGACATCCTTCCGAGGGCTTACCCGGGGCTCCCAACCACAGGCTGTTGGGCGTTACGTGAGGTTTTTTAGTCGGTAAGAGTCCGGCATAACATCCTCTGAGGATTTTCCCTCAGGTAAAAAAAAAAGCATGAGTATATACATAGTTACAATAAGTTTTATGACTCTAATTAGCCTTTTACGCAAAACCTATTTAGGTGCATATCTTTTTTCTGCAATGGAATTGAAGGTGGTGCCGGTAGTAACAATTTTAGTACAAACCAAAATCATTACAACGGCATATGGTATAACTCTGTTGGACACTGAGCCCAATTTGTCTCATGGTCCTTTTCTACAATCCTTGCGCGGTACAAATATGTTGCTAGAGGCAGGCTCTGAAAAACCATCTACCTTATTATAGCTATAAACTACAGACCAAATAGCCTCTAGATCTAGGCTTTATAATTTACTTACATTGCTCATGTTGAATGTCCATCGTGACATCTGCTGACCCCCTCCGTCCTATCCATTCCATTATACCAATAACAAACAAGTTTTTTTGTTCTTTCTTCTCTGGGAAAGAAAAATAAAAAGGTTGACTGGTGTCTCGGTTCACCAGATGTTTATAAAAATGTAAATATGTTTCTATAAAGATTTTAAAGAAGTGCGGATGTGACTTCGACTTATGAATGTGTCAGCGTACAATAAAAAATGCTATATTTTAATTCTACAAATGAATGTGACACAGTTACAGATTCACCTCATAGTAGTGCCACACTACGTCCGTACTTCTTTAATGTCCGTGGTTCTTACTATGTGTAAACCTCCAAGCACTTCATCACTAAGGAATACTATACCCGCGGCTCGCTATGATGGCCATTTTGAAACAAAGACTCAAGCTACTTCGCCGCAGTGCGAACACTAGTTCTCTATAAGCTCATACAGCCACCCATTGAGTACTGCTGTCACTTTTGCACTGGTGCACCTGAATACCAGCTTTGCCCGTTCCACAGTAATGCCTTTAAAAGTGTCCTGGTTGCTAGATTTTAATTGATCGGAATACAGAAAGATTAGAATGATTTACCTTAGAATCGTCTCTCTCCTACTTACCCATTTTCCTATCCTCTACTCCTTTTCTCACCACATCCTCTTCCTACCTCATCCTCTCTCCGCCAAGACAAAGTTCCCGTACATCTGTGTTGCATGACTAGGAGCGAGCCTAGTTTTTGCTTACCTTGCCGTGGGACCGGGCGTCCCAGAATATGCCTAGCCTTACTCGCGGGGCTCTGTCTAGGCGGACGTTATTTTCCTAAGCTTTTTCGTGGGTACGCAATGATCATACACTTCCTATCCACTCTCCGCCAAATCAATGTCGGCGTGCCTATGTGCTGCACGACTAGGGGCGCGCCTAGTTTTTGCGTGCCTCCTGCCCTGGGGCCGGGCAACCCCAGAATAGGCTAGATTTACTTAGACAAGCGGGGCTTTATTTTTCCTAGCTATTTCGTTTTTCTCGTACGCAATGCAGTAAGCAAATATTAAAACAAAGAATCGCAAAATAAAGCTGTCTTCTTTCAATGGCCATCGTAACGTGCAGCAATCTTGGTGTCTGCGTGCGAAATTATGAATCGATGGAAAAATAGCTTTATTGCCATGACGTTTTTTATTATTATAATTTTTGATTTTATTTTGAGTTTAAATCTAGTTTAATATTGTCTAAGAAATCATACGACTACGTCTGTATGTTATATCCTATCACATAATGTGTTCTTAGTTCCAAATTGTGTATTTTGGGATTATGAACATGTTGTACATGGTACAAATGGAACGATGATAATTGCGACAACAATTAACTGTGACGCAGATATCAACGTCCTCTGCTGAGAGCTCTATAGTCTGTAAAATATAGTGTATGATGATTCGAATGATGTAAACAAAAATAAACTTTATTTCAACGGCATAAAGTTTTGGAAGGAAACAGAGGTGCATACCATGAATAACTACTTTTGCCATTGAGATAAAAGTTACTTTGGTTTACCTAAATACAGCTTGCAGAAATAAAACTATATTTTATAGACTTTTGTGCAATCACTATTGTACTATGTTTGGTTATTGAGGTTTTACGTCAATCATGACCAATATAACTCAGATGTATCTTCCAAGTCGTATAAATATATTCAGTATTTTAAAGTGTGTTCATAAATTATTATCAATGTAGTGTTCTTATATTAACCAAAATTATAATTAAATGTTTTGTCAATGTATTTTTTAATTCCTAGGCCTAATTTATTTGAATATCAATTTCTTATTAATAATCGATAGAAAGATGAAACCGGTGAAAAGACTTTTAGTGTGAAAGTGACCGTGTGGTGTGCATGATGCCCATTGCTTCATCACAGATTTTCACAGACTATGTGTTACGTATGTCGTCTGCGCTGCACCTTATAGTCTACAAATTTATATGCACGGAATTGATTGGTGAACCAAAAGATATTCACGATCTAAGGGTCTTTTGTAGTTTTGTGTCTGTTCCCAAGGAGTTATTCCGAAATATACTGCCAACAGCAACTGCACAGAGTCAGCCGCAGCGGCGCTCGGTGACGCGTACGATCGGGATCATTCTCTTCATAGCAAAATTAAACTGAATGAGTTAGTAAATCTTGTGCTCAAATATCTCGCTCTGGGAGCCGATTCTTGATCATACGACTTGAAATCATAGACGAAAGTGCTCTGTTGAAATGGGGCTTGTTTCATCTTTTGCCGTTTTTAAATATGGAGCAAGTGACGGTTCCCCAGCAAATTTCCCTCTATTGCGTCGAATGATCGTGAATCGTCGACCTGTATGTACTGGCAAAAAATAACATAAATCTTCTAAAGAAACCTAGATAACGACGATGTTTTGGCACACAACTTGCAGCTACTGCTAGCAGTAAAGTTGCAGCATATGATGTTGGCTGCATTCTTCGGAATTCCGTAGCTAGCTGCCAGAAAGGGTTACTTCTAGTTTCTTTAGTTGTCAGTTCAGGTGGTCTCTTCTACTTTTAGGAGTTGGCAAGGAACGGAAAAGAAATTTGTTAAACACCTTTCAAATCTTACTTTATCTCCTAAATTTATCCGCTTGCCAGAAGCAAGTGTGGAAGTGTTTAAAAAAACCAAAGATAGTATCCGAAAAACCTGCATGAATTCCGATCCCGTTGTTTTTTATTCCTACCAACAAGTCCAACAATAATCTGTTCAAATGGTGTTTCCTGATGTACAATAAGAACGATGTAGAGGTTTTACTTTTGTATACTTAATAATATTTTTTCTCGGTTCCTGGAAGCGCCGTGTACAGTTTGCAAAAGATAATATATAAGTATACAGAGCCTTCTTTTTTTAATTTGGCGTAGTTAAAGCATCAGTCCTTGTAGTAGGTACTCGTCGTGCGTCACCCTGAAGTGACATTATATATTCTTTGCTCTCCGTACATATCCTGACAAATATTATTATGGGTAACAGCTTGGCAAAAAGGTCTCAATACGGAATTAATATTTTGCATGATGGCTATTTTGTCAAAATACTGTCAAAACGTCACATAAGTCAGTTAATAAATGAAGTATAGTCCGTTCACAGTTAAATTACCTCTGACTGACAGCTTGTCGATCACTTCCTGTGTGTTGGCATAGCAGTAAAGTCCCCCTATGAGTGCCAGCCTACGACATTTAACCGATTATAATGGAGATTATAACATCCAACCGTTAGCACGAAGAGTTTTGTTTTTCATGTAATAATGTACTTAACTTTACTAAAACAGTGCTCTTATAACTATACGATTGGATTCGAGATTTATTTATTTTTTTATGTATATCTGAAAAGAAACATTCACTACCATCACCAACGGAGGTGAAGTTGCTGCTTTCACAACGTTCCACATTTCAATTAATGGTCACACCCGAAAAAAACCATAGCAAAAGAAGAAAGTACCTAAGTTTCGAGTAAAAGTTAGATTACATGGGAGAAACAAAAACTTATTGGGGAACACAGCAATCAAGATAGGCAACCTAAGTGCTAGAGGTAATATATCTCTGAACGGACTATACTCCAATTTGTTTTACATTTATATAAAATAGTTATGGTTCCATCTAACGAGTTGCCATATGAACAGCACAGTGGCGCCTCCATTAGTTTCCTATTCTTTTTGCTAAGCTATAATACTCTCTGAGTTTACGTCCATGAGTAACCTCTATTACCTGTGGTCCACACCATAGATTTAGAATTGCACATTCTAAATCTATGGTCCACACAGACATAAAATGACCCTCCATTCCCTCCAAAAAGTATTAATTTTAATATAGTATACTAGTTTTCCTAAGTGTGAGTACCTATTTAAAATTATTTGTTTGAAATCTACCTTCAATATTGTGAAGTGTGTTATAATATAATTCAGCATCTTCTGATTCCATTTTTGGCACAGTTATTAGTTATAATTTGTCATATAAAATGTATTATTTTGTTAATTAAATTTAAATTAATTATTATTTATAATTAAATTGTCGGTATAATTCACTTTGTACAATTGCAGAAAAAATACTTTGTATATAATGTATATTTTTGGGCTTAAATTACGTGTAACAACGCTTAGGTATAATAAATGGCTATTTTAAAGAATACAGCGTGTACCAGATAATGTAATAAGTTTCCCACTATTATGTATTTTGTCTAAAACATATGCTTTAAATGCTTTTAAACTATTATATAATATATATTATTAGCGAATGTCTCGCTGTTTATGTAGACCAAAATGCAGTATTAACATTATACAATTATGAATGTTGGTTGTCATAGTGTTAACTGGTATATAAATACAGAAATGCTTGCTGTGGCAACATGTACAATGATTCTTTAGTGTCAAATTCTAGTGTGTAAATAGTATGTTACTTTGTGTTTGCCAATAATGCCTTGGTAATGTTAATATTAAGGGCGTTAATTATTTCTTGAAGAATATCATAAAAGTGTGACCCATTAGCGAGCCAAACTGCTAGTACGTCAACGAACTCTCGGGCCAAAGGATGCAAATGGAGCACTTAGAAATCCGCGCACTTAAAAGCCGCCGGATTTGCCCGCTGACTCGTGCAGTGCATACTTGAAATTCGAAGTCCTCGGTGCAATAAACCATCAGTGGTTCTGTTTGATACGCTAATCTACCACGACTTACACAGTAGGCGCACCGGGCGACATGTCACGGCGACAAGCTGCGGGCGCCAAATAACATAATATTATAATTACATTTTGTTCTTAGCTCCGCACACTGGGCGACATGTCGCCGCGACTCAGTGACAAGCTAGGGGAGTCGCGGTGAAATTCGCCGAGCGAGAGCTTTTTGTACGACGTCAGTCGCCGACGGAAGCGACTTGTCGCGGCGACAAGTCGCACACTGTAGCGACTGTCGCCCAGTGTGCGCCTACTGTAACCATCGCCGGTCCGCCAAAGGTTAACCCCTTAAATACTACGCTGGCTGTATTGTATAACGATTATCACTAAGAAAAATAAATGAATATGAGTTCAACTCAACTGTGTGTATTGTGATTGTAATACCTATCTATATATATAAAAATCAATGCCACTTTTCGTTGTTATTTTATAACTCAAGAACGAAAGTAGATGGTTTATGTGAAGTTGGCACAAAATCGGTCGAGCGGTTCTTTACTTATCACGCAAACGAAGTTGCGCGGGTCAGCTAGTTATCATATAATATTTATGTACTTGTACTTCTCCACTAAGAGCGTGGCCGGCGCGAATCTTAGCTTAGATAAATTTGGCCTACAAGATTAGAAGTATACAATTTTATTGTTATACAAATGTAGTATGCAGGGTTAACCTACAAATCTTATGAATGACTCATTTATCTTGTTACCATAACAGATGATAATTTGTCTAGCAACGAATATACAATACATAATTATGTTTTAAGACATTTTAAAGCGTTGAGTGTTCAATATGTATAGGTACATATTTATAATATTGCTTTTTAATAATATAATGCATATCGCTTCTAATGTTATATGAATAGGTAACTTGACTTGCATTATTCTAAGATAGAATGAACCAGGCCAGATGGGACCATCTATTGACCTTTGCTAGGTTACAAGGAATGTGTTATAAGGTAGGTACTTTCAATGGCCCTAAGTTTTAAACCAAAATGCTACTACTACTTAATTTCAATAGAAAGCTTCGCCCTTTAGTCCTGCAACCGGAATATTTATTTATATGATTAGAAATATTATGATTAGAATGAGATCTATGATTTGTTTTGCTTGTGGAGGACGCTGGCTAACGCCGAGCGGAGGATCCGACCGCCTATTCCGCTGATCATTTCGTCCTTCTAAGCTATGATAGAGAATAAAATTATAAATGACATTATTACTTTCTTGGCGACCTACCACTTTCTAAGAAACATCTTCGTGGAAAATTAAATAACAAGGAAGTTGTCGCAAAAAAATTTGGTGGTAGGTTAAAAAATTGCGCGCACACACTTCCCCATTTGCGAAATTTAGTTAGTTTATCGTATCCAATCTTAAAACGTTGTAGTCTAATCGCACTTGAAAATGATAAAACCATAACTGCCATACATGCAACTCTCTGGGAGTTGACAGACACAAAACTATACTCTGGGGTAACATTGACTGGCATGGGCAAATCGAGGAGACAGACTGGTGTCTGGAATTTTAAAAGAGAGACCGGGCTCCTTTAAAATCTTGGACAATATTTTCAAGGGTGATAACAAATTACAATTCCTATCCGCCATAACCATTAACCATTTGTAATAGAAGCATTTGATCGCTGAAATGCTGCAACATATTTCTCATGAACTAGGGAATGTAAGTACTTTACTAATAGTAATGTAGGTACTTACCAGCAGTTCCAAAGTCTTGTACTTACTTACATATGCTGATACTTACACAAACACCTTAGATGACTCCTCAATTGATGTCTAAATTTAAAATCTATTGACAGCAGCAAAGTCATTCGTAAAACGGATATGTGGCTACTAGTGCTACCGTAAACTCAGTTTCTTTCGAATATCAAACCTTTTAAAATGAAAACCACTTTTATCTTACACCACGACTGGTCCATTTTGTCTTCTAGCTCACTGCTGGAAACTAAACGCTGGAGTACCATAAGGCTCAATGTTGTCCCCTACTTTGTTTCTGCTGCATATCAATGACATGTTGTCTATTGACGGCATTCATTGGTATGCGGACGAAAGTACAGGTGACACTTATTACACGGGCCGTCCCGGTATCTTCCGGGTTGCAGTTTGCAGTAGAAGAAAGTCGTGAACAACTTGTGTCTGAAATCGAGGCTACTCTCACTAGAGTGCGAGAGAGACGAGCTATGAGAGTTGTCAACGATCCCATACCTACTTGCAGGTGGTGTGGAACCTCTTAGTCTCAGGAGAGACTTTGCTTGCCTCTTTATGTGTGTTCTACCGCCAGTACAACGGTTTGTGCTCTGAAGAATTGTGTGATATGATGCCTTTTTTTTTTTTTTGATGTGAGGGAAAATCCTCGTAGGATGCTATGCCGGACTCTTACCGACTAAAAAACCTCACGTAACGTCTAACAGCCTATGGTTGAGAGCCCCGGGTAAGCCCTCAGGAAGGATGTCCCGTGACTCCCAACAGACCTACGGCCGCCACTGCGGCCTCGCCCAGGGGGTGGATGATATGATGCCTACGGCTACATTCTATCATCGCACCGCTCGCCATAGACAGGGTGTTCATCCTCACACGTTGCGTCTTGAGCGCTCGAGCACACACTGACACTGAAGTATGTAACGTTAGAAACTGTAGTGTTTCTTTCATACGTGGGCCTAAGGCTGTGTCAAAGAAACCAGTTGATGTCTATTTCTGAAGTTCGATATTCATTTATCACAACACTAGCCTTACTAGTTGGTTATCGACGGACCAGCCCTCACTTTACACTATAATAAATTAAACGTTTATTCTGCATGCTTCCTTATTTTTTACATACATACGTCAGTCTTCGCTCGACGAAGTAGGCTCTCTAGATATCAACTGGTCTAATACAATTTTATTAAGTTGGTAGATATTGTATTTCAACACGCTCAATCAATCAAATCAGCCGATGACAGTCCACTGCTGGACTCAAACCTCTCCCCATTCACAAAATAAACACATTAAAAACATCCTCCGATTTTTTCATTCAATTCATTTATTTACTTCAATTTTAATCCGCCCTTCTCAATTCTAAACTGCACTCCACTATAGAAGAAAACTTCAGATCGAAAATTCTTAACAAATTCTAACATGTTCAGTAAATACCTAGTTAAAGAACAGGTGGAGTCGTTGAATGCATATTAAAGGCGACGTGAAAGGTGCGATTCTATAAATAAGTCGTTGTCACCTGCAAGGTTCAGAGCCCGTCCTTTTAAATGCCATAGCCATTATTGGCGCAGTTTATTACCGTACCTGTACACTCATGCTTCGTATCCTTGATGATGCAGGCAGGTGTGTTTTTTCCTGCCATTCTGCTTTTACATCTTACTGTTCACGATCCTCGCATTCTGCAGTAGTTGACAAGCAAGGGACTTCTTATGTACTCTAGTCACTTAGGTATTCCTCTGATGGTGATATGTCTACATAAAATGAGATCATCTTCAATGCTCCAATGAAAATACGCTAAAGGCGACTTCCCCGTGCGTGCGGGAGTGCCACACACGGTCCTTTCTTCGCAACTCCTTAGTTGCCAGTACTCATCCACACAACCTATAAACATACGTATATTATTTTATTTATTTATAAATAAAATAATATACGTAAATTTGATTTGATTTGCATTGTTAATTCCATTTTATTATTTTTATAAATCTCTTTTTATGGGGCATCCAAATCAACTTTAATGTATCGAATTCGATTATGTTAAAACTACTAAAACGTTGCCTACTAAAATTTATCTAAGTTATAATAGCTTTTTCAGAGTGTATGGACTCTTGTCTTGTTTTTGTAAATCTCCTTTTTAAGAAACGTTCCCTCCACTTTTAGTACAAACTACAAAACCAACGTTTGTTCAAACAAACAAAACAATGGGGCAAATCACTCTTTTTGTGGAACGATAATAATGATGGGAAAGGAGAACCGGCCAGACACCCTCGATTCGTCAATTCTAACCTCAACTAATTGTAACAGAGGATTGACGAATCGAACTCCCTAAGGTAAGGGACATGGGATAGATAATAAATAGGTACTTCTCACCAAGTATTAGTTTCTAGGGACTACTTAATTATCTAGAGTGTTTGTAATAATATCTTACTCATTTACAAAGTTAAAGACGAGAATCGTATGAAATTTTCAATTCATTAGGTTTGACGTTTTTACATCATTTTATTTTAGATCCATGGCATCCAAGATGATGGATACAAGTGATATGTATTACCTATTATTGTATTTTTTTTTGCATTTCTTATATTTTTATTATTAATTTTATTTTTTATGTAATTACTTTCAAGAAATGATGCTAATTTTTTACTAGTCTAGTAGTTATGTAGGCATTTAACAAGTGACTTAACATTTTGGTACAGCAGTTGCTGTTCAGCCAGTATCTAACGTAGTGTAATATCTATCGATAAAAGGCACATATTTCCAGAATGAAATAAATTGACTTGTCATGATAGTGTCATCATTATTATGTCAGCCGATTAGCTAACTGCTAACCATAACCCTTGATGCTGCACTAAAGACTGGAACAAATCTATGTTTGCCACCAATTTGTAGCCTTAGGGCACATTGCTGACGCTACGTTTTTCATACGTCTTCTGTCAATAGATATTATATTTTTTCAAATGTTCTCTACGTAATAGACTTTTGCAAAAATAGTCCCTTAGTCGTGTTTTTATTTTACTGTATTTTTGTTTTACTATATTATATTTAGGGACTATTTAAATAAAATAAGAATGGGGAGGTTGCCACACGTTCGTTATAATTTGTGTAGATTATGACAATTATTTTTTTAATTTTTCGTACGCCAAACAATTGACAGTAACTCAGTAAGCAGTTTCTTTCCACTTAGGTAAGGTATCTTACCTATATAAAGTTTTGAAAATTAGCCTCCCTTTAAATACCTACATTTTGTAAAAGAAATTTTCCTACGCACTTTTGCGTCGGTGGTATGTTATTCACATATCAATGTTATTGAAAATAAAACAAAAGTACGTGTCTCCGTCAAAAACCAATTTCAATTTATTGATTCCTCCAATCTGTTTTAATGAAAAATTAATCTCCGTCACATTGCGAATCCATCACACGCGACGTAGATTTGATTCTGTGTAAGGACTAAAACATATTATATGTATATGTCTGCCTACCTACGATAAGTCGCGTGGCAGCACGTCGCCGTCGCATCGCCATCGTTGTTAGTTAGGGGCCCTATACACGCGCGAGAATTTAGACGCGAATGAATGTGTACGCGAAACCATCCACCGGTGCGCTGCGAATGTAGTGCGTCTCTTATTAACAAAAACAAATTGCATAAGGCGGTGGTGCGAACGAGGTCCATTCGCTACATAGTACAGTTGTACAAAACATACAAAATCATTGCACTTGATTGGGCGATTGAACAGACAGCTCCAGACAACCCATTCCTGTGTATTTTTTTTGTCGCGAGGCAGTATCGTGTCCCTTACTTAGCCTTTTCTTAATCTGATCTCATAACCTTTATTGATCAAAGGTCTAAGAAGCTGTTTCTTTCTATAAATGTTTGTCGTTTAACAAAACGGTGGACGAACTAGACAGTTGGTAAAAAACTATAGTCAACTTTCAAGTTCATTCAATAAGAAAATTCAATTCGCAATATTCCACAATTTTACCTCTAGGTTAAACTTATTGATCCGATAACTAGCATTGAGTTCGGCGCAAAATAAATATTTTAATGACTTATCGTTTAAGGCCTAGGTATATTTATATTCGGAATTCGCGGTATTCACATTAATGCGGTATCGCTACAATATCGTTTCTGCTACATTGTGCGAAACAATTTTGCCACATCAAGTGCCAAAATACGGTGCCTTGGTGGCCGATATTCTAGCTAAGATCTGTATCGCTTTTCGCTTGATGTGTGAATAGGCCTTAAACACTATGATCACCATAAAGCTTCTGCAGAATTGCAGTAATTCTACTTTCGTCAAGAAAAACGTTAAGGGGTATATTTCTCGGTCATTGATCTAGCTTTCTATTTCCTGTAAGATGCTTGTCCCATACAATCGATAAGCAAATTATCTAATATAAGGGTAATTAGAAATAACCTTAAAAGTTGATACCGCTATGAGTACGAATAAGTGTCAGTGTATTTTTCTATTAGATAATATATTTAGTGAAAATTAAAAATGTTGACTGTAATGTGTAAATTATATTTGTAGATACTGTGGTATTTCTGAATGTGCATTCAAGGCGTTAAATAATATTGTCTGAGATGCATATCGCTGTCAAACAGAACGATTGTTTAAGTCACAAATAAATGTTTATCAAAAGAAATTGTTGTTTTAATCAATATGAGACCTTATTCCTAAGAAAAAAACAGCCAACGCATCGCAAGAGTCTAATGTTGAAAAGTAAGCGCATTGCTATTGTTCCATTTGCTGGGTAGCTTTTTTTAACGTGAGGAAATCGGTCAGAATCCTACATGGATGCCATGCCGGACTCTGACCGAGTAAAAACTACACGTTCCCTATCAAACGCCTATGGTTGGGAGCCCGGGTAAGCCCTCGAACCTCGAACCACAAAATGATATGAACCGGTAACAGTTTTCTTTTCTTAAAAAAACAAAAAATAACAGCTATGGCAAACCAAAAACCACGAAGGGATTATGCGGAATGCCGTACATTCTGCAAATACAGTTCAAACTTGCGTATCTGATAAATTTTCGTAAATTGTTTATGTAATCATTACAACCACAACGTAAGTCTGTTCCCAACATTATCAAATTAGAGCAAAGCTACCCACTTTCAGGGGCTAGTTAGTACTTTCAAGACTTAAACCGCGAAGTAAGGGCGGATTCGACCAAAATCGGAGTAAGCCTATACTAGAGAATTACTTGTATTTATTCTACAGTCCTACCTTATGTAAAAAATTAAAGATTTAATATGGTAACCATACTTAAGTAGACTACTTCAGAATGGTTAAATATGTACCACGTTGTGCCTATTATAATAGTTGTTGGTAAAATAGAAATTACAAAAATTTTGAATAAGTAGGCACAAAAAATTCCTTAGTTTACTCCAATTTTGGCCGAATCCGCCCTTAGTCGCATATACGAAAAAAAATCTATAAGTAAACTAGAAATATAAAGTAGGTTATTAAAGTTCAGCGTGCTCGAAATATCGCACAGAAGCGCGGTAAAAGAATCATACTTCAGAGATGAGATGAAAACCTATTCAGGACCTCAGTGGAACTCAGCTTCGGACGAAATTGAAGTTTCATACATAAAGTACCTCATGCCTTTATCCCGTAAGAGGTAGGCAGAGGCAAGCTACTTATGTCCATATTCCATCATTTGTATTTTGTCCCATGTGACATGTGGTGAACCGATTTGCCGTGTTGAAACGCAGGTTGTGGAAGCGTTCGCTAATGGAAATATCACAAAGTAGTCACCCATCTGAGGACCAGTCATAGCGAATGATGCTTAACGCAGTGATCGTTAACAGAATACTGAATCAGTGGGGCTACGAGGAATTCAAGTTTTAAACCGAAATATTTTATCACGAGTCTTCTGTTCAATAATTGCCGAGTGTTGCTCTAAATAAGTATTTAATTAGCTCTCCACGGGGGGCTTATGACACTTGTGGTTAGTAGGTAGAATGGCTGATTAAAGTCACTACGGTTTTTATGATTTTTTTAACGTGAGAAAAATCCTACAGTGATGCTATGCCGGACTCTTACCGACTAAGAATCACACGTTTGCTACCTAATGCCTACGATTGGGAGCCCCAGACTTTCCCGGGGCTCCCAACTTAGCCCTCTAAAGGATAACCCCTGGATGGATTTAATGGTAATAAATAACTCTAATAATATGTAATATAAGTACGATAATGATTGCAGGATCGTATGTTGTGGCGTAAGTAAATTAGAAGAGGCCTACACTCAGCAGTGGACTGCCATTGACAATGTGTCCAACGCTATCTATCAGACCATTACCTATACACGCGTATCTTCTAGGTACACTATAAATCAATCACATCATACATATTTATCATCACGCCACTGCATAAATACCGATCAACACGTCGAGACGATTGACATACATTTATTATTTGAAAACCAATATTTATGGGCATGGTAATTTTTGCTCTCGATTCTATCGAACATCTCGATTTTGGAGCCCGGTGTCAATCATTTTGCCTGCTTATGTGGCAGAATAAAATAATATATTTGTCATGCAGTAATTCTCAATACTGTATTATGCCGTCCAGGTACATACCTATAGGTATTATATCATACATTATGTACATATCATCCACGCGTGTCTCCCATCGGACCCCATAGGTAGGGACCATGGCTTACTTGCTACGATTATACAACTGTCGCTTCTTCTACTTTCATGAGAAAAATAAAAATAGTTTTAAATCTATTACAGAATTTCTTATATACAGAATTTTTCAAAAGGGATTGGATGGCCGAATCCGAAACTATAAGGAATAGCGAAAAATGCTCAAAGGAGTCACGAGCCCGATTTTGATGAAACTTAAAACCTATTCATTAGATTTTTGAAAAACCAATAATCCTAGCTAGGAATCGAACCTATTTATTTCGAAAAAAAAACACACCCTATATTATTACACCATACGTTAGTGTTGCTATTAAGGATCTTATTCTGGGAAGTAATAACATACGGCAAACTAAAGGAAAGTGCTCATCTTACGTTAACTGACTAATGGTTAAAAATGTAGACCATTGTTTTCAATACATAGCTGAATTCGATACCTCAAGGATCATACTGCATTCAATATTATTGATTCCGTTTAGAATATTCTCCAAAGAATCATTCTGAGCATGATTTAAAACACGGAATAGTTACGATCTATTTTGGGAATTTGAACGAAACAAATTGTGATACTAAATTTAGGTACGTGAAATATGAATTCTATTTAATTCCAAACTTTCCTTAAATTTGCCCTGTGTCATTATTTCGTAGAATTTGATCCTGATCAGCGACACTATCGGTGTAATAATAAAGGGTGTGTTTTTTTTTTCAAAATCAATGGGTTCGATTCCCAGCTAGGATTATTGGTTTTCCAAAAATCTAATGATGAGGTTTTAAGTTTTATCAAAATCGGGCTCGTGACTCTTTTGAGCATTTTAAGCTATTCCTTATAGTTTCGGATTTGGCCATCCAAACTCTTTTCAAAAATTCACCTGTATATAAATCCATTTTTTTGTAACACGATAAGTGAAAATGAAAAACTGTCTCGATCTCCTGAGTGCTGTCTGGCGAATCTCTTAATCTTATAAACTTCCCCCTACTCAGTGGTGTAACTACAGGGTGGCAAGGGTGGCAAAATGCTACGGGCCCCCGACCTGAACGGGCCCCGACCCGAGAGCATATTTTAAAAAGAAATCTATAATTTCGTAGTTTGTTTGGATATTAACAGTCCCTACCAAAATTCAGGGGCCCACGGCCCAAGCGCTCTCACCTTCAAGCGCTACATCTGCTTACTAACGGACGAGCGCGGCTCTGACGCGTGTAGGTCTCCACGTGATTGGTGTTGATACTGTTGATCCGAGGGGAAACCACCGACCAGCTGTGTATAAAGCTTTTCAACTCTGCCCTGGTTGGGAAGCGTTCGGGTTTTAACAACTGCAGAGCCGAGCCCGGGGCCTCGCAACTAGCTTTTGCTTCTGAACTCAGTTTCATACCTACTAAGGAACGTTTATTGTTATTTAGACCATAGTTTTAAAAGTTTTTTGCGCGAATTGGATATAAAAAGATTTGAATAATTGTTATTACTTAGCACACTGAGCTGGTGTATCTAGGGGACTTCAATGGCCACCAATCTGCACAAGTGGGTGGGGTCCCTCAAAACCGATAATGTAGGATGAGTCGCTCATGCGTGTGGTCTGTACCAGGGTCTGACCCAGATTCGAGCACGGGGGACCACACGAATACCGAAAGGTCAGATAATGCTCCCATTCTGCTAGTCGTATTGGTGACGAGTCGTCAGTGAAATATAGAGGGTCGGTGAAATGGGAGTCTCACTGGGTAGGTATATAACGACCACTATTACGGTGCATAAAGGTAAAATCTAGGTATTGCAAGCGCATTAGAGGTGACACAGCGATTACGGCACTACTTGTGAGCAGACTGGGATGGTTTTCGAACCTACTTAACGGCTGCGGCCGTTCCGTGGGTATCACTTTAGGAATGAAATATAATATCCCATAGGTACACTGTCTGATATCGTCAATCTATCAAGCTCACCCCTAGTTCCCTAACTAGGGGTGAGCTTGATAGATTGACCCTGCCTGAGTGCACTGAGACTGTTCAACGAAAGCAGACGCCGAATTTATACACTGCATGCAGTCCTGTATTATTGTTAAACACTGCATGTACCTAATGTATTAATTATCGCCACATTTGAACACTGTCTTCCAAAATACAGGCACTCGCCTAGTTTGGAATACCTATAGCTTCTGTATCTCTAGCGCAAACTATTGAGAATTGTATTAATGTAAGCCAATATCATGTAAATTCTTGTATGCCAATAAAGATATTATATATTAATCACATCTTGACAATGGGGCCCCACGTTGGGCGCCATTGTGATGTGATAGGTGGGTCAGCCACCCTATCAGGTCCAAATATAGTGAGGATTACCAAGGAGATAATTGAAAAGGCAAAAGGGAGGGTTCGTAGGTTTCCCTAGACCACCATCATCACCTTGTGGCTGGATCTGGTGGTCTAGGGAAACCTACGAAACCTCCCTTTTGCTCACTAATTGTGCATCAGTATTTTGTACCTATTTTAATAAACGCAGATGAGCTGCAATATTGTACCAACCAATTGTTCTCAATTATCTCCTTGGTAATCCTCACTATATTTGGACCTGATAGGGCCAGCCACCTATCACGTCACAACCTGCATTATATATAACTAGCTGATGCCCGCAACTTCGCCGGCGTAATATTTGTTCCCGTTTCCGCTTCTCGTGGGAACTTATTCCCGGGATAAAATGTAGCCTATGTGTTATTTCCGACTATAATGTAGCCCTATATTAAATTTCAGCTAGATCCGTCCAGCCGTTTGAGCGTGAAAGGGTAACAAACATCCACACTCACAAATATTCGCATTTATAATATTAAAGTAAGATATACATAGCAAACATCCAAACTCCGAAACAAACATGTTTGTGGATTACACAAATATTTATTACTACAGTACACCACGCGGTTTCACCCGTGTAGTGCCCGTTCCCGTGGGACTACGGGAATAAAATATAGCCTATGTTCACCGCAAAGAGTGTAGCTTCCCAACAGTGAAAGAATTTTTCATCAATAAATTTAACACTACACCAACCTAACTTATGGATTTTCACTGACGGGGGCCCCATCCCTACGAATTTGCAATGGGCCCCAGACGGTATAGATACGCCACTGCCCCATCAAATTATCAATTTTGTGATCAGTGATCACTATCACTTTATACTGAGCCTATGTAAAAGTTTCATCTTTCTTGGCCTGAATTTTACTGAGAAATAAATTATCTATGGTGAATACGGGTCTTGTCAAGATCTTTGAATCCGTGACTAATATCACCTACTCAATGACCAACTGTTGTCGCAGTCGCAGATGTTCATACAGTTTGCAAGATTTTGGCCTCCAGACAAAGGCAAAGCGCACATTGGCGGCAAGACTGAAAACTGAACAGACTACATAATATTTACTAAATTTAAGCCTAACCTAAATCAGATTCTTCTCATTGTGTTCACTTTACGATTTTGGTAGGTAATAGGTTTTTTACCTATACCTATAGGTACGGAACTTACTTTATTGTTTTATTTTATTTATTTATTTATTTATTTATTCGTACAAAAAGACACATACATGTTTTGTTGAGTGTGTTTGATGATTGAGTTTTTGTTGCATTTTTATGTATATCCTATACATAAAAATGCAACAAAAACTCATTACAATTTTTCTGTGCATCAAAGTCTTACTTACCTGCTGATTCGTCAAAAGCACCTCAAGTTTTCATAGACATCTTGCTTGAGTCCTACCTTAAAATCTAGTTATCGAGAAAGGCAAACTCGAGGATTAGATCATTCGCAATGACTGCATCTACATAATCCACTTTAAATTCCAAATTAGGTATATGTCGGGGGGCACATGTAATTGGTCAATTTCCGCTGCCTTCCTCTCAGCTTCAGTTAAAACAGCTTTCGTTGTATAGTACCTACCACAATTTATCGCTTATTATCACTTACTAGTACCTAGTCCCGGCGAATATTGTTCCACCCCAAAATCCTGGCACATCCTAGCCTCGTATGGTATTCAATATTTTATTTTTATTAAAACCTAATAAGTAGGTAATAAATACAAAAAAAGCCGGCCGTTGAGAGTGCGTAGGTACTATAAAATGACTAAGATTCACATGCTGTGTGTGAACCCCTTTGTTTGAAGACATTATATTAGTAGGTAGGTACCTAGGTACTTATCTGTTGTTATAGCGGCAACAAAAATATCTACATCATCTATGGACAATTAAACTGTCTTGCTTGCTATCACGGTTCATGAGATGCAGCCTGGTGACAGACAGACGGACAGCGAAGTCTCAGTAATAGGGTCATGTTTATACCCTTGGGTACGGAACCCTAAAAATAATAAATGAAATTGGTGCAGTCATTCATACATACTTGATGTCGTGACCAAAGGAAATGCCTATGGAAATGAAATCTATTTATGTACGTAAAAGTAGTTAGGTAGGTATACGTATACCGTATACCTACAGATTACTCATAATAATATTGCACTAAAATTGGCAGAGGCCTGCGTCATGGTAATACCTACCACAGATAATATAATAATACTATCATTACCGTGCCTGTGTCCAGTAGTGGCTAAAGGCTTATATGATTGATCATGTTTGCGTTTATGCTCTAAAAGTAAGTCTGTAAATAGCCGTCTACGTCACAGCTGGTACTATACCAAAATTCGTCATTATCAGCGTGACAAACAAACTCACCTTTGCTGCATATCTACTGCAATGCTACAATTTTGTAACAACACTTTCATGTCTCAGCGCACATTAGAGAAGCGAGTATTTTAGGACTGACTCGTGCTTTACATTGAAAATCTCGATCGGTCCGATATTTAGTAAAGCGGTACCTAATTAGTCTGGAGACAGTATTGACGCCTATTAATATAATGTGCTCAGCCTTAAATATCGAAGCTCCAATATTGAACCCGCTAACTTGCAATAGTAAACTGCATACCCACTTGTTTTGCACTGCGCCACAGTTTACTATTACAATTTAAGCGGATTCAATAATGGGGCTTCGATATTTAAGACTGAGCACACATAGGCGACAATACTGTCTCCAGACAAACTACCGCTTTTTTAAATCTATGAAACCGAATATTAATAGACCCGCTTATCTGGTAGTGGGAACCGGCCTTTAGTCAGTGGCGGATACAGGGTAGGGGCGCGGGGGGCGCGAGCCCCCCCCCCCCCCCCTTGAGGCCGCACGCACGCGTCGTCGTTCGTGCGCGCCGCGCCATGCGCCAGGCCATCCAAAATTTTAGTGTTTAACTATACTTAATGTTTCTTCTACATTACTCGCGAAGTTGGACGAATACGATAGTGTAGAGCATCGGTTCCCAAAGTGGGTTCCGCGGAACCTAGGGGTTCCGTGGACCAGTCATCAGGGTTCCGCCATAATGACGACCCACTGCTGTTGAAATAATACCTTTAGGATATCACACAATATTCCAAGATGGCTGTAGCTGACAATGAAGATAACAGTAATGAGTCATGAATATTCTTCTTCATAGTCAGCTGCAGCCTACATGCTGTCATGACTTCTGACAATATTGTAGCTGGGTGGGGGGCAAGGTTACGTCCGCCCCAATTGGACACTTGTGCGAGAGTAATCTCGATTTCAGACACAAATTGTTCACGACTTTCTTCCACTACGCACCGAGGGATATTGGGTCGACCTGTGTAAAAAGTGTCGCCCGTACTATCCGTCCGTAGTCCGTATAGCAAAGAATGCCGTCAATGGACAGCATATCATTAATATGCAGCAAAAATAGAGTGGACGACAACACCGAGCCTCGTGGAACTCCAGCATTTAGGGCCATGACGTCAGACCAGCTACCGTCGATGACGGCCCTGATGCCTCTACCGGCCAGAAAGCTTGACACCCATCCACAAAATCCCTCGAGCAGTCCATAGGTGACCATTTTGTAAGAAGACCACGGTGCCAGACCCGGTCAAAGGACTTAGAGATATCGAGGCTCACTGCTAGAACCTCGCCTTTCCGTTCGATAGCCGTCGCCTATCTGTGTGTGGGGCACACAAGAAGACCGCCAGTCAAGCGACCGTGTCGGAAACCGTACCTACTGCCGATCACTAAGCAGATCGTGTTCTTCAAGGAACCTCAGGAACTGTGTATAATAACACGCTCCATCATCTTAGATAAAAGAGAGGTGACGGCTATAGGCCTGTAATTTACCGGGTCGGTTCTATCACCCTTCTTGGGTACAGGATGCACATGCGCAGTCTTCCACTTAGCCAGGAAGTCTTGTTTCATGGAATATGAAAGTGTGAAAAAACGTGTAAGTACCGGACATAACTCAGGAGTGGTCCTGAGCTATGTCCGGTACTTACACGTTTTTTGTGTGTGTGAGTGTGGACTCACACACTGATTTAGTACCACCGTGGGTATGCAGTCTGGCCCACTCGACTTATGAACGTCAAGAGATTGAAGCTCCCGCCTAACGCCGCGCTGCCTGAAATTGCATAGAAGTGCACACCAGGTGATGCCAGGCGGCGAAGAACCTCCATCTTTCATAGTCAAGTTGGAGGCAAAAAGAGAACCTAGAAGGTCGCTTTCTTGGCACTCTGAGCTAGGCTACCATCCGGTTTAAGTAGGGGTGGCAAAGCCGACCGGCAAAAGTTTCCTTCGGCAGCTTTGGCAATGGATCAGAATTCACTACACCCAGAAGGTTAGCCCGCCAGTCTGTGTCACCGCTGTGAGACCTGTAAAAACACGCTAAGATCCCAATGTGACCCCGCGATCCACGTGCGCCCACAAAGTAGTCAGTTCTCTTTCTTCAAAACTCCTGAGACAGCGATAACAGATACCATCCCGGATGTGCTCCAGCTTGTAGCCAGGGAACATTAAGTAAAATGTATCGTCCTGAAAGGAGATTTGCGTCTTCATCAAGAAAAATACTCTATTTTTCTTGATGGAGCTGCGTATTTTCCAGATGGCGATGAACTGCTTTGGCGTTCTTGTGTACGCCTCTGATGTTACGAAAGTCCATCTGAATTGTGAACGACGATGCCATTGTAAAACGTTCGTTATTTTTCCTTTTCCTCGCCATGGTGTTTAGAAAAGGGGAATTTAAGAAGGTTAAGTGGTACCTGTGCTGTGTACCGGTGACGCAAGAGACAAAGCGAGGTTCTAGCAGTCCAAAAGCCAGCACGGGTAATGCGGTAGATTGTCACAGCGTACGGAAGGGCCCCCGGTCCCCTTTAATGCAGTGGCCGCGTCCACTCTGGTATCCTCCTCCGGCACGACCACAGCACCAGGAACTTTTCACAGGCTGCTGGTGCAGCCTCCTGGGGTGGTCCCACTTTTGGCTGACGTACAGCCTGCGGGCGGCTAGTGTCCATTTTTTTTATTTATAACGTTATGCCCTCCTTCTTAATGTGGGCTATTTCGTTAATTCCAAAGATATTTGATTTTAAGAAGCCAATTGAAAACGCTAAATTTACTGTGCCCAAAGGGTGCTGCGTTATCTCCATGAAGAAGTAACGCTTATCCCTCGATCCCCGAGGGTATAGGAATAGATCATGGTCTGCTTAGCTTAGCTCTTAGTAAAGCTCTTCAACCTCATCCTACCCTCTCGTTTTCGATCCCGAAAAACGCGTGCCGCCAGATGTACCGCTCCCACATTGGAGAGGAATTCGCCAGAACTGAGCGATTTAAAAGATCGTTCCTGTGTCGATCTTTAAAAGTTTGGAACGACCTGCTCGCGCACGTTCTTCTCTCCTCTTACAACCCCGGGTTCTTCAAGCGGAGCGTGAAGAGGCAAATAACAGGGTCGCCATCTTGAGGATCACTGTCAAAAGTCTTACACTGTGAGAGTGGCCCGCATTTGATAAATGCCGCTGTGACTTTCACGCAAGCGGAACGTTAGTTTGCTATAATCTTTTATGGGGTTCCGTAGAATAAAACATATTTGTTTGGTGTTCCGTCACCGTAAAAGTTTAGGAAGCCCTGGTGTAGAGGGGCACTTCGTCAAATTTTTTCTTTGCCTCGGGCGACTTCGCCGACGAACTTTGTTCAACTTTGCGAGTAATGTAGAGGAAGCATAACAATCTTAAGCGGACAGGACGGACGACGCGATCGTGTGTGTACTGTGTCTATCGTCGTCCCGTTTTAAACGGAACTGTCCCTTTTTTCATTCACCTGTCCCGGTGTTCCCAAACATAGCGCCGGGACGCTAAATAGTCCCGATTTCCGAAACACTGGGAATTTATTTAAACGAAGTTCGTGAGACACACGTGGTCGGGAATTCCATAGACAGAAGGTATAAAAGTTAAAATGTTAGACCTCCAAGATAAGATTATCTGTCGAATGTGTGTTCTGGAGATGCCTTTAGTGCCTACCCGCACGGTAGCTTTCTGCCCTTTCTTCAGGCAGAGAAGCGTTTAAGAGCGGTACCATGCGGGCTTAGATTCTGCGGTCTTCATTCTCGAACCCGTTTTCTCCATCGGCCGTCAGTCTCCTGCAGACATGACCAGCCTACTGCCACTTTGATGTTCTTATTGTCGACAACTTTGGTTCTCTGCCGGATAACCTTATTTCGGAGTCTATCCCTCAAAGATACTCCAAACATAGCTCTCGTTTCATAGCTCGCTGCGTCATTTGATTCACAATGTAATAAAATCTACTGCAGGTGGTCTACTGGTTTAGATTACGAATGTATTGTGGTAAAAATATATTCTTCATTTTATATTTACACGGTTCGAGTTGAAGATCTAAAGGAGTTTAGCGCTGAACCTGAAATAGAACATTGCTAAATGCTCGGCCGTAGTAAAACAAGGTGACTTGTATGTATGCGTGCCTTGGAGAGGTTTTAAAAATGCACCAGTTATTAAAAGATTATTTTTAATCATGGAGGAAAAAAGGATATCATGGAGATTTGGAAGGTGCGACTTGAGCAACTAAGATGGGAAAACGGCTTAACCGGGGCGATCAGACCGTCATGGACGAGTGGCTGGAGCGGAAGCACAGCGCTTTGTCCTACCGGTTGTCACAGATAAGTATCGGGCACGGATGCTTCGGTAAGTATCTGAGGCGAATACACCGGGAGACCACAGCTGAGTGCCAAAACTGCAAGGAACGCAGCAAGGGCACAGCGCTCCACACAATTGTGGAGTGCTCAGCGTGGGTGCAACAGCGCCTTGTCCTTCTCAGCACAACAGGTCTGGACATATAAATTTTCGCGCTGGAAACCGTGGTGCGAGCCCTGATCTCCGGCGGGAGTCAGTGGGCCGAGCGCCGCTACCTTTTTCTGCAAGCTGGTAATGCTCGTGATATAGGCAGCTAGAAGGGAACGGGAGAGTACTCTCCCACTCGAGTTCCGGAAGCGCCGCAGACTTGTTTTCGCCCAAGACTATCGACCTTCAAGTCCGGGGGCCTGAGGACGGCGCGGCCGGAGGGCTGTTCGCCGTCCTAACCAGGCCAAAGACGGCAGCGTGATGAGAATTTGACGCACGCCTCACCCTCAATAAGCGGGGTAAAACCCGAACCAACCCCTAAAGACGCGAGTTAGTACCCGAACTCCTAGAAGAGGACGCGGTGGTAGCCTGTCGGAAATCCTGGGACATCCTCCCGAGGACTTTCCCGGGGCTACCAGTCGTGGGCAGTGGTAGCCGTGTTGGGCACCGTGTGGTTTGTCTGTAAGAGTCCGGCACAGCGTCGTTGACGGATTTCCACCTAACACTTTTTCTAAATAAAAAAATTTCATTAACCTTATAACCGGGGTATTTATAAAACTTCTGTCCCGTTTTGAGTTCAAAAATAAATGGTCAGTTTACGTATTGAGAACACCAGCGCTGCCAAGCAGCCAATGCAGGAAACTCTCCGGCTGTGTGACCGTGAAAGAGTTATTGACGTTAAAAGAAAAGTTACAGCGTCATTTAGGACCTAGAGCAGTCAACTCTTACGTTATAATGAAACGTAGAAGTAGGAGCAAGGGGAATACCAGCTCAATCTCTATAAAACCTATTTAAAGACCTAGGATTGTCAAGAGCTTCAGTAAACTCTTCATCAAAACGAATACCCAAAGCGACATTGTTAGGATCTTGTCAAATCTGGTTAGGCAGGGAACATTGTGAACTTTATGCGTACAGAAAGGTGGCCACCCTAAACCTACTCAAATGGGTCGCAAGTCCCAGACACCCTCACAGTATTTCCCTCTACCACGCTATGAACCCGGCGCGGTGCCCGCACGGGGAATCCATGGAATGCCCGCATAAGACGTGTTTTTCGTTAGGTCCCTTAAATTTGAACATTTTATTTTTATTGTATTACCATTATACAATTTCAAATAAAATTTTCATGAACTTCACATGTGACTTGATTACTTTTTTATTGCACTAATGGTAAGGGTAGCTTAAAACTCAAAATATCTTTTGCGCCCCCCCCTTGAGATTTTTCTGTATCCGCCACTGCCTTTAGTGGCGACGTCTGTATGGGACTCTGACAGCTCACACACAAACCCGCGCTGCGCTGCTGTCATAGGTTTAGAATGTACAGTAGCGAAAAATCCTAAATCTATGGCTGCTGTATAGATTTTTTATTGTCATTCAGTGCTTAAGCAAAAGCAGTTATTATTATATAAATAGGTATCATTCAATCAAATCAGCGTATGGCAGTACACTGCTGCAAATCACGCCACAATACACGATCCTGCGCCTTCCGCATCCCGTCACCCCCTGCGACCTTTTTCAGCTTATTAGATAGATAAGTATAATAGAATAGGTAAGGGTACGATGGGTACCTATAATCTTTGGTCCAAGCCGGCCTCACCCACAATTAGTGCTCATGCACCTACTGCAACCGAGGAGATCATTGCGAAGAGAAAATCCTGTACCAACCCCACCAAATCAGAGCTCTACGCCCAGCAGTAGATTGAGATAGGCCGGTGGCATGGATATAGGTATACTTATATAATAATCTTTAACTATGGAGTATACTTAGGCAAGAACATAAGTTTTAAACATATACATATACCTATACCTACTATATTGTCCCTAATTTCAACGCCCACAATATGGGGGTTCTTTAAAAGAAGTCTTAGAAGATTCTTGCAGGGTCGTCAGCGTGAGCCTGGCGCCTCTGTGTTGCTATTGTCCATATGCTACGGTGATGACATTCCATTCGGTGGGCCGTGAGTTGAAGACTAAATTTGTCAGACTCACATTAGTATTATAAAAAAAATTGGCAACGTGCGAGTCAAATTCGCGCACAGAGGTTTCCGTATCAAAAAACCCCCAAATGTAAGCCCCCTTAATCCCTTTTTTTCTGATTTTAATATTTGTTGTTTATATTTAATAGCAGCAACGAAAATACTTCATCTATGAAAATTTCAGCTCTCTAGCTATCACGGTTCCAGAGATCTATACAGCCTCGTGACGGACAGGCAGACTGACAGACAGACGGCGAAGTCTCATGAATAGGGTACCGTTTTTACCCTTTGGGTACGGAACCCTAAAAACTAGTCAAGTGCTACGTTTCAGACTCACGCACTGAGTGTTCCTTACCAAAAACGGCAAAACATCACGTTTGTTGTATGGAAGCCTGTCTTAAATATTATCATTTTTCTGGTTTTAGTATTTTGTTGTGATAGCGGCAATAGAAATATTTCATCTATGAAAATTTCTATTGCTCCTATCCGATACAGCCTCATGACGGACAGGAGGACCGAAGTCTCATGAATACGGTCCCGACTTTTACTTTTGGCACAGAATCCTAAAAAAGTTATAAAACTCTCAGTTCCAAACATTACCTGCGTCCGTTGTATACCGACGTAACGAAAGTTTGCGATTCCTTGAACCGTATACAAAACTCCAACTAATTAGGGCCACGACGAGCTACCTCCAGCTTTTATTATCTCCACAATAAAGGGATGGTCACGATCCAAACTTCTGTATGTGGACTTTGGTCCACCCACCCACGTACCTATATGAAAATGCGATCATTATTGATCGCTCAACGATATAGAGGGCAGTACACCTACCTATGTACTGTTTATAGACTATAGAACGCCATGAGAATCGGGTTATTCTTGTCTAGTAGAGGCACAACCAGGGTGGGACGCGTCGCATTGTTTTATAATACAGCTTCTCGCAATGAGCCGGGGTTGTTACATCGCCCATAATTTGTAAGATATGCTTCGCCTACCCGGTAGAAAGAAGACACCGTGATATTATAAGAGTCCCCCTCACCAATAACTTTCGCATGAAATATAATCCCTCGAGAGTTAGGTACCTACCTACTAAATAGGTATCAGGAAAATCAATTCAGTGTAAGTACTTGTAACTTTTCAATACAACACCATGAACCTTGTTTTTTATTATACCTACAACAGAACATTTACAGGAGATAAACTACTTGTGAGTGGAAGGCTGAGGTATATTTTATGCTCGAAAGAAAGCAGCCTTCTGAACTTACTACTATTATCCCTACTAATATTATAAATGCGAAAGTAACACTGTCTGTCTGTTACGCTTTCACGCCTAAACGGCTGGACCGATGAAATTCGGAATAGGGATAGTTCGAGGCCCTGGGAAGGACATAGGCTACTTTTTAACCGACTGCATGTTACGCGATAACGACTTCTACACGGTCGAAGCCGCGGGGAACAGCTAGTTTTCAAATAAAAATAGATGGATTGCAAATAAAAACAATTTCAAATAACAAACATTTATTTATAACAACTTTTAATAACAATTCAAAGTATGTAGGTGCTCTTATTTGTGTTTGATCTTACCAGCCATTTTCCCGTATTTTTGCTACCTGAAAGATATAAGTAGAATACTATTAATATATTGTTCACTTCACAATATCTTACAGAGTACATATTTATTAGAGCACGGGATGTAAATACATGAGCGATGACACACAGAAAAGTTCAAAAACAAGTGCTATAATGTGAAAATGTGTACACATAAAACATCGAATAAATTAATTACCTACGATTTGAAAATCATCATGCACTATAGGAAATAAACATAAATGAACACAGTAATTAATCACAGTTCATAAAATCATTGCTTAAGACCGATTTTATTACAAGATGGATTCCAGTTACAAAATCATCAGCTTCTGAAGTTGAAAAAACTAGGTCAAGGTACCTAGTTTCTGTAAGGTTCATGATTGTGAAAGTGAATGATCCTCTTCTAGACGATATATTTCACAGAAGGAGTCAACAAAGCTGGCTGTGATATGTAACAAATTCATATTGCACAGCCACTTTGCCGGCCCCTATCGGTGACTTTGCATATTTCTGCTGATTAACCTGCTTCTACTCTAGGAAAAAAAATACAACATAATCACATAATTGAAAGAAATTATAAAGATCTGTGCTAAGAGGTTCGTCGCTCACAAAGCTGGCTGCGATAAATTAATATCGCACAGCCAAATTAGTTGACCCATAATGGTGGCTTTCCAGAACACACCCGGTCGGCCTAAACTCAGAGTGAGCTCTAGAAAAAGAAATACAACACAACATAGTGAATAGAATAGTAGGTAGGTACACTAGATTACTCGTGGTTACACAATCGAAGAATCTGTCTTTGGAGGCGCATCGCTCATCAAAGCTGGCTGTGATATGGTATTATCAAAGCATACAACAGCCACTTTGTGAGCGACGTGTCTTCCAGTTATAAATTTTCCAATTCCGCATGTCGACACGTCTCTCAGCCCAACTCGTCAAAAATGGCTGTGATATGGGACTACAAAATCATTGCACAGCTATTTTTACGAATGGGCCACGGACTTCTGTTGGAAGCATGGTGCGATATAGCGACGTGAGTTTCCCGTAGTTCCGTAATTAAACCACATGGACATCGGGGATTTCCCTTGTACCAAACACATCAACGTTGGGGCAGTTCCCGTAAACCGACCACATCAAAGTGGCTGTGATATGACGACGGTTACATTTCACCACCGCTTTGACAGGCCAGCCTCGGGCAACATTAAAATAAATGTTGCTACAAAGACACATGATTTAAAAAAATAAGCACAAAATAAGAGTGATAGGTTTTCCATAGTCTTCTCGAATATGTCGTATAACGATGAGCCATGCTCATCAAAGCTGGCTGTGATAGCTTCATAATGACGTATAACAAGCCGACTTTGATGGCAGGGACATATCGTATTCCATCTTCGTCGTGTTATATCTGAAAGCGACACGTACACAACAATATTAAAGTCTATTAGTATAAATTATTTGCAAGCAATTCCTGTAAACTTATACCCTAGTTAACTACAATAATTACAATGTTTTACTAAACAATTACAATCAATTTATAGTCAAATTACAAAACAAATACGATCGCAACAGAATCTTGAGTTCTTAGTCGTTTAATGAATTTGTCAACAATAAACATTAATGAATAAACCAATATCGTATTACCTAGATTTTGTTGTTTTGTATTCCACCTTCACCATTGATAGGATTTAGAAGCAGAGAACAAGTTTGTATTAGTTAGAGAACACGCTTCATAAATAATAATGGGTAAGTAATATCGACAGTTCGTAGTTTCATAACTTTCATATCAAACGAAGTAGAATCACAATATAAATGAAAGTAGATAGAAGTTTCGCCTAACATTCTGCTCAATATTCTGAATTGATATTGGTATCCGTGATAAGTATTGTCGGAAACAAGTACCTTACTACAAAGTTGTAGTTAGGTACTTGATTCCGCGCGATTAAATAGTTTTACGCGACTCGTATGATTTTGTTTTTATAAAGGCGCTCATAGTCAAGCTAAAAAATATCACTCTCGGCTTTAAGCACTTCCTATTTGCGAGCGTTTCTCGCAATTCCTTGTAACATGGTAGTCGTTGAGACAAGTTTAAAACTTGCGGCAGCTTGAAGCCTCTGCCCTCAAGTAGCCGCAGCTCGTTTTTTTTTACGTTTCAATGCGTTAATAGCGTTGGCAGTGCACGTTTAACACCTATAGCAAATGTCCATAAGGCCGTATGCACATCTATAGAAAAGTCTTTACCTAGTAACATTATCTTTCTAAATAATATAAATGTCGAAAAAAAAGTAATCGACCGTCACTCTGGAAGCTTGGATAAAATAATACAAGAGATTTGAATACAGACCGCCGATTTTAGAACGATCATTGGTCGTATCGTTGGTATTTGTAAAAGGAATTCCTAGGACGATAATGGAATGGTGGCGACCAAGTCAAGTAACAGGTTTCGTTCATCGCACACAAGTTAAATGGCAGACGGAACGGATCTGGATAGTTTTCTGTTGTAAGGTGAATATTTGTGTCGTGACTAAAAAGGTAGGTAATAAGCAGCTAATAATTGTTTTGTGATATTGGATGGAAGGAAAAATCGTGTGGTTTTACGGGCATGCCGTTTAACGTTATTTATTTCATGCCAAATCTTGATATTTTATTAAAAAAAAAAACAATGTCCATCGGTTTAAATAGGTTGAATTGTATAAATAAGTACCTAGTATTTATCTATATAAATACTAGGTACTTAAAATAAATTGCGCGGGTTAGCTATTAGGTACCTACTAGCTAACCCGCGCAATTTATTTTGCGTGGTAAGTGAAGAACCGCTCGACCGCTTTTGTGCAAATTTCACAAAAACCATCTACTAAATAGTCCGAACAAAGCCTAAACATTTGGTTTGGATAGGTAGGCCCGTGATTACAACGAAAAATGGCACTGATTTTTAAATAGGAGTAGACACACACAAGATACCTACGCAGACGGAATTGATAAGGATGGTTTTCTGTAGCAAGGGGATTAATTTTTTAATAATTAATTTACTGTAATAACCATAAACGTAGGTTAAGCTAATGGTTTTGTAGAATTTCAAAATTTAACGTGTGGTTTCACGAAATCAACGTATATTTTTAGCAGTAGGTATTTACGAGTATAATGTCATATTAAGCTTGTGGGTGTCAAAGTTCAACAAAAATCATATAAAAAATTGGTCAAAATATCTTTTTTCTCCATATTAAAAACTGAAAATTTTAATATTTTATTTATTTTTAAAAGGTACGTTTACCATAATTTTAATTTAATTACGTCATGAAATTATTTGATTATTATTTCTCACTAAAAAAGACGGAGGAGTCCGTCCTATTGCTGTTGGGTCCACTTTTAGGCGTTTAGCATCCAAAATTTCTGTCCGATACATCTTGTCAAAATTACAACAAAAATTTGAACCGACTCAATTAGGGTTTGGTACCAAAGGTGGGTGTGAGGCGGCGGTCCACGCCTTACGCACCTACCTTAATAAAGGTGAGTGTGAGGTTTTGCTGAAAATTGATGTCAAAAATGCTTTTAATTCGGTAAACCGTGACATCCTGCTGTCAGAAATTAGAAGCAATGTTCCTGAAATTTATAACTATTTACTTAACTGTTATCACGAACCTTCCAAATTAATGTATAAATGCAACGAACTTTCTTCTGAAGTCGGTTGCCAGCAGGGTGATCCCCTCGGACCAGCCATTTTCAGCCCAGCCATTAACCCCATCATTCAAAATTTAAAGTCAAAATTTAACGTCTGGTATTTAGATGACGGGACTCTTGGAGGTGATGCAGTTTATGTTCTGTCAGATCTTATAGAAATTAAAAATAAATTTCATTTAATTGGTTTGGAATTAAATTTTAATAAGTGTGAATTATATAATTATTCATAATAATCACATCAATTCGGAACTCGTTGAAAAATTCAATTCCCTATGTCCGAATATTAAAATTGTTAGCAAAGAGAATCTTTACCTCCTAGGGTCCCCCTATATTTGAAGATGCTATTCCCGAATTAATAGCACAAAAAATTTCAAAAACTGAATCCAATGTAGATCGGCTACATTCTATTAGTTCACATTACGCAATCACAATTTTGAAATTTTGTATGTTTGTTCCCAAATCTATTTATTTGCTTCGCTGTTGTCCTTTTTGGAAACATCAAAGTCATTTATTTTCTATTGATTTGCTAATCAAATCTTCTTTGGAATCAATTCTCAATATACAACTGAGCGAACAATCTTGGTCCCAGGCATCTCTTCCCATTAAATATAGTGGGCTAGGGATCCGCAAAATTTCTAGTGTGGCTTTGCCAGCCTTTTTGTCATCTGTACATGCCACGTCGAGTCTCGTAGGTAAAATTCTGACGAATTGTCTTACAGACTATGAGACGACTGGCCTTACAGATGCCAAGAATGCTTGGCTAATGGCTTGTCCGGGTCAAAATTTACCCACCCATCCAAATTTACAACGGAGCTGGGACGACGCTATGTCAAAATTAACCTTTGACTCCTTTTTAAATGCTAGCTTAGGCCCGGATCGGGCCAGATTATTAGCGCTCAGTAGAAAGGAATCCGGTGATTGGTTGAAAGCTTTCCCTGCAGCCAACACCGGAACTTTTTTGGAACCGGACATCCTAAGAATTTCAGTTGGTTTGAGACTTGGCGTCACGCTTTGCGCTCCACATCGATGCCCCTGCGGTTTTAACGTTGACACTTTGGGGCATCATGGTCTTTCATGTTTAAAGAGCGCCGGCCGCTTCTCACGCCACGCTGCGCTGAATGACATCATCCGCCGTGCTCTTGCCACCGCCAATGTGCCAGCGCTCTTAGAGCCAAACGGCGTTTTCAGGGACGATGGCAAGAGACCGGATGGTATAACTTTGATACCGTGGGAGATGGGTCGGGTCCTGGTGTGGGATGCAACTTGTGTTGACACTCTAGCCCCGTCCCATCTTCCTAAAACAAAATTAAAAGCCAGTGCAGCAGCGGAAGCGGCTGAAAATATTAAAATTAATAAATATAAGGGTCTCGACTCATCGTATCGTTTTTGTCCAGTCGGTGTCGAGACCCTAGGTCCATGGGGTCCCAATGCGCAAATTTTTTTCAAGAATTTGAAAAAGCGCCTTGTGGAGTCAACTGGTGACCCAAGGGCTGGCAGTTTTCTCGCCCAACGAATAGGCATTGCTATTCAAAGGGGGAATGCTGCAAGTCTTTTGGGCACAATGCCACGGGGGCCTTATTTAGGTTTAGTTTAGATAGTAATAATGTAAATATAGATATGTAATAATTATGTTTCTCTGTAATTTTTAACTATAAATAATTCAATTATTTGATGAACATATATCATTAGATTTCTTTTCAAGTACCTACCTGATTTTATAAAATATTAGATTTCATCGCAGTTCCATTAATTTATTAAAAAAATAGCTTTAAATATCTTTTTTCTCCATATTATAATTTTTAAACTCATACCTTAGAACTCGACAATTAAAATCAAATATCTCGTTCATTCGTACGAGCGTTTAAAAAACGCTTATGCCACCTACAGACCTAATAATTTATGATAGGAAATTATCTCATGAATAACTATTAGCCTTCTTTTCAAGTAATTTTATAAAATCATCAGATTTCCGTAGCGAATATGCTACTTTTATATTTTAAATAAATAATTTACTGTTGTATCCATAAACGGAGTTGGGAGCCCTGGGACATCCTTCCGAGAGCTTACCCGGGACTCCCCAACCATAGGCTGTTGGGCGTAACGTGAGGTTTTTTTAGTCGGTAGGAGTCCGGCATAGCATCCATGAGGATTTTCCCTCACGTTTAAAACAAAAAAAAACCATGAACTTAGGTAAAAACAGCTTATAGTTTTGTAGAATTACAAAATTAAACGAGTTGTTTTAAGTACCTAACTTATTTTTTTAGTGGTATTTAGTATTTTATGTCGAAGACATAAAATTTCTGTAGACTAGAGAGAGACCCATTGGCTGTCGAAGCTTAACAATAAATCCTTTAAAAAATAGCGAAATGTATCTTTGTCTCCCCATTATTAATTTTAAAATAAAATTTTACGTCATAAAAATGAATACTTAAAAACTTCTAATTTTATTTATTCTTAAATGATAGGGAAACAACAGAATAATATAAGATTTCTCTTCACGTTTAAGTATTAGTTACACAGGCTCTGTAATTTCAAAGTGTTTAGTTTTAATTTACATTTGTCTATTTATTAACTTAAAATTAAGATAAAAATCTAATAATGTTAAAAAATATAACGAATATGTAATTGGTTATAATTCAGTAACAATATTGTCGAATTTATTAAAATCCTGCACAAAATATGGATAAAACACCATAAATTAACATTTTTAGATTCAAATATTTGTCCACAAATATTAAAATCAAAAAATGTTAATCAATTTGTACTAATTATTTATAATTCAGTAACAATATTATACTTCGTCGAATTAATTAAAATCCTGCACAAGATTTACCTAGATAAAACACCAGAAATTACCATTTCAATATCGCCCGTACAATTAAGTTCCTAACATAATCAATCAACCTCTAATATCCTTTGAATTTGAATACCCATATGGAATGAATAAAAGATATTATGCCAATATTGTACCACCTATTATAAATAAGGTAGGTACAAAATATATGGATCCCGCGCTAAGATAAATATCTGTATAAAAATGTATAAAAACAAATTATATTATTAAGTATCACTTACAGAAAGTATGTCTATAACTCACAATATTCAAGAAATTACAGAGAAAGCACACAGATAAAAAACTAAACAAAACTATGAAAGAAAGTAATTTATAAGTTCAACTTTCATACATAGGACGTTTTATGAAAGACGAATAATGCTCGTCGAGTTTGAATCGCGAACGGAGATCGTACGAGTACAACGCGAGTAACGTTCCCGAGGGTATTGACACCGCGACATAGCGGGAGAGCCGCTGACGATCTAATAACGAGTACGCCTGCCTTCGGCTTGTAGTACTCCATCGTATTTCCACCCCCTAAGGCTCACGCAGGCGCAGACGAGCCTGGAAGTCGGCGCACAGCGATGCATTTCCTGAATTCCTACCTCACTTCTGGCAGACTCGATAGGCGGTTAATTATGTATAATATATTGAGTTTGTGATATTTCTAGCAGCCACTAAGGCTCTAGATCAATATTTCTGTAATGCAGTTACCTCCGTCTACAGGATTCATAAGGAAGTTTATTCAAACGAGATAGGTATAAACACCATCTTTGCCGTCCGTCTTCTAGTAGACGCAAATTTGATTCGTAACGAAACGAAATCTTTTTATTTGCACTTGTAAAGTGTAGAATGAAATTGATTTCTAATCCAATAAAAGAGAAAATCGAGGTCCTGATTCAGGTCGTTCAACTGGCAAAGTTCATGTACCTAACGTATATTTTTAAGGTAGAATCTACCTTAAAAAGTACCTATTACTGAGACGCCCGGCGTTGTTTGGCCCTCTGTACATCTGAACGTCACCAGGCTGCATCCCATGAACCGTGCTAGCTAGATAGTTAACATTTTCACAGATTATGTATTTTGGTTGTGGCTATAACTACAAACATTATAAGCAGAAAAAAATAAAGGGCTCCCATATAACAAGCGTCATTATTTACAGTATTCCGGTACGGTTTTTATGAGACGGGACTCTCGGGTAAGATCGTTCCAAGTACCAAATTTTAAAACTATCGCGTTACACAGTGACTAATTATAATTACCAAATATGAAAAATGATCTAAAAGGGTACTTTCCCGTTTTTCAGCTAAGTTTTACACCTGGGTGGAGTACGAAAGAATCAAATTTTACTTAACGCAGAAACTATCAAGTAATTTAATTAAATACCTATTCTTAAATTAGAATTTCTTGAAAAAAAATGTTCCCGTAGTTGTGGTATGCCAGGCTGTTATTACCTGCACTTAGCTGTACAGAGTG
The DNA here is from genome assembly GCA_933228765.1 of Miltochrista miniata. NCBI lineage: Eukaryota > Metazoa > Arthropoda > Insecta > Lepidoptera > Erebidae > Miltochrista > Miltochrista miniata. Next base: position 14,921,992 of record OW121747.1, on the reverse strand, counting down.
CTCTCCTGCCATTAGTACTTGGTACTTGTACTCAGCCTGACTGCGCGAGCTGAAATATCTTTTAAAAAGAATCTAAATAGCTACCTTCATGCTGATAAAAGCGACCCGACACGGCAGCGGCGACGGCGACGCGACGGCGACGTTCCGTTAACAGGAAATTTTATAAGTACAAAATTCTCGTAACATTTTTCTAGCGAAATTTTCATTGGATTTTATTTTTCATTTAGGTACCTATTGCTTAAAATATTATTAAGTTTAGTGTGTTTTGTAAATCTTACATAGTTATTTGGATTTGAATATTTTGAGCACCTAGACGATGAATTGAATAAAAGGAATGGAATAGAAAAGTGGTAGAGCCTCATAACTTCATACAGTCAAAGAATTGATCAAATTATTTAAATATTTAGTACCTTGAATCAACACGACTAGGCACCCCGACTATACTCGTAATTTCCCTATTTGAAGATCTAATTTCCCCAAGCAACAATCCACTTTCATGAAACGTCCACTCAAAATGTCTACTTTCCTAACACGTTCATTTGTTTTTTTTAATCATTGACTTTTCTAAAACGTCTACGCCGTTTCCTATTCGACCTACTTTAGTAACAGCATCCGACACTGTTATTGTGGAAACACACTATTGAACAAGCCGCAGTGAGAATGGTGCCCATATTGAAATAATATTTTTAATTTTATTTATTGCTACAGAAGTTAACCATAGATCTCTAGAAGTCAAAATATTTGTCGGGATCAATTGCAATCTTTATCTATGTAGTGTAACCGTCTGCCGCGCTGGAGGTCCTGGGTTCGATTCCTGGGTCGGTCCAAATTTTTGTGTGATCCACAAATGTTTGTTTCGGAGTTTGGGTGTTTTCTATGTATCATATGATTGTATCTCTATGTATCATCTACATCTCATAGCACAAGTTTATATTAGCTGATGGTGCTGTGGGAGATTGTCCACAAATTAAAGAAAAAATGAAACTTTGTATCCTCAAAATAAGTTCCCATGGGAAGAAAACAGCGTCCGAGAGCCGCGGGCTCCATCTAGTAAAATGTACCTACGTGCTTTCAAAGATAATTGCGAAATCATATTAATGAGAAATTTACATGTTAAATGAGACACAGTTTAAATATGGAGAAGAAACGCACAAAGCAATGTTTTAAAGGAATTACTGTCAATTTTTGACCGTAAATCTGCCTTAAGTGTCATTGATTGCAAAAACATCTGTTATATCTTACTAATATTATAAATGCGAAAGTTTGTGAGTGTGGATGTTTGTTACTCTTTCACGCTCGAACCGCTGAACGGATCGGGCTGAAATTTGGTACAGAGATACATTATAGTCTGGAATAACACATAGGCTACCTTTTATCCCGGGAATAACTTCCCGCGGGAACAAATTTTACGCGGGCGAAGCTGCGGGCATCAGCTAGTATTAAATGTTAGCGTTAGACAGTCACAAGTGGTTGCCGAAACCCTAGGCCACCTTTTGTTTGCACGCAATGATCGGAGGTACACAGGTACACACGCAGTTGACACTAAACAGATTGGTAGCGCCGCTCGGTGGAATTAACCTTGTCACACAAGTAAACTGGCCAGGAACATTGACGTGTATTCAGTGACACAATATTGTTTGGAATCTAATTTAAGCATAGGAACAATACTATGTACGTAGTGCTATCAATCAATTTATTCAAGTACGTAGTATTATGAATCATACAAGCTTATTAATTTACTAGCTGTTGCCCGCGACTTCGTACGCGTGAAAATTGTTACAATGCCAATTTGATTGCTCTCTGCTTAGCCCCTAGGATATCTAGCGTGATAATATATAGCCTATTTTAAGACCCTACCCCTAGGTAATATTTGTGCAAAATTTGAATTAAATCTATTGAGTACTTTTTGAGATCCTTCCGGACAAAGCAAAGCAAACAGACAAACAGATAAACAGACAAAAATTTTTCTAACTATATTTTTGGCTTCGGTATCTTATGTTGAACACCCAGTGAGGATTTTTTTTTTAATATTTCCAATGTACAGTTTTGACTTTTCTATCATTTTATATGTAGACTAGCTGTTACCCGCGACTTCGTCCGCGTGGAAATTATGTTATAAGCAAAGTTTGAACCGTATTCTATTTGAGCCTCTAGGATAAGTCGTAACCAAAATGTGGGAACAAATTTAGGACATCCTCCAACTTACCCGGGGAGTTATGCGCTAGATGGATTTTTTTAACGTGAGGAAAATCCCACATGAATGTACTATGACTCCCACTGACTTAAAACCACACGTATCCTACCTAACAGCCTACGATTGGGAGCCCCGGGTAAGCCCACTAAAGGATACCTTAGGACTGCGCTAGATGGATAGGAAGAGACCTCATGGTTTTAGTGGGTCCAAGGCCGGTATGACGTACGTGTTTATTAAGTAGTCCCTTTAATAATTATAAGAGTAAGTAGTATGGTGAAGCGCGAATACGAAACGTTTGTTAGATTAGGGCCACAGACTGAAAACTTTACGCATAATCGGAAGAGTTGAGACGATAACACTAACGCTAACGGTAGCCAGTAAATGGCAGTCGTTAAACCAAGTTGAAGACCTTATAGATTTAATAATTTTCAAAAGTAGGCAGTACTAAGGCCTGTCCATTTCAACACGGCAATGCGGCTCACCACCTATTACGTTACGTGGGACAAATTAAAAAAAGGTTAACATATAATATGACTCGATACCCCTTTGGGGATAAAGGCGTGACCGTATGCATGTACCTACTTATTATGTTTAAGATGATTTAATTTATGTACCTATGTCACTGTAGCCAAAGCTCAACATTTTTCAGTAAAGTTGTTTTAAGAATGTTCATTATAAACAACGTTTGTGTGGCGTGTTGGCTTATTCATAAAAGAGCTGCTTAATGGTTATGGCTATTGTAAAATAATTCAGTCCGCGCCGAAGGCGTTTACTCACGCCCCCCCCCCCTTAAAAGCGGGATCGCACCCGAAACCCCCAAAGACTTGGCATAGCACCCGAACCACCTCCTAGGCGAGGACGCAGTGGCGGCCGTGAGTCTGCTGGGAGTCCTGGGACATCCTTCCGAGGGCTTACCCGGGGCTCCCAACCATAGGCTGTTAGGCGTTACTTAAGGTTTTTTTTAATTGGTAGGAGTCCGGCATAGCATCCACGATGGATTTTCCTTCACGTTATAAAAAAGTATACTACATATTACATGGCTTGTACAATAGTATAGCGTAGCCTGAAATTTGATTTATATTAGTGTGAGCTATGAGATCTAGAAAACTGATAAACTTACTTATTATGTTATATACTAAATGCATATTTAAAAACAAACACGTACTCTAATGAATTTGATTATTGTTCTTTATCAAGCCTATAAATTACTACTACTAATCTTTACAGTTAGGTACTTTTGATTGTTGCCCGTAAATACATAAACAAATATATTTTGTGTCTGTCAAGCCGTTAGAATAATTATATGAAAGAATATGAAATATAATTTCATTGACTGCCTCTGTGGCGTAGTCGGTGTAATGATACTGCCTGTCGCGCCGGAGGGCTTGGTTCGATTGGGTTGTTCCAATTAGTTGTGTGTTCCACAAATGTTTGTTTCGGAGTTTGGGTGTTTTCTATGTATAATATGTATGTATTTAGAATTATATAAGTATGTATATCAGTCGTCTGGATATCGTAGCAAACACAGAATTTAATTTTTCCCTACCGGGCCTCCAAGATATTTAGCGTGATAATATGTAACCGGTGTGTAAAACCAATCTCTTACTAATATTACTGCAACGTTTTAGTTTAATCAATCCACATACTTACATATTTCATTAGCCTCTGCCTAGTCTAGGGACTTACATATCCTAGGGGATATGTAGCGTAATAATATATAGCCTATTTAAAGATCCAACCTCTAGATTGCTATTCAAATAAAAGATTAATTAAAATTATTCAGTAATTTCTGTATTTTGCAAAAATAAACAAACAGATTTTCATTGTTCTCTGCCGAGGTCCTAAAAAATTTAGCGTAATAATATGTTGTCTGAGTGTAAAACCTATCTCCTACTAATATTCCTGCTGCGTTTTAATTAAATCAATCCAACGGTTTAAACATTTCATTGCTCTCTGCTTAGCCCCTAGGATATGTGGCGTGATAATATATAGCCTATTTTAAGACCACACCCCTAAGTAATATTTGTGCAAAATTTGAATCTAATCTGTTCAGTACTTTTCGAGATCCTTCCGGACAAAGCAAAGCAAACAGACAAACAGACAAACAGACAAAAAAAATTCTAACTATATTTTCAGCTTCGGTATCATAAGTAGAACACCCGGCGAGTATTTTTTTGTTAATATTTCCAATGTACAGTTTTGGCTTTTCTATCATTTTATTATATGTATAGATAGTGGTTTTCAGTCCGGTCTAGCAATATTGCAAACATGTCATGTTTTGACAGTTGTTGCCTATGAAGTTGTCGAATAATATGGCAGTTTTGCAAATCATTGAAATTTTAACCATCCTAAGTCTTCTGAATGAATATTAATCTCTCTTATCATAAATACGTTACATGACGTCGAAATGATTGTAAGCGCACTGTATGGCTACTTGATACGTGAATAAGATGCGGATGAATATACAAATGTATGTAGTTATCGAGATCAAATGTGTTTACTTTTTTGCGCAAAGCTATTGAAATACAGTACCTATAGCAAATCTTCCCACATCAATAAATAAAATCGCAGTGTCTAGTATAGCCTTTTAGCTGCTCAGTCAGCTTTCCCGCATCTCATCGAAACATAATCTAGGGACATGAAGTAGCGAATGTTTTATTGGAGGTTAAAATCCATCCCTGTACCAATTTCAGCCAGATTCGTTTGCGGTTAGAGCTTGAAAGAATAACAAACATCCATACATCCACACTCACAAACCTTCGCATTTCTAATATTAGTCAGATAAGACCTATATCAGCGAAACAGTCGGAGGGAGCACTGCTAGTGGAGTTGACAAAGCTAATCTGTTGAGGTTTCTGATGTCATTGTTAAGTTAGAAGTTAGTTAAGAAGTTAAAATGTCAGCGTTAACTTGTAAAAACTGTTAGATTGTAATCTACCTTGCGAGATTGTAAACTGTCAAAAGATTACGATATATTCATAATATTACTAATTATTTTCTGTTAGATTGTGAACTAGCGACAAGAAAAATTACAAAAAAAAATAAAACTAATAGCATCCGACGCTCAGCGGCCGCTGCCGCGACCCGCTCGCTCCGCTTGCTCACCTTCGGGCGTTAATGGTCACTGCTCTAACCTGATCTAATTATTATCTTTTAGGTTACACATTCGTAAATAATTTATTGATAATCTATAAAGTATTTACGAAAATTATGTTTGCCAAAAGCTTTGAATGGCCCCGTGATTAAACTGTTAGGGGCAAATTTGCTTACGTTTCGATTTGGGAAAACAATTCGAAGTAGGCTTCGATAAATATTGCCTTTTCGCACTGATTTGTAATGTTCGAGCAAACAAAGGGCGATTGTTTACTAAAGGGATATAAAGGTGCTCCCACACTGACTGTAAAAAAAAATGTTACTGCTCGTTCGCTCTAAGTTTGCCGCTCGGCTCCATACTAAAGTCGAATTTTTAATTAGACGAAGTAAATGGACAGCAACTAATGTCACTTCTTCATACAATTTTGCTTATTTTCTATGACGAAGTGACATTAATTACTGTCAATTTACTTCGTCTAATTAAAAATTAGGGTATACGCCTCTACGCCAGCGGCAAACTTAGAGCGAACGGGTAGTAACTAACATTTGTTAAGAAATGTCAAGAGTTGTTGCATTCTGTTAAAAATAATAATGTGATATGTTTTCAGTTTCAGGTTCTATTTCTATTCAGAAATGTGTAATACCAAAACATCAAATGTTTTATAATGTAAGTTAATATGTTGTAACAGCCAGTGTGGGAGCACCATAAGTTTCAGAATAGTATAGTTTCAGAAAAATAAGAACAGCATCGTGCTGTTTCTAATAAACTAGCTGTGCCTGGTGACTGAATGTCAACAACGGGCACGGGGGGGGGGGGGGGGCACGGGCAGGAGAGAAAGTATGTCTAGTTGACATTACTGATTTACTCTTACTGTGATAGTGTGATGTTGCATATTCTTTAATACTCGTAGGTATTTCTCGATAAATGGGCTATTCTAAAGATTAAAAGAATTAGAACCTATAGTTTCTGAGAATTGGGCATTCAACCGAACTATATGCATAATAAGCATTTCAATTGTATTACAAATATTAGGATAACAGAGGTACCCGACTTTTTTAAGACTGACTCGTGCTCTACATAAACAAAAAACCGTGAGACAGGTCTCACCCGACTGCCCCTCTGTAAAATGTTTATAGTAAAAGTGAAAAATCAATCCGATTGACGTTGTCATTTTTGTTTTATTTCAAACTTTGAACAGATGATCCACGTTTTACAGAAATGACCTAGTGACGTAGTTTAATGCAACAGAGTCACAGACTACAGACACAAGTATCGCCATAAGCCCCTCTGCAATCTATATAATAGAGAGGGGCTAAAAATCCGAGCGGTCCGATTTATCAGTGTAAAAAAGTACAGCTACCGATAATTTCGAACCTGGGCTTCCATCGTAAACAGTTTTCTTTGCGAGACGACTAGCTGTTTGGTGGTTTCATATGCCCGATTCAGACTCTCTGGCTCTCAATATGAGTCTTGGCGAGTGGAGACGACAGGAGTGCTTCAGTCCACTCTCTCGCACTCGCCTCGCCTCCTGTGGCCTCCTAGAGAGTCTGGATGGGCTAATAGATTTAGTAAAGTCTGGAGACAGTCTTGTCGCCAATTTACGCTCAGCCTAATAGTACTAAATAATGCTTATATATAATTTTCGGCATATGCTTTGCTCTGCTTTCGAAGGCTTTATAAGTAGACCAAGGCTACCAAAATAATTAGAAGCATCGGCCGGTAATTATAGGATAGGACATAGTATAATTAGACCTTCGGCCTTAAGTCTACAGGTATAAGTAGGGGGCATAATGCATGAGCGTGAAAAGTGGAACAAATATCTAGGACAACCTTCAGACAAATTTAGTTTCAGTCCTTCGAAAAAATAAACTATTAAGAAAATTATGCATTTGTTGTCTGGTCTGACATTTTGAGGTATGCGCCGTAGTTACTTTTATAATTATTATTTTTTTGCTATAACTAAAGTTAAATCATTCCGAGAGGGAAGTGATTCACGTTATCTAAGTTATTCATGAAATGTATAAAAATCTAAATAATACATGAATAATTTTCATGCTTATATAATATTGCAAGTTTTTCTTGTGATAAAATATGAATCAGTGTATATGTTTATAACGGGTGTTTTTTTTAGAGGTATAGAACTTTAAGTTGGCCTAGCTGTTTTAACCGGCGGTATTTTTGTCAGCTGTAAAGTGATTTATGTTTAGTATGGTTTGGCATTTTAACATAAATAGACTGAAGCCTGAACAATGCTTCCAAATTGTGCAAATTTATTCTGAAAATCATGGTTCTGTCCAAAATGCGTATCGTGATTTTCATAAGCGAATTTTCTTTAGCGGTGCAGCTCACTTTTGGTTGAATGGATACATCAATAAACAAAACTGCCATATTTGGGGTGATGATGATCCTCAAGTGTATGTTGAGACACCGTTACATCCAGTAAAACTGACTGTGTGGTGTGCTTTATAGGCTGGTGGAATAATTGGTCCGTACTTCTTTAGAAACGATGCTGACCAGAATGTTACAGTCAATCGTGACTGCTATAGAGCGAAGATTACTGACTTTTTCGTTCATCAATTGAACAACCATGATGTGCAGGAGTAGTGGTTTCAACAAGACGGCGCAACATGTTACATAGCTCGTGCCACAATTAATTTATTGAAGGAAACGTTTGGTTACCGCATAGTTTCACGTTTTGGACACGTGGATTGGCCTCCAGAGTCGTGCGATTTTACGCCACTTGACTATTTTCTGTGGAGATATGTGAAGTCGCTCGTCTACGCCGATAAGCCCGAAACGATTGACCACTTGGAGGATAACATTCGGCGCGATATTGTCGCTATACGGCCACAAATGTTGGGAAAGTCATCGAAAATTGGACCTCTAGATTAGACTACGTCCGAGCCAGCCATGGCGGTTATATGCCAGAAATCATATTTAAATTATAATGCCAGAAGATTTCCTTTCGAATAAAGTCATTTCCATATCAATAAAAACAATCACTTTCGTTTTATTCCATTTCAAAGTTCTATACCTCGAAAAAAAACACCCTTTAGTTCCATTCATGATAATACTACTACGTATAATAAATCAATGAATAGAACGCAATTATATTTATACCAATGAAGCTACTACTATGCTATTATAGTACACTTATAGTAAATTCTCGTAAATCTAAACTTAGGACTCAATTCAGAAGTTTGCAAAACGCAGGCGCTTTCCTTCATACGTTTCTTATTAAATATAGATTCGTTCATTTAAAACTCTTTCAGGATACCTACTTGTATGAAACAATAATGAGACTAGCTGAATTCAGCATGGATATTGAGGTAAAGAACTGCTTACTCAACTAAAGATCAATTCAAGACAATTTATCTGTAAAGCAATATTTGTAGGACCTCCATCGAATTTAGATAGGTACATACACAGCTTGCATGTACCTAGGTTCGGTGGGGCCCCCGCTAGCTTCTATTCGTGCACCTGGCACGAACGTTGGAGAACAATAGGAACACTCAAAACAAAGCCCTGTGCCAACTAGTCTGGCCCGCGTGATGAGCACCTATAGTAAGATCAAACACCCTCTCATTATATCGAAAACTGGGAGACGTTCACCCAACAGTGGATTGCAATAGGCAGGTTTCGTTGATTTTACTTAAAAGTGACGAAACACACACAATGGCCGAAGATTATCAATATTTCTATTATTAACTGTGCCAGACCGATCAAAAATGTGTTCATTCCGGATGCGTGAAATTATTGCTCGAAAAGAAAAGTAGTCGAAGTTTAAATAAACATAATAATTAAAGACTGAGAACGGTGAGAACCTACAACAATAAGTTAAATTAAAAAGTAAGTTTTTTATTTTAGAATTCAGTAATATGGACATCAAATTAAAATGCTCATCATGTAGATTTCAAAATAGTAAGTATATCAGGACAATAAAAGATATGAAAATTGCTATAAAGAACGAATTTTTTTGGAATTAAAACAGCACGGCTGTTTAAAAATAAACTAAAATGTAAAAAAATCAAATCTGTCCAGACCTATTGACAGCATGCGTTTGGGCAACGGGCAAAAGTCGGGATCCATTAAATAATCTAGAATAAAATCTGTCTATCCAATTTGGGTACGGACTTTGCAGTTATGCAAACAGCAATATGTCTGGACTGAACTTGTTTTGTGTATTTTTCAGTTTATTTTTACGCAGTCGCGATGTTCTATTTTATTTTGTATCCTTGGTCTTTCACTAGAGCTTTATTTGAAGTAAAATAAATGTAAATTGAGTCTCAGCATTATTAACAGGGTAACAAAAGGTTAGACAGACACATTTCTAACTAGATACAGAGCGTAAGAACAAAGCGTTAATTCCAACAGGTAACAATAATTAATTGCTTGAAACGATAGTAGCACCGAATCAGCTTCAGAACAAATCACGGTAATGCTTTGAGCTTGTTAACTGACAACTTAATGCTCCCCAGAGAGTGAAGTCTAGTCTAGTCGCAAAGTCTTTATTTACTGTTTATTTATCTTTCAAGATATATTACCTAGTTTGTATTGAAATATTGTGCTAGGAATTCTTAGAGTATATTTATCGATGTGTAACATGTGCTAAGGTTGTTGAAAATTTGATTAAGATTTTTATAATGCTTTGTAATATTACATAATTTTCTACTGTTTATGCGCCGTGTGACGGCAATAGGCTTGCGTCTATTAGGCTGAATGCACATTGGCGACAAGACTGTCTCCAGACTACAACTTTGCTAAATCTATGAAGACGTCCTTCAAATAAAACTATTTTACGATGCGCTTAGGCACAGCGGCCCGGATGGATTTTCATTGTAAAGCACGAGTCCGTCTTAAGACAGTTTTGTCTCACATTGGCGACAATACTGTCTTAAGACTGACTCTTGCTTACATTAAAAATCCGATCGGATCACAAGGTGTCTCCTCTCGCCGCACCGGTCTGCTGGTAGATATTTCTTATAGAAATAAGCAGTACCATTGTACGCATTTTTTCTTCTATTAGTGTTATTATTATTCTCCTAGTGTGTACATACATGAATAAATAATTAAATGTAAGCGTGCACCGTAAACAACCGTCGTCTTCGCAGTGTTCACAGTTTCATAGATTTAGTAGGGCCGTAGTCTGTCTGGAGACAGTTTTGTTGCTAATGTGCGCTAAGCCTAAGTGACCAACGAAACTACTGCGAAGTATCCTCATGTCAGTCAGTTTCAATTTTAGGAGGGGAAAAATTCCGTTGATAAACGATATCTGTCGCTTTATCACTCTCCAAACATTTTATTATCATTTCAGCTAGTCACTGGCTTATAAGTGGACGACGAAAAGAACACCGGATATTTATTACCAACACCATTTTTTTAAATGTTTACTATTAAATTTAAGGGCTGAAAATTAAAGAGAACTAGATAATTTCGAGCGGCTTCGCCCGCGTGAAACTTGTTACCCATTCCCGCTTCCCATGGGAACATATTCCCGAGATTAAAAGCCTATGTGTTATTCCAGGTTATTATCTATCCTTGTACCAAATATCAGCTTAATCCGTTCAGCCCTTAGAGCGCGATTGAGTAACAAACATCTTTACAAACTTTCACATTTATTATATTAATAGGATTAAGGATACCTATTGTCAAATCAATTTGTACGATATAATTTACTTTATTCGTAAGTTCATTATAATACATGAGTTTTATGGCTATGGACTTCGGCAACCCCAAAGATTAAAATTTCTTAAAATTGAATTCCTTTGAACATAAAATCCCATTTTTGTCCCAAAACTTACGGTTTGATCTTCTTATACACTTCATTTTGTCACAAACACTTTAAATCCACGTTCAGTTTTAAATGAAAAGAATTGCTTTTTAAATTGGAAAAGTTCTCCTTGATATAATAATGATCCAACTAAGAGGATTAATAATAAAATATTTTAATATCACTTCCAATATCCAAAACGACAGGCTTCAAAAGTTTGCCAGAGACCGCTCAGAAATAACAAACGGCAATCGGGATTAACCGGATTGTTTAACGAGTTTTTGAAATTAATACAAACTTTCTTCCATGAATTTAGTAATAAGCCACGTACTTTTATACTTAGTTATTTTATAAGGGCAGGGTTATTGGAAACGTTCAAATAAGTCATTATAATTTTATGACGTCACACTCTTTCTATTGTAGACCTAATACCTAAGTATATTGTATTTATCGATGCATACAAAATTTCTTGTCACATCACATAGATTTAGCCCTTAACTGATTCGACTGAAGTTTGATTTAAACATCATCAAATACGAAAGGATTCTAGATAATTCTTGGAATGTGGAAGACAAACTGTGAAGTTGGTTGAAATACATAGATGTAATTAGGTACACTACCGCCTTGGTAATATAATATACATACACATTATCCGTTAATATACAAACAGAAAAACAACTTCGTACTACGACGAAAAACAATCCTACTTAAACAAAACTTTAACCTCGTGCACAAAATGGTGCTTCAAATATAAAATACACAATATTAAGGTCAATGACAAAGTCATTGTTCGGTGCTATTACAGTAAAATGTGTACAACGAAATTACAACCACGAATATGATTCATCAGTTTCGGACGTCATTAATCATTATACTTACACACAAACACATGCAATTGTGTTGTATGTATGATTGGGTTCTATTTTTAACACCCGACGCAAAAAAATTGTGTTTTAAGATGGACCTGCGAATCAAAATTAGTCTATCTCATTTCGAAGTTGAATATATTCCAATTTGGTTCATAATATTCCAATGACATGTTGGTACAGGGTATTCGAATTTTCCTTCTATTTGCGATAGCCTCGGCTCGTGAGTCAGCACTTGCAAGTGAGGCAGGCTTGGGCCTCATAGATATTGGCAGGACAATGCCCTCTATTATTTTTAGCTCGCCAAAAGGCAACCACCTGACTAAGTGATGACGCTTCACTTGAAGAACGCGATATCTGTTTGTGGCATTGCGGCAATCTAATGTATTGATGAAACTTACTAAGTGATTTAATTGTGGACGTTACTCCACAGAAACTTTCAATACCATGGGGCATTTTAGTTATTGAATTAACTTATTGTTATGCTTAATTACTAATAAGTGTCTGATCCTATCTTTGTCTTCTGTAAATCAACGATTTATCAACGATTCCGCCATCTTAATAAGTAAAAACATATATACGGTCGAATTGAGTAACCTCCTCCTTTTTTGAAGTCGGTTAAAAATAGATAGAAATAAAATCTGTTTATTTTTTTAAGCGTGCGCACGATGTTTTAAAAACTAAACATTGATCACAGATTAGACTTTTTTTCAAGTGAAGCTTCTATTGATTTAGATGTTTATTGGATTTTCAGAAATATTTATAATTTTGGTTACGGCTCAACATTTTTTTTTGTAATGTACCCATCCTTTGGTTTGTTACTCATTTCTCATAGGTACATAAAACCACCATAAAAAAGTCACAGCGAAGCGTGGCAGGGTACCGCTAGTTGACTAATAAATTTGTCCTATGTCTGACTTCGGCAACCCCAAAGATTAAAATTTCTTAAAATTGAATTCCTTTGAACATAAAATCCCATTTTTCTCCCAAAACTTACGGTTTGATCTTCTTATACACTTCATTTTGTCACAAACACTTTAAATCCACGTTCAGTTTTAAATGAAAAGAATTGCTTTTTAAATTGGAAAAGTTCTCCTTGATATAATAATGATCCAACTAAGAGGATTAATAATAAAATATTTTAATATCACTTCCAATATCCAAAACGACAGGCTTCAAAAGTTTGCCAGAGACCGCTCAGAAATAACAAACGGCAATCGGGATTAACCGGATTGTTTAACGAGTTTTTGAAATTAATACAAACTTTCTTCCATGAATTTAGTAATAAGCCACGTACTTTTATACTTAGTTATTTTATAAGGGCAGGGTTATTGGAAACGTTCAAATAAGTCATTATAATTTTATGACGTCACACTCTTTCTATTGTAGACCTAATACCTAAGTATATTGTATTTATCGATGCATACAAAATTTCTTGTCACATCACATAGATTTAGCCCTTAACTGATTCGACTGAAGTTTGATTTAAACATCATCAAATACGAAAGGATTCTAGATAATTCTTGGAATGTGGAAGACAAACTGTGAAGTTGGTTGAAATACATAGATGTAATTAGGTACACTACCGCCTTGGTAATATAATATACATACACATTATCCGTTAATATACAAACAGAAAAACAACTTCGTACTACGACGAAAAACAATCCTACTTAAACAAAACTTTAACCTCGTGCACAAAATGGTGCTTCAAATATAAAATACACAATATTAAGGTCAATGACAAAGTCATTGTTCGGTGCTATTACAGTAAAATGTGTACAACGAAATTACAACCACGAATATGATTCATCAGTTTCGGACGTCATTAATCATTATACTTACACACAAACACATGCAATTGTGTTGTATGTATGATTGGGTTCTATTTTTAACACCCGACGCAAAAAAATTGTGTTTTAAGATGGACCTGCGAATCAAAATTAGTCTATCTCATTTCGAAGTTGAATATATTCCAATTTGGTTCATAATATTCCAATGACATGTTGGTACAGGGTATTCGAATTTTCCTTCTATTTGCGATAGCCTCGGCTCGTGAGTCAGCACTTGCAAGTGAGGCAGGCTTGGGCCTCATAGATATTGGCAGGACAATGCCCTCTATTATTTTTAGCTCGCCAAAAGGCAACCACCTGACTAAGTGATGACGCTTCACTTGAAGAACGCGATATCTGTTTGTGGCATTGCGGCAATCTAATGTATTGATGAAACTTACTAAGTGATTTAATTGTGGACGTTACTCCACAGAAACTTTCAATACCATGGGGCATTTTAGTTATTGAATTAACTTATTGTTATGCTTAATTACTAATAAGTGTCTGATCCTATCTTTGTCTTCTGTAAATCAACGATTTATCAACGATTCCGCCATCTTAATAAGTAAAAACATATATACGGTCGAATTGAGTAACCTCCTCCTTTTTTGAAGTCGGTTAAAAATAGATAGAAATAAAATCTGTTTATTTTTTTAAGCGTGCGCACGATGTTTTAAAAACTAAACATTGATCACAGATTAGACTTTTTTTCAAGTGAAGCTTCTATTGATTTAGATGTTTATTGGATTTTCAGAAATATTTATAATTTTGGTTACGGCTCAACATTTTTTTTTGTAATGTACCCATCCTTTGGTTTGTTACTCATTTCTCATAGGTACATAAAACCACCATAAAAAAGTCACAGCGAAGCGTGGCAGGGTACCGCTAGTTGACTAATAAATTTGTCCTATGTCTGTCAGATAGTACCTATGTCACCTTTGTCATTTAACCGCTGACTTACAGCAGTCGGTCAAATGACAAGACAAAAGAGACATGGGTACCTAAAGTAACCTAAAGTAATTTAGTTTTAGTAAAATTCCATGCCTCAAATGAGATTATTGCAGCCCTCCGTTAGAGGTTGGTTTCTCTAATCATTTTAATTTTAGGGGCCCTGATTGACCTCACTTCCCAGAGTTGTTGGTTGTGGATTCACCAATTTACAAAGTGTTATCGACAGGCTATTGAGTCACTATAATTAAACTATTCCTACCCATCAATAAATCTATGCTCTAATAGTACCTACACGGAATGGTAAGATGATGCAACCAGATTTAAGAGTAACTAACTTACAACAGATTGTTATCCAACTATGTAACAACAATTCTTTCTAATGGTTTGATTTATAAACATGGGACCACGGCATTGTGTACATTGATACTAAAACAAAGTATTCGTAACTACCTATAGTGAACATGTTTACATTCAGACTGTCTTAGAACTTGTGATAGATGTTTTGCATACGTAAGAAAGCCTATCCCATCACAAGATACGGAGAAAAAGTTTTTAGTCTCATGTGGTGGAAAGTACCTAAATCTGAACCAAACGGTTCTTCAAATCTGTCATAGGTACTTACGGTAACATGAAGATATGGAACCATCTATAGTAAACTAGTTGACTTCTGAATTTTATTTACCTTACAGCTAAGTATGTATTTTATACATATAAACCTGCCCTTTTGAATCACTATCTATTGCTGAAAACTGCATTAAAATTCGTTAATAGTTTAAGATATCTGAGAGCACAGACAGAAAAGCGTTTTAATTTTATACTAGGTATGTAAAAAAGAAACAGGAAGATGTAGTTAGATATCGTGAGAAGTTTTAACTTAGTTACCAGCGTACATTCCTCCTCCTATTACT
Source organism: Miltochrista miniata (assembly GCA_933228765.1). Classification (NCBI taxonomy): domain Eukaryota; kingdom Metazoa; phylum Arthropoda; class Insecta; order Lepidoptera; family Erebidae; genus Miltochrista; species Miltochrista miniata. The sequence continues at coordinate 14,906,377 of OW121747.1, read as the reverse complement.
AGCTCATGTTGTTTACATAGTGTGAAAAATAATCACATAGGACTATTTAGGTGAAGAATACTGTTTGTGCTTAGCTTTCAATATCTGGATGTCTACACGGCTTTTCGTCTAAGTAATCAAACTGATGTCCTTAACCTTTTCAATTTAGGTGTGTCTGTGTAGAAATATACCTATTTAATCACTACACTTGGTACCACCGGTCCTTCACTCCCTTAATCGTAGGAGGGGGAGGGTAGGTGGTGTGAGTCACCAAGCGGGATTTTTCCAAACTGTACCTATTCGCCATAAGTAAAAAGTACGTTCGTGAAATGTACAAAGATAATCTGACAGACGATTGACAGAATCTATGTCCCAATTCTTCAGCTTTTTGTTCGTTTATCAAAGAACAAACGCGTTAAGTCAAGGGTGCTGCTTAAATTTTCTATTCAGAGCATCAACTATAATAATTATACTTAGTCCATATTTCTTTTTCTCTTAACCAGAGAGCCCGGAGGCTTGGACCATGGAAATTCTGTGCTAAAGTACCTATTGACTCTTATATAAACTTTTGCTACGAGTAAGTATCACGTAAAGATGTTGCCCGGCGTAACGCAATTAATAATCCAGTTTTCATTCACTTACATATTTCAGTCGTTGGAATGAAACAGAAAATAGACACGTTTACTATTAACATTTTAAAAACTGAGATCTCAACTCCTCTAAATACTGAGACTGGCTTTCTTGAGCCAAAAAAGAAAGTCATTTAGATATAAGTCGCTAAGACCCCGCAAATCTGTTACGAAGCTAAATGACACTGTATAATTTTACATTGTAATACAAATTCTGAGAGTATTTTTATGATGTTTTACAAAGTGAAAACGTAAATCGAATTCCGAACTCCATGTGTCATAGCCCAAACGCGAGTTCCTCTCTGATAATTATGATACCTAATGAATATACTGTTTTAAAGTCAAGTAGGTTGTGACGAATCGGCCCTGCCGTGGGGGCCCTTGAGGTCTTTCTGTCTCCTAAACCTTTGATATTGGTTACGGATTGATTAGGATTATGAGATAAGCATTGTGCAGCGTTCTTAGTAATAAAGTTGTTCTGACTGCCCGTATCAAACATTGCCCGGAACGATTAATATCGTCCGCGACCGTCCCTTACTTGAATTATAGCTGTGGCGAGCAACACAGTGGTGGCAGAATCTGGTTTGTGGGTTAACCTTGCTTTGTCTCCCCTGACTACCAGAGCCACCGACTGTGGAAGAAGGCTGTGATGTTTATGTTTACACTGGAGGCAGCGAAACACCGATATGCAATTCTTGACCGAATGTGATGGTTTAAGATAATTAAAACACCACCGTTTTTAATAGCGATCGACATACGATCGTCTACCGATTTGTCAAGAAACGTTTGACAACGAGTAATAGAATGATTGCTTGAACAATAAGGACACTCAAGTGGTTTGCTCCTTGGCACCCTATTATTCCGAATATTTTCGATGTTAGTTTGTTTGTCCGAATTTTCGACTAAAAGAGTGTGCGTGGTATTAATGCGCTTAGCGATTGCGAACATCCTTGGAGGGACAATTTTTTTCTGGTAGCATCAGAAAAATGGTTATCGCGTAAGGACGCCTCACACTTGGAATGCAAAAATTGTTTTATTTCGAGATAAGAAGGAAACTCAGAATGACAATATTTCTCCTCAAATTCACGACGTATTTTCGAATCGAGCTTAGATAAAAGATGATAAACGATAACAAAGTCCCAATGTTCAACGGGTAGTCTAAGTCTCTTTAAAATACTGAAATTCTCGTCAATACTGTCCAAAGTCCTACGAAACTCAACTGCGTTTTGTAGTTTAAAAGTAATGTTAAAAACATCCTTCCAACAATTGAAGGCTAATTTCCGCTTATTTTGATAGCGAGCAACTAAACTAGCGTATACATCCAAGTAGTGATCACCAGTTACAGGAAGTGGTCGAATAAGCGTTGACAGATCACTGCTCAAGGACGACACCAAATAATGAAATTTCTCAACATTTTTGAGTGCTGTACTTTCATGAATAAGCGCATTGAACGTGTCTATAAATTCTGGCCACTCTTTAATTTTACCCGAAAATATGGGTAATTGAATTTTCGGTAGTCGGACTCTTGATAATGATGATGATAATGCCTGGGTTTGTTGAGAAACCTCAGACGTAAGTATTTAAACTTGAGTTTGTTAATTGACGACGAATTGACATTATTTGAAAATATGCATCGTTAAACCGGATTCGAATCTCATCATCATCACCATCATCACCACTCTCGGCAGACTCGACAAATTCCATTATAGCAAAATGAGCGTGCTCAAACTCAGCATGATATTTGTCTAACTGGTCACAGTATGAAAGGAATAGATCGCACTAGCTATCGTCGTTCAAAGCAGACTTACCTACTTCGAGTGCCTTTAGTACACGATTCAAGGCAACAGTACCTACGTCTTCTACGTAATACGGGTAACGGTTGAACAGTATAAATCACTGATTCCAGATGTTTCGGCTTAGAACTACTAAGTTTGCGCACTGCACGTTTCAGATTAAACGACATTTTACTGGTATAAGTTTCAAACAAACGTAAACAACACTAAAATATATTATCTATCACTAATTTTACTGAACAGGCACAAATTATCTCAACAAAAGTTGTTAGTAGGTATATCGTATTAACAGTCGTAAACAAATATACACTGTTACTTAAATAATTATATGACAATTATAATCTCAAAATTTCTATAAGTGTTGAAAACACAACAATAAGACGAAATGTAAACAAACCTAAGGTTCCGTGGTCAGACTGAACGAACAGATCTAACGAACGAATGAACTTTTGGTTTTTGCTCAATAAATTAGACTTGGTTACGAGACTTTTGAACCAAATTGAAATGTTTGATGTCAATAAAATTGATGTTACTATGATGAACCATAGATTTCTAGACTTATAGAATGAACAGTGTTATCCACTGAACTGAAGTCACTCAGAGTGAGTGAATTTATCGAGGTATTACTTCAACTGCAATGACTTCTTAACCGTGATCGTGTACCGACCTATTCAAAATTCGTATCTTTTATGGAATACCTACCTACAAAAGTAATGCAATTTAGGTAAAATTATGAATTTCAAACTGCAAATTATATGTTTCGGATGACTTTGTGTAAGGTAAAAATGCCTATGGAGTTAAAATGTAGCAATATTAGATATGTGTGTAGATAAATACTGTAATGTTAGATATTATGGATGTATGGAAATGATGCGAGTTATAAGTATGAACGTACCAGCGGTATTAATAACATGAAATTTCAACTTCGAGTGATGATCAGGGCGAGTCGCGGGTTTTTGCACCAAAAAGATGTGACGAATCGGCCCTGCCGTGGGAGCCCTTGACGTCACTCTGGGTCGGGAAACGAATATTATATACTAGAATCTTCCCGCCGTGATAGAAAGGTTGGGTGGTTCACGACTAGGTAGAAACCAAAGGCAAGTACGTACACTAACCTCAAGATCCACCGCAACGAGTCCCTGTCCTCACTTTGGTCGTGATCTCTTGCACCAGTTGCTCTGGAGTAGGTGCCTCGCCGTTGCCGTTCACACTCACTTATAAATGGTTGATTTGTTTAACGAAAAGTCACTCCCGCGGGATCCCGTTACATTAATTAAATTTTGAAGAGATTTATTTTACCTTTGATTGATTTGTTGGAAATTTATGAAGGACACTAGTCGCTGCGTGTCGACCGGACCGAGAGAAGCGAGTCTCACGCCATCTTGCATGTCCGGTTTCGCGTCTTCCCCATTGGCTCGTGTATGCTCGGTTGAATGAGCCTTGCTATTGGTTAATACGTGGAACCTTCACGAATCTAAATGGCGGGAAGATTTGAATCGGGTCAAAAACGTTTACGTTTCAATTTGGAAACAATTTAAGAATAACAAAATCGCGAAGAGCGAACATAGGTACTAATTGAAAAGAGCTTTTCACTGCGGCGTTCTCTCTCATCGTCTCATCCCTCAATCAACAATGCCTATCCTTCCGTGCCTCTGCCAACAAAGTCTTATTGTTAGGACAACAATCTAAGCTCTATGTAATCGCTATATACACAGAAGAAAATCTTCGTATTTTGTGGAGTCTTTGCGAAAGTCTAATATATTATGTAAGTATGTGGATTTGTTTTTTCGTAATCGATAATAAGTAAATCGATATTTCTTAACCGATTATGCAAAATTCTTGCTCCTAAATATCACGGGCATCAGTATCATCAGATAGAAATAGATCTGTAGCAAAGATTAATAAAAAAAACCTTCCTGTTCTTTTCGTTTAATTCCGTTTTAGATAATGCCGAATATTCTGGATATTTAAAAAAAGCTTTTACAATAGGTACCTATAGTCAAAGAGGCGATGTTTCTACGCGCCTGTAAAACTCTAAGACGTGATTGATACGAGTATCAGGACAGCCGACTGGAATTCAGACGGAGACCATACCTACATACTTCTTGTTCGCTTTAAGTTTGCCGCTGGCGTAGAGGCGTAGTATCAGTAGTACCTACGACCGGCAAACTTAGAGCCAAGGGGCAGTAAATGTATGTATTGTGTGAGAACCTCACATACGTATATGTGAGGTCATAATAGTTTAGTAGATACAGTGTTTGTAGGTACTAGGTAGGTACTTATTTAGTCTAATAAATCTTAAGATTCTGTTGCAATCGATTAAAGAAAACAGAAGATTTCTCTTAGAAAGGGATCTTAAACCTATATTAGCAGAAGTACACAAATAATTGACATCAGCTATAGTATATTTATCGGAGGTGCCTGGAGGTAATCTTCTTCGACACTTGTAGTTGATGCCCAATCCTCATGAAAGACAAGGTAGTGAGAATTGGTGATGTACGGGACATCTCACTACCCATGTCTTTCACAAGGTAGAGAGCAATTGCCGTTGTCGACCTGTGTTCTGTAGGAGTATACGGTCAAAGTGGTACTTTGTTGTTTGGCTCAGCGATTTCTTTTACTAGATGGTAGACAACCTTACGGCACACGGATGCAAAGTATTTACCGTAGTCTATGAGCGTTTGCAACACCAGGACCAGGTATTTTTTATTATTCAATGAATGTATAAACGTGTTTATTTCGATTCATTGAACAATTATTTCAGCGCTTTGTACCGAATACCTCTCTTCGGGTCCATTGAATTGCACTCGAAATGTATGAAAACTATGTTTATTACACTGAAAAGGGTTTTATCTTTCACTGAACCCGCAATATTACTGCAAACATCTCACAATGCAAATTTTACTATTAAATAACATTACACTTATTCGCATCCTAGCAAAGTACCACTTGCACCGCATAAACAACAAGTAAAAACAAAACCAATATTATGTTGTTCTATAACAAAACATAAACAAATAATAATTATAATACAACACATGATTATTAAACATGTTATCATTATCGTTATGTCACCACTTATGCTTGATAAAAGGATAAGAAATACTAAATGGCACCCGCGGCTCCTCCCGCATGTAATCCTGTTCCCGCATCCCACGGGAACTTATTACGTGGGACAAAAAGTAGTAATTCCAAATTATAATTAATCTTTGTACCAAATATCAGTGAGATGCGTTCAGCCGTTAGAACGTGAAATAGCAACATGTAAGTATACGTACAAATTTTTACGTTTATATTAATAGTAAGGACTACAGAGTATATACCTAAATAAATAATTTTACGTACAATACACGATGTTACATTATATTTGAAAAGACCACGTTTCATATCACGATGGTTATAAAGTTGATAACGTTTTAATTCAGCGCGCAATTATCAAAAAGATCTACTATTCAGTGAGAAATTATCAAGTATCGAGAAGTAATATAAAAGCTGCATAAAAGGTGAATCGTGACTTAAAACGGATGATAGAAATGAAAATACATTTCATTGAATGGTTCTTGGTAACAAAGAAGGTTTTTGATTACCTTTCGCTGTTACGAGAACGTATTTTGTAATAAAACCGATGACCATTGTTCAGAAAAAGGATAAGTAAGTGTATATATTTTATTATATTTAATCCCCAAATTAATTTTATTATATTTAATACCCATAAAAAATATTTTTTTTTGGTTTTGTTTCTTATTTTATTTTTTGGATACAAATATGAAGGGGACCACGATTTTTAGAGCTCAAGCGAATTCGTGGGTAGCACCTATACCAGCTAACTAAAAAGGACTATGGTTTTATAGGCCTGAAAGACTGCGTGTCTTTCAGGCCTATAAAACCATGGTCCTCCCAAGTCGTTTCGGAGAAGGAGTTTGCATGACATTTATGGAGATTTCATTACGAAAAAGAAAAGAGCGCTACGTCTGGAAGCTGATAAAAATGGAGCTGTAAATTCAGAAATAATTTGTAAATAACTGATGATGAAGCAGGTTTTGCTTTTTGACAAATTTCACTGATGTGAATTAAGTGGGCTCCACTTATGGCCAGGTAGTTCTATGTACTGTATAGTAAATTAATAATATCGTCAGGAGTACAAAGTCATCATACACACGATGTGAGCAGAGTAACGAAGATATGAATGACGAAGCAAAATTAGTTTCAGTAAAAAGGTTAATCTAGTTTGTACGGGTTTTTAGTAAGGCATAAGAGCTTAAGAGCTAATTTAAAAAAAAAATCTCATTGAGATACATCCATACCAACGTAATTAAAAATGTTTTATACCATTACCATGACATATTATTTTTTGCAGACGAATATTATTAGTTCATTCATAAATTATTCTATCTCACTCCCAGTTCACTGTAGTGCTATTTCTCGCTCTACCAAGATCTACCAACACAACCTATTCCTACATATAAGTACAGTAGTCTTTTATTATTTTTACTTGAGGTAAAATCCATCATGGATGCTATGCCGTACTCCTACTAACTAAAAAACCTCACGTAAGTAGGAATTTATAAAGTGGGTTCACCCGCGTAGCTCCCGTTCCCATGGGAATACGGGAATAAAATATAGCCTATGTTCACCGAAAAGAGTGTAGCTTTTCAACAGTGAAAGATTTTTTCAAAACGGTCTAGTAGTTTCGGAGCCTATTCGATGCAAACAAACGAACAATCAAATCTTTCCTCTTTATGATATTATGTATTATTAAGTACAGATAAAATAAACGTTCCATGAAAATTTTGCATATTATCTCAAGTAATTTTTTTGCTAATAATATATTATTAGCATACAGTCAACTTGGGCAACTTTGCGCTATTCAGAGGCTTATGTTTGGTATCCAAAAATAAGTCAAACAGTGGGAGTATTATGTTCCCTAACCAAGCAATATCATAAAAGATTAAATTTATGGTAATCTCAACGAGGATAAAGTCCAGGGATAAAGATTTATTAAATTAAGCTACTATATTTGGTGCCACCGAAATTTGATTTTAGATTTTTAAAACTAAATCGTTAAGAGTAAGGGAAACGGTAACTATACTTCCACTCCGATTAAAATAATTTTAAATAGATGTTGAAATCTATAGCTACATTAAATTCTATAATTAATCTCTCTTTAGGTACCTATCAACTAGATTCCGGTGTCTTTTAAACCTTGAGAAAAGCACGAAAAAATCTCGTGCATCTTGTACCCATCGTTCTCGGGTAATATGATTTTTTTTAAATACACGTTCCTCTAATAGTTGAATTCTTTTAATAGTCTATTTATTTGAAAAAATTTCAAGTTGTTACACCACAGAATGTAATGTCTCTTCTCCCCCAGTTCAGTCTCCTCATCTACACCAGAACTCCAGAACACAATTATATTTTAATTTTTTTATCGATTTCATATACCTAATAAATCATGATCGATGGAACCAAACATGGACGTTCGGTTTGTAATAAATTCTTTTTAATAAAATATATATCAGTTGATTAATTTCAATAATCAGAAAGTAAGAAAGAAAATTTAAGCGTGGGTAAAGTATTTATTTAGGAATATTAGTTTTGGCGGTTACAACGTTATTCGAATAAAATGTTCAGTTAGTTATAATTTATTGTATTTTTAATCAATTCCGTTTTTGCATCGATTTATATATTTTATTTACCAATGTTTAAAGTGGTATTACCTTATTTCTCTTTGAGTTTATTGTAACAGTACCATCATCAGCTCACAGATTATACCGTAAATTAAAATGAAAAAAAAAATGATTAGATGATAAAAAAATCAAAAGAGGAACGCTGACCAAGTTGGATCAGGACAGAAGCTTCAAAGATCTCTATTAAATGGAGGAATTGAAAAATTTTCGAATCATTTGATTTCGTTGATTTCGCTGTATCAAGTATAGGAATTGCATACGATATTCATTGAACGCAGTAATATTCTTTGACTATGCCTGCTATTAGGTCTACAGCCGATTTGTTAGTAGGGAAAACTGTAAAGACTCAAATATTTATAGTTGTTTATTAAAACATGAACTCGAAACGTAGTATAAAATAAGGCAGAGTATGTAATGGCCCAACAATTAAGTATAATCCTGTGAAATTTGATTTTAATAAAGTTCTCAAGTACGGTAGTGACATAACTATAATAATCGCACATGTTTTGATGTCGCAAGCATATAGAAATAAAGCGTGATAAAAAAAAAGATGGCAGCATATCTAAAGAAATGATCAAAAGAAAAGTATTTGTAAATGGTGTCCTAAAAATTGATAAAGATTTGTTATTTGGGGTACCTACCTTAGTGGTATATCAGATCTGCTTCCCTGACTCCAGTCAACTGCGCACCGTGATGATCTGCTCCGCTCCCGTATGGCAAGCTGCCAAAACATAGTACAAAAAATATTCTAATGATTCATTTAATTTGACATGCGCCAGCCGGGGTTGTAAGTGGTTGGAAAGAAATCATTTTAGAAGGATAGATCGATAAAAACAAATTGTATCTTCGCTTTGGCAGATACTGAAATCGCATACAATATAGCAAGGCATAGGGAAAAAAAGTTCTTAAATTAACTTAATGCTAGAAATAAATACTAACGAAAAAAATAAGTGACAATTACCTGTTATTGTTAATGGATGAATTTTTGATGCTGGCTTTAGGGAGGGCAGAAGTTGAGTTTCATGCAGCATTCGTCATCTGCGGTCTTGTAATTTGTAAGGTTTCATCTGTAACAATAGAGAAAATGTTCTTTGATCCGGTTTCTAACAGAACAATAAAAATAAACTAAGTGACATTGACAATAGTTACATTTAATTGCACAGCAGCAGCACAGCATAGTTATTGATATTTATACATGGCAGAAAACTGTTTCACATAATTAAAACAAGTAAATAACAATTCGCTTTGAGCAACTACAACACACCAAAAATAATAAGGATCTACTGAAAACATATTGGAAACTTACCGAGTGCGAGACCACTTTAAACATCTTGGGACAATGTCATCCACCATTTGTGATATCTGTAACAAAAAACACTCATCGTTTTTAAATTGATAGATAAAATAGATGCAAAATAGTTAAGTAAGGAAAATTGAAGATAGTAAGATCCCAATAGTCTTGGCGTTGATACAAGACGCGCCAATGAAACTAACATTTAGGACAAGTGATAATGATTTCCCGAGGCAGATTCATTCATCTTTTTGAAAATAATAAGTTAAAATAAACACAACTCTTAAGTTAGTAAAAAAATTAGCATTTTCCTTTTTAAAATACTCGTATACGAGAATCTTCTTAAACACCTTACGAAAATCTCAAAAGAAATGAATGAATCAGTGTATAAATATAATTATGAATGAAAGCCCCCTACGCAGAGGCTTTGAACGTCGGAGTTCAGCAGTCCCTTTCAAGAATATTATATTTACCGCTAACAAGTGCCTACTCAATAAAGTGTAATTTAAACGAACCATTTAAGTAGACGAGCAACGCCTTACAATAATGTATTTACAATTTGTAGCTCTGTTTATAAATTGTACAAATATTTTTCTTAATGTATATTTTGTGCTTTGGAATCCTTTGAACATGGGTTATCACATCCCTCGGTACTTTATTAATTGGAATAACTTTGTAACAATTTGTTCACATTTTTGCTCTGAGATTTTCCGAGAAGTAAATAAACCACACTTTCTATTTGGTTAACAAGTTTTGGTTTCAGTTTCTTCTCATTAAATAGTCTTATTCGAAATCTTACAATAAATCAATCAAGTATTAGAAAATAAAAGTAGCTAGGTCTTTTTATTTCCTGATAGGACTTCGATATCTTATTCAATTTACGTTTACCCTTTTCGTGTCCGTTTGACCCTAATATCCTCAAAGTGGGATCAAAAATATATTACGGAGTTTTTGGTAAAGAAACTTTATGGAGAGTTTTTAATAATGAAGTTATCAAAAGAGATTACATTGGAAATATTATTTACAATATTATTATAAAAATGTAAGTCTTTGAGTAAATATTAGGACACAAAATACGTGTGAAAAAAGCTTTCACAAGCTAGGAGATTTTAAAATAGCATTATAAAGTCCTTTATAACGGATCTACCGAATTCATAAATGAAATGAGAAATTCTCATTTATCGACGACAAAAGACAGCGCTGTTCTATGATACACTATCATTTATCATAGGATGTATGCTTCGATAAACATGGTCCTTCCCACATTCAATCTACTAATTTAGGATGTTCAAAACTGACTGGTTCCGGACACGAATATCTCGAAATGATAAATTTATACACACGTTCGTATAAAACCGTTTTGCAAAATTATACATAGCAAAGCGTAGCAACTTCTACATAACAGTAAAATATTTAATTTATAACAGAAATGTTTTAAAATATAAAGTATTTTTAATTTTTATACGGTATCTCTCTTTTCAATAATTACCTAGCTAAGTACGTATTTCGTTAAAAAAGTGTATTACCTACGTAATATAAGTTAATATATCAAGGATAATGTAATCGATATCAGAAGGTACTAGAAGCAGATGATGACAGTGTTACAGTACCATCATCGGCTTACAGATTATACAACGAATTAAAATTTAAAAAATTATGATAAGACGATGAAATAATAATCTTTAAAAATCATAACATAATTTGAACTTTTTTCACAAGTGTTAAATTTATTCCAATTCTAGAAAATGTCGTGAAAATTATGAAGTTATTTACCTAATAGACACGCTGCGATTAGACGTCACGCGATAGACATGTGGTCTTGTTGTTCGTTTGGTGCAAACCGGCCGTCTGGCGCGATGTTGCGTTGTTCTCGCCCCGACAGCCTACGTGATGCTTCCGGTAGTGCCACCCTGACAATGTGATGTGAGCAGAAAGTCGTTCCTGCCCCCACAGTCATCCCCTCACCCTCTGGTTTTACGTGAAGTGATCCGTGTTGGCACACTTACACATTTCACACTGTTTCGTTCATTCCTCCATTCTAAAAAGTAGGCATTCGCTAATGTTTCTTTTTTTTACCATTTGAATAAAATATGTAATGCCCAAAACTTTGAAAAACAAATAGCATATAGTCATTAAAGGTAAGTACACTATTATGTTTTTAATTATAAATAATTGCTAGTTCTTTACTATTCTTTACATTTCACTTACTTAATATTTCTTTACATTTCACACTACATATTAGGTACGTTCATTCCTCCATATGCATTGGCTTACGATTCTTAAAACGTTTTTCGTATTAAATTAAAAAATGCCAAAACTTTGAAATAAATAGCATAGCCATCAAAATGACATAAATTTTATGTGTTTTTTATTATTAAAAAAACTTGCGACATCGAATCTTAACTTATATCGTCTGTAGCACCTGAGGTAGGGTTTAATAAGATAGTGTTACCAAATAAGTAATGGAACAAGCTTCGTATATTTACAAATCGATCGCATTGCGCATGCGTGGTATCTTTGTGCTACTTTTGATGCTGTCTTACAATTTTCATTTCGGACTTAAAATTCGATCGCTTTTATTGCACAATATAACGTTTGAACTGTTGGACCGCTTCCGCAATTTTTTGTTGTGTTTTTCTTTTTATATTTAGAAGAAGGTTGTAATGAAAGAAAAAGTTAGGGGAATTGCGCGAAAATTATGAACTTTTAAAATCTTAAAGATCCGTCCTATCAACTCATAATTATGACACATTTCACACATTTACATAAACATATCAATACATATAATAAAATCGTAACAGATCGCTGTCTGTACATGGAAGATAAATAAGAAAAAATATTATGGGGGGCTTTATGAACGCAATAGAACCCAAAACAATGATTTTTAGATTTTTAGATTTTTGTCTGTTTGTCTGTATGTCTGTATGTCTGTATATCTGTTTGTCTGTACGGTTGTGCACGCTAATCTCAGTAACCGCTCAACCGATAGCAATGCGGTTTTTTTTTGTGTTGAGGTTTGCTCCAGTTAACATTTAGCGTTTGTTTTATGTAAATCGGTTTAGAAATAAAAGAGTTATAACACTTTTAAGAATCAGATATTTTGAAAATTTTAATTGTAGGGGTTTCTTTGAATGTGTGTGAACCTAAACTGGCGTGTTGGCTTAATCGCCTTCGGCGCGGACTGAATTGTTTAAAAATAGTCTTAATCATTAAGCTCTTTTATGATTAAGCAAACAGGGCAGTTTCAGACGCTGCTTGATGACTCTGATGAAGAAATACCTTTCCTTTCATACACCTTATGTGACGTAAACGAAGTTGCGGGCTCAGCTAGTCATTAATAATATTTTATAATCACTCTGTGTAAATGAAATCAAATAGCAGGTAATACGGCAGTGCCTACGAAAGTATTTAACATGTTTTTTTTTTGTTAAATTAAGGTGTTTATACTCGAAAAGAAGCCGTACTAACATATTGTTCAAACCAGTTCCGTAAAAAAAACTAAATTTGTAATCAAAAATACTTTTCACAAGTCGCTACGGACACATTACAAATCGCGTACCGGTTGTTCGCCAACCAACCATCGAATATGAACATAAAATGTTTACAATCGATCGTAATTGGACACGGGAATAAAAACAACAGGGGCGCAGTCAAATTTCCACCATAATTAGCCAACGCCGCGCCGATTAGGGTAAGCGTAAGCGATATTGTCATGGAAGGCACTGAGGTAAGCTTTCATGGAGCGTGTATTGATTCCTTAAATATCTTTATACATTTTTACACAGTGACATCTAAATAATGTTATTGTAATTATTTAAATTCCAGGTTATTTGCATCAAGTTTTACATGGATATCCGGATATTTGGTGACCTACAAAAAATTAATTTAATTACCCTGAAAATTTTACTTCTACGAAAGTATAGTATAGGTAAGTAACTATTTAGTAGTGTTAAATAAAAAAGACGTGTGGCACTCGGGGACTGCCGCGGTAAAGCTATTACATAGCATTTTTTACCAACTATGCTAGTATAATTATTTCTATATAAGAATACTAGCTGATGCCCGCAGCTTCGCCCGCGTAAAATTTGTTACCGCGGGAAGTTATTCCCGGGATAAAAGGTAGCCTATGTGTTATTCCAGACTATAATGTATCTCTGTACCAAATTTCAGCCCGATCCGTTCAGCGGTTTTAGCGTGCAAGAGTAACAAACATCCACACTCACAAACTTTCGCATTTATAATATTAGCAAGAAGTAAGATTTTAAGGCCTATGTTCAACAAAGTAAAGTACCAAGTACCTACTTGACTGTGGACATTTGGGCTTTTGGAATTTTGGCCTATTGGCCTTTTGGACTTTTGGCCTTTTGGACTTTTGTACTATTGGACTTTTGGACTTTTGGACTTTTGGACTTTTGGACTTTTGGACTTTTGAAGACCCAAAAGTCCTCAAAGACCGAAAAGTCTCAAAAGTCCCAAAAGTCCCAAAAGTCCCAGAAGCCCCAAAAGTCCCAAAAGTCCCAAAAGTCCAAAAGTCCCAAAGTCCAAAAGTCCAAAAGTCCAAAAGTCCAAAAGTCCAAAAGTCCAAAAGTCCAAAAGTCCAAAAGTCCAAAAGTCCAAAAGTCCAAAAGTCCAAAAGTCCAAAAGTCCAAAAGTGCAAAAGTCCAAAAGTCCAAAAGTCCATAAAACCAAATTCCAAAAGTCCAAAAGCCCAAAAGGCCAAAAGTCCAAAAGTACAAAAGTCCAAAAGTCCTGAAGTCCAAAAGGAAAAAAGTCCAAAAGTCCCAAAGGCCAAAGTCCAAAAGGCCAAAATTCCACTCCACCTAACTTCACCCCACCCACCTCACAGTCACACCAATTCACCTCAGCACACCCCACTTCACTTCACCCCACCCTACACACCTCAGCCCACCCCACTTCACCCTACTTCACTTCATATACATAGGTACACGTTATGCAAACGCTCACGTGTACACGTTGGTATATGAAGTGCGAGATACACGAACGTGGCCGAGCGTGGCCGAAGGTAGCCGAGAGTGTGATTTATTTTCGTGACACAATTTCTGGATTCGGTCTCCACGCAAGGCCCGCGATAGAAGCTATGCAATAGCATAATAGGTATTTTGCTTTAGAACTTTTTAAGAAGAACAATTATTTTGTAATAAATTATTTTTATGTAACTTTAACCATTTACGCAGAGGCGCAACGGATACTCTTATAACGATTAAATGTTTTCCGTTTTCGAAACATTCCTCATTGCTGCACCACTCCTATTAATCTTAGCATTATGTTATGTAGCCTATAGCCACTATCAATAAATGTACCTACTTACCATCGAACAGTTTTTGAAACCCTACCAGTAGTTTCAGTAAGGCTTGCCTTGGTATGATGTGATCATGGTCCCTTTGCAGCGTGTGTCCAATCCAGCGCAGCAGCTACACTTCCGACGTTTGATCTGTTGGTGGATAGGGGTCTCACTGCAGCGTTCCAATAGTCTTACGTTCGTGATGTTCTCGGGCCCGTATGTACCGAGGATCCATTGGAGGCAGCGTTTGACGAAGACTTATAGCTGGTAGCTGGTGCGAAATGTCTTTACTTTAGTGACCTTCCATGTCTCGCATCCGTATAGCAGTTAGCAGTACAGTTTTAACGTTTACTTTGTTTTGAGTTTCACTCTTCGTGTCTATTTCCGCAACTGCCTACGGGGCGCAGCTGTGTAAAGGTTGTTCTGGCCTTGGCGAGACTCGAAATGATGTAGGGTACTCTTCTATCCCATCAGTTTCTGACACGACACTCCCGAGGTACGTGAATTATTGCCGTCTGTCGATTTTAATTTCAGTCCAGCCATTCGCTGCCTCATCCTGCTCGTTGTCCTGCACGTTGTCCTGCAGACATGCATGACGGCGTGTGTGTGCCTCAGCAGGCACAGGACATCGGCGTCATTTAAATCCTCCAGGATATCAGTATAGGCCCCATTCTATGCCGCGCCGATTGTTCTTTGCGGTATTCAGCATTATACCATCTATTTTCTATGGATGGTTGTTAACTATCCTGTTATCTTCATAACGATCCTCTAAGGTAGGTACAGTATGTATTTTCAAAAGAGTTTGTGAACTCTATTTTTAATTTCTTTTTCAGAATATTGATGACATTTGATTGATGTCATTTTATACACGTCGTCTACTACATTGATACATGTAATAAAATTCTAACACGCCGGTGTTTGTATGTAAATTGTTTATACTGAGGAAAATTCTATACTGAGGAATAGCTTTAACCATTAAGCTCTATTTTATTTAAGCAAACAGGGCAGATTCACACGCTACTTGATGAGTATGATTGATAAATACCTCTAATTTCATAGACCTTGTGTGACGTAAACAAAGTTGCGAGGGTCAGCTAGTTAAAAGAAAAAAACAATAGGTTTCTTCTTATCTACTTAAAAACTATTTTAACAAATTTTATGGTAATATTCATAGATTTAGAATTTTTCGCTACTCTCAAAAGATACACATAGCGTGCGAGCGAGACCTCATTTACCAGTACACATAGCTCGAGAGGAAAAGAGATACCAACTTGTGTACTCTTAATTTATCACCCTAGCACCCGTGGTGATAATATGTCATTCATATTTTACAATATTCTGTAGTGATCTTACGAATAAAATGGAAAATTTAATATTTTCTACGATGGTGTCGAGTTCAGTGTGTGAATTTGATATTAAATAACATATATAGATATTCATATATTCATTTTCACACATAGATATTTCTTTTTTGGTTTCGTTTTCTATCTGACACTGTTTATCTTGTACATTCTAAATCTATGGTAATAATAGACATTCTTTGAAATATGCATGTATGGTATTGTTGTGACTTTTATGACACGTTTAAATTACATAGGTATGGGATAGATGGCGCTCGCGGCTACGTCAGCGTGAAATTTTCTTCCCGCTTCCCATGGGAACGTACTCCCGGGTTTGGTTATCTTTATAGTAGTATTATATATAAATTAACAAAACAAAAAATAATACTGCATTGGTGATAATAATAATAATAAAATGTATGTATATAGAGTACCTACTCACTCATTTTCTTTCACTATTTTTCGTGACTTTCTTCATTATGTGTAATGTTTATTCATATTTAAAACACTTTTTACACAAATTATACGAGTACAGTTCACTGTTGTACATAGATGATGAATACCTATACACCTATAATCGATTTTTTTTTAGACGAAGTAAATTGACAGCAACTAATGTAATTGACAGCATCGAAATTGTCATTTCACATTATGAACTCTAAATTCAACCAGCACTCTTAATTCAACTTTGGTCGAGTGGTTAAGACGCGGATCGGTACGCAGAAGGCGCAAGATCGATTCTGGGTGCAAGCATCAATTTTTGGATTATTTGACATAATATATAACGACTGCAGAGTTCATAATTGACGTAAACAAAAAAATTATGAAGTGCTAGACTAGATACACGAACGTGGCCGAAGGTAGCCGAGAGTGTGACTCGTTTTCGTGACACAATTTCTGGATTCGGTCTCCACGCAAGGCCCGCGATAGAAGCTATGCAATAGCTTAATAATATTTTTTATTGTATCCTTATCAAAACCAATTATCACAATATAAATAGGTAGGTACCTCACTTCGGTTTCGAATACACGTGACCGTAGCCGCGGGGAGAGGATTTACTTCACAAATAACCGAATACCTTCCAAAACAATTTACTTTTTCTTTTCGTGGAATATTACCGAACATGGCTTAGATATTTATTGAGTACTGGATGATACTCGCGGCCAAACACCTTCACATAATTCACATTTATAAAAATAGTAGGATCGTTACCGAGAAGATCACACGTGACCTGTTGCGAGGGTCATCAGCCAGGGTCATACCGAAGGCCACTGAGGATAATGAGCCATTGAAACTTGATATCATTACGCACAAAGCTATTATGTAGAGAGCCTTTCACTTATTATTGAGCAAATTTAAGAGCGGTATATTAATTAATTAGGGTAAACGGTATTTCATGGAAGGTATTAAGGTAAGCTTGTATGAAGACGACTGTGTTTTGCGACATTTTCGTTGTTGGCGTTTATTATTCTATATTATACTATTCAGAGCGGTTGCACATTATTAAAATTTGTGATCAATATCTCAGAAATTAGGTACCTACGGTGAAACGCATCTCTGTGTATCAAATCGTCTAGGTACGTTTTCAGACTCAATGAAGCTATTAACTTAATATAATTCAGACGCTCATTAATTGTGGCTGACTTAGTAATTTAGAAGCTACTAAAAATATTTTAATAACTTCTAAATTACTAAGTCAGCCACAATTAAGAAAACGTTTAATTATAATTAAAAAGAAAGTACAAATTTCTTCTGTTGAATAAACAAAAACAAACATCTGAATAATTGGTGTAGCATCGAAGTAATGGGCACTGAATCGGCATTTCTCGCGGGTTTATCATCGTGTCCTTGATATTGTATTATTATGGTTTCACTTCTTTGTTGTTGTTTTAAGGTAATTATTGAATGTGGTCGTGATAGTATACACTATTTGCTATTGCGTGACCTACGTTGTTTGTTTATTTTAAGGTTATTTGTTATAAGTATACATAGAATGTGTTCGTATAATCAATGAGAATTATTTATTATCACTACTGAAATCACTGAATGTCTTCGTTGATTAAAATTAAAAAGAGAATGTCATCACTAATTTAATGTGTAGCTTAGACGGCGCGGCAAGGGCAACCTTGACGGTGACACTTGACAGTGACACTGTCAGTCTGTCTATGCCTGGTTGGGTTTTTAATCAGTGGTTGGGCTATGGTTCATTTTTTAAATGTAAAAAAATGAACAGTTATGTATTAAAGAATGTAATTTATTTATTTTTTAATTGAAGTGTGGGTTTATGTATAAATCAATATTGTAATGTTTAATGCAAAATATAAAATGTAATAAATTATAACGTAATTAATAAAATGTATTTGTAGAATTAATTTAATTATGATAGAATTTGATAGATACATAATGAATTTATTTTATTTGCTTTTATTTTTTTTTTTATTTAATTTTGTTTATTGGTTGTTTGAGAATGTTTGGGTACCTGATCCTAATTTTAAGTAGGTGCCTATTTTAAGTTGCGTGGCGTCACTTAACGCATGGATAGGGGGAGGAGAGGGGCCATCCGAAAACCAGCGCGGCATACATTTGTATATTTGTATGCTGCATTAAGCTGATATGGCTGCCTTTTCGAGTGCATGCCACATGAAATATATTTATAATTAAATTGTTTTAAATTTGTATTTTGTAAATTTATATTTGTTGTGCTTGTGCTTGAATAAATTTCTTTCTTTCTTTCTTTCTTACTTAACCCTATATTGAACCCAAACATAAACACAATTGAAGGAAACTGACCTCGATACGAATGAATAGTACTGCACCGTGAGAAAGTTAGCTGTGAAGTTATGCATATATTTTTTACACCAGCGCACGACACGATACGAAATACCGGCAATACCTGCCTGACCTCGGGTACTGCTAACGGTGAGGTGCATTCGCCGTGGAGGGTTCAACGGCACTCGTTTTTTCGCCAACTTTTACAACCGACAATGCCATTCAAAGAGGCGATTTCTGCTCCTCAACTTTGACATGATGCCTGCCAGAGATATCAGAAAAGACGTTTTTCTGATTTCTGTGATGCCTGCAGAGCTATTTATTTTTATCTAGGTATGCTAGGTAGCTACCTATGTAAGAATTCGACGGATTAGTATTTCAACAGCTTATATGCAAATACTAGCTGAGCCCGCAACTTCGTTTACGTCACATAAGGTGTATGAAAGGAAAGGTATTTCTTCATCAGAGACATCAAGCAGCGTCTGAAACTGCCCTGTTTGCTTAATCATAAAAGAGCTTAATGATTAAGTCTATTTTTAAACAATTGTTTATTAAGCTCTTTTATGATTAAGCCAACACGCCAGTTTAGGTTCACTCACATTCAAAGAAACCCCTACAATTATAATTTTCAAAATATCTGATTCTTAAAAGTGTTATAACTCTTTTATTTCTAAACCGATTTACATAAAACAAACGCTAAATGTTAACTGGAGCAAACCTCAACACAATAAAAAAAACCGCATTGCAATCGGTTGAACGGTTACTGAGATTAGCGTGCACAACCGTACAGACAAACAGATATACAGACATACAGACAAACAGACAAATATTTCTAAAAATCATTGTTTTGGGTTCTATTGCGTTCATAAAGCCCCCTATAATATTTTTTCTTATTTATCTTCCATGTACAGACAGCGACCTGTTACGATTTTATTATATGTATTGATATTGATTGATACACGGCTTCAACAATGACGGTATTTGCAAAATCTAGATCTTGGCCTTAAAGTCAAATGAAATCTTACAATGTAGAATTTTGTTGAAGATTAACAAGTTGGTGTATTTTACAAGATACAAAAAGGTTCAAGAAAGCTTCCCTCCTTTTAAACAGTACTGTCTTATCAATGTCAATCAATCTAAACATTTTTTTGAGCAGATCGATACATTATTGAAAGTGAAAAGTTCTTAGGGCGCGTTCGGCATTTTTTACTGGTAAGAAGCACTTGAAATTGCGAACTGTTACGCTTAAGGGCATCTCAAACATCATCGAAGTGTCCGTGTTGATTTCAATTTACAAAAAAAATTGACGATCACAGAAAATTTCAACGAAATTTTCATGTTTTTATTTCAGTGGGCATTCCCGGAAATCAGCTAGTTTTATTGTCATCGTATCAATCGAGGTAGGTAATTAGTTTAGTTAGTCAGATGATTCCAATAAGATTCTTTTTCAGTTGTAATGAGGAAGTTTGTAAAACTTGTAGTAGATATAATGTAGGTATATAAGATTTAATTGCGCAACGGCCTATCACGTCATAACAGACTCGACCTGAGTAATTCAGCACGACCTTCTTTAATTCGATATGTACTTACTTTGTCATATTAAAATTATATCGGCTGACCTCTGCGTTGTATTTCTGTACCTACTATGATATTCTGATAAAACTATTTACCGTTTTAAAAAACGTTATCACTGTATGCATAATACCTACATAAGTAAACGTTTCAACTTGTTCCCGACCACCCTTATCAGTTGCGGGATGGATTGTACATTCGGTTCATTTGAAATAGGTTCCATATTTGACAGCAAACCGTTCAATTTAGTCGTAAGGGAAAATAATTATAAAAAATATGGTTTTGATTTAATGGTTATTTTTTTTAAATAAAAGACAGACGTCAGAAGTAGGTAAATCGATTCGTAAGTTATCAATGTCAATTTGAAAGTGTGAAATTGCTAAATGCTAAATCATATAAAAATTACATATTTACCTACATAATAGTCAGCACTTTTCTAAAATATATGCTGTGTGGAACAATATCATTTTTAAAAAAATATCACAAAATTCGAAGAGAATTAAAGAAAAGAAACATACAAAATATATTTCCCCACCCTAAATTTTAAAGGACAATGAGTTCCCGAAATAAATTTAAATGTGTTGTGTCCCAAAAAACACAAAGAAAAACAAAATTATTTAACATAATTATTTCAAAATAACTATGTATCAGCTAAAAGTCATCTACAGACCCTCAAAGGACTTACAATACCAAATAAGGTTGAATTTAAATCCCGCTTCCAGTTGACCTCAGATTCCAAGTTATTTGAGACCTTCATGGGGTCAGACGGTCTGAACCCATTGGGGTCACTGTGCTGGAGAGATGGCGGGCGATAAATGTCAAATAATTCAGCCCCGACTTTTATGATAGTTGGTTGAAGTGACAGCCTAAGTAGGTATACAAAATGATAATCTTTCAAAACCAGGGTCGAGAGACACATGAAATCCAATAGCTAAATGACATTTTTGACCTCTATTATCATCTGAGAGCAAGTGCTTGTATCTTTAATATGCCTTTGCTTATCTTTTTCACTTGCCTATTTATAAAATCTTAAAGACTTCCTTATTTCAGTCAAATCTTTTGTAAGCTAAGAAATTATCAATACAAAGTATAATAATGAATTGGTTGAAAGACGTTGACTTTTATTAGTAACCAAACTCTGGAGTTAACGTAGGTATAATTGTATAAATAAAGACGTAAACAGGAAGAAACAAAATTATTATTAGACTTCCTTATTTCAGTCTAATCTTTTGTAAGCTAAGAAATTATCAATACAAAGTATAATTAATAATAAATATGGTTGAAACTTAGTTGAAAGACGTTGTCGTAGCGTAATAAGTAACCGAACTCTGGTGTTCCAATGAAGTAGGTATAATTGTATAAATAAAGACGTAAACAGGAAGAAACATACTATAATTAATTAGTACATAAGTTCTAACATTTGTGCAAAATTCAGATCGTTTACAAACTTACAATTGGATTAAAATAGAAACATGTAACTTTGACAGGGCAGTAACTAGAGCTGTAACAGCATGAAACTTTTTTCAATCAGCGACTGAAAATTGACAACTCGGAAATTTAATTAAAACTGCACGTATGGTATCGTCAGACTTAGTTTTTAATCAAGGCTGGCAAAAATGAGAGGTTCCGATTTGTTGCTTTTACTGGATAAAAAAATTACAAAGTTGAAATTGGACGTATGTTTTTACGTTTGCCAGGGTAAAACTTCCCTAAACAAGGCAAGAAAAAACATAAAAAACTTCTGTATGTTCCATCCCACACGCTGATTGAATATTTACGAAGTTAAAATTGAAATGAAACTTTAAGAGCCTTTGACGCGACAGAATTAATTCTGAACGAAAGCAAAAAATAACATTCAATGAATGCGGTGGACTTTTCAGTAATTACATGTGAGTGAAAAAAAAAGTTTTAATGGCCACAATGCATACGTCACTCCCCTGGAGACAGACATTCACAAGGCCCCGTCATTCATTGTCTTCCATAAAGCACGCTGTATGCATATTTTAAACAACAGACTTATTCATATACATAAATTAACATAAGAATAAATGATAATAATTTAAACAGCAGTCGAACAAAAGATAGGTTAAAAGTGGAATCACGCGATAAAATAATTGACGGCCACAAAACAATATATAAATTCAGGCAATTACGTCACTTGTGATAAGGTAAAATGTTTGTTATGAACATGACAATGAAATAGTGCGGCAGTACAGACACGATAATACTATTATTACCGTAGTACAGCGTTTAGCCCATAGAGCAACACGATCGGGATGGGAGGCGCTAAACTGAGACTTTCAACCCTGCCAAAGCGTACTCCAAATGGAGGTATATGAAATAAATATGTCAGTGTTTGTGAAATTATGATTGTATTGTTTTAGTTGATTTTTGTAAGTGCGATAGTGACAGCCGATTGCTATTTTAGTGTTGTATATGAATACGGTTTTCTCTCTCAACAAATGACAGACAGATATGTATAGAGCAAACATGATAATGTCGACTCCACTTGTACTGGTCGCGTTGCTCTATGCTGTCTGTAGCCAGCCTGAGTAGAGCGTAAGCCACATAGTACCTACAACGGTTTTAAAAGTACAATGTACTAAAACAGATGATACCTTTTACACTTAAATTGTACTCTAAGTTAATTCTACGCGGTCCTGTAAAGTCAGTGACAAATTCCTTTACGTCGTTATATTTTTGCACGCACACAAGTATAGGCAGGACCTATCTGAGTACGCTACGGTAGTTTCAATAGCCTTTTGTGCTCTTTAATTATTAAAAATATTACCACTACTATGACACGCATAAGAACTTTTTATATACATACTAGAAGGAATTCTCGGCCCTGCTCGCTCCTGCATAATAGCAATAATAGTATTATTACGTGGATAAAAGACAACCTACAACATGTATATATTTATAAGGATAAGTACCAAATTATGCTAGGCATTGGGGAAAAATACTTTTGAACTATGTACAATCAATATTTATTTTTATCTGTACATAGTTATTCCTATTTTCTACGGATCGTTTTGTAACATGCCAATTTAATATTAGACAGAAATAACTGGCCCTACTACGTAAACAGCACTATAATTAGACACTTTGTTTAAGTTATTTTCTGCGGATAAACATCGTGTGTTTGGCAGCCCAAAAGAATGAAAATGAGAAATTGAAATATACTTATTCACGTAGGTCACAAACCTACACTTATGAACGAAAATATGGTTGCTCTACGTTACGGGTACGGTCAGATTCTCTCAATAAAAATTCCAAACACAACATCTTTTTTTTTCGTGAGGGAAAATGCTCATGTTATGCCGGGCTCCTACCGACTAAAAAACCTCACGTGTCCTGCTAACAGGACAGAGAGCCCTGGGTAAGCCCTCGGAAGGATACTCCATGACTCCCAACAGACCTACGGCTACCACTGCGGCCTCACCTAGGGGGGTCCAAACACAACTTTGAATGAGCAGTCGACTAAAATGTTTATTTGTAGTTAACCATGCTTATTTTGTATTGGGTTTCGTAAACATATTTGCTCGATGGCGAACTGTAGCTTTAATTATCCCGACAGTAAAAGAGACGTTTCCGAGAACCTTATCTAACTAGGTACCTAATTAATTGTATTTGTTTCGTATTATTTTGGTCGGCAACTATACCTTTGTGAAACAAAAGAGCCAATTATTTCTTAAAAGATATTTTTTTATGAAAGGGAAATCCAGATAAAAAGATCTTATTAAAAATATCAGAAATCAATAGGGTTGACCCTTCGGATTAAAATAACAGGATAAAGAAAACATTCTATGTAAAAGGTAAACCTAATCTGCTCGTGGGAGTAAATAATAAATGTCAAAACAGTCAACTGTAACAGCAGAATGACAAAACTCGTTGAATCGAACTCTGCTATTCCCTATCAAACCCAAAATCATTAGAAGTGACCCGAATTCGATCACGGGCAATTAAAATAGAGCCTTGCGTCATTCAAATAAAGTTTATTTTACTTATTGTGTTTTACGAAAACCTTTGCGAGGTATTTTAATGGGCTTTGTGTAAAACAGGAATTGTCAACATTTTTGTTCTAAACCTATTTTGCTGGACCATTATGTTCAAATCTCCTTTCCGAGAAATGTCAGTGTGAACGGACACTTATTCGAACAATATTACAAGCATTGTACCCACAATAGTTCAACAGAACTATACATCAATATGCGAGCCATTCTACGCCGGAGTAACTGAGTTGGCAGTGGTCCAAATTTTCCGGAACAAATGTTGCCTCGTCTGTAATGACTACTGCGGAATTTGTAAATTCGTTACAAAGCATTTTAAGCGTACAAGAGACATAAATGTATGAACTATTCGAAGACTATAATAGAACGTGTACAGGAAGCGTCATTAAAGTCCTTAATGGCGTAATGGGTTAGTTCGATATTCCTTTTTCAAGGAATCAATTAATGGACGTTATTTTTAAAAGACTAGCTCTCGGAACGGCTTTTTCCTAAGTGTAACGGCGGACGAAGCTGCGAGCATATTTAAGCAAAAAAATGGATAAGTTTAGAGGATATTTTAGTTTATGATCCTTCTATTCAACTTTGTCGTAGCTTGCCTTAACATCGATGTCTATATTTTGGTAGACCAAAAAGCTATCGACATGATTATGTTCATATCAGGGGCTACAATTTAGCATAGCTCTATGTAAATGAATAGCGTGAACTAAACGCATCAATATTATCATGAAACAATAAACGGGCGCCTGAACCTCTTGAACTGAGCGACTCGACCGCAAACGGTTCAAAAATAGAACAGGGTAGTTGAACGTTAAGTCAAAACATGTTCTTTTTATCATTAATGTCAAAATGCCAAGCGATGTGGAAGGATTTTTTATAACATACTAGCTGACCCGCGCAACTTCGTTTGCGTAATAAAAGAAGAACCGTTCGACCGATTTTGTGCAAACTTCACATAAACCATCTACTAAATAGTCCGAACAAAGTCTATACATTTGGTTTGGATAGGTGAGCCCGTTCTTGAGTTATAAAATTACAACGAAAAGTGGCATTGATTTTTATATATATAGATATATATAGATATAGATATAGATTTCACCGCCTTTGATTTGAGATGTTTAGTTGTCTGCCTAGTGAAAACCAATTGCAAATTAGGCAATGTGAAATTAATTATTAGGAAAATAACAGCTTTTTATCTTGCTTACATTGTAGAGCAGCATATAGGTAACAAAAATCATAACCCTGCATCAAGAATATTGAAACATATTCAATAATCAGTTATACGTGTACAAAAAGGAACCCAGAAGTTAATTTTATCTACATTAAAACCAAAGATTTCTTACCTCTACAACTTCGCTTCAGTTTAACACGTTGCCAAATCTTAATCACCGTCATTTTCTATGAATTGCTTCAATTAAACAATCTTCAACTTCATTAATCTGTTGTACCTGAAACCAAAACAAAGGTTGGTTTATAAATTCTCAAGAACACGTCGAATTGAAAAATATATTCGAAGAATGTTTAGAAAGTAGAGAACATGGTGTCCTTGAACGTTGAGTCGATTCAATAAAGAGACGCCACATGTTGCCCAAACATATTTGGGATGAACGCCAGCCTTTGCCTGAGACACAGGGAAAAAAAGGTACCTAATACAGTATTGCGTCTGGGCTGTATTCGGTGAGGAAAAACTCAATATAAGGTGGCTCTCGTTCTTCACTCCTGCATTGTTAAGTTGTCTCAAAATGCTATTGGTTGCTATGTAAATGAATTTTTACGTCCTTCAATACAATGTATTTTCTAAAATTACGCAAGTAGTAGGTATTAAATTCACGGGCGCAACTCGCATTATCTCTGTAACCGCGACAATGTTGGTTTACTTAGTTGATTGAAATTCGGAGCGCATCGTTTCTAGCGCATTTTATGAAGATAAAATGTATTCTATATCTACTGTGTCCAAGATAACGTATGCGTGGCGGCATCGTGCGTGTGAGCCATCTACCCTCCTTTTTACCTGAACACGATCATTTTAACGTCCCGATGCTTATAATAACGTAGCTCTTGCAGCTGGCTGGATAGATACAAAAAATAAATTTACGACTTAAAAAAACAGAGAGGGGTCAGAAAGACCAAGAGAGACGCAGATTCTGTAACTGTAGGTTGAAATATTTTAGTAGGTTTGTGTAATCCAAGCTTAGATCATCTAACCACAGGATGCGCCTTACTTAAGCATTGTTTTCTGCCATTGCACATGACCATTTGGTCTTTTGGCTTTATGAAAAGCCTGTACATCAGTACATCATTTTATATGATTAAACTAGTACATTACATTGTAGTTGACTGTACAATAACAATTAACACACAACAGCCATTACGCGTTTGTCGATTAATACATTTTTAAATGCAATGAAATTTTATATGTCTTTGTGTTTCCCCCTTCACTTGTATGAAAACTGGCAGAATATTTTTGTATGCGGTGGTTCGCAAAGGCTAGTCCCGTGTTATATGGTCTAAGAATCCAAGCAATGAATTGAAATAGTACGTAGTGGCGTGGGTTAGTACTACGATTATTATTTAAATCCACGCGTTCACTGCGAGCGTAAGCCGGCATTGATTATTGATATAATATCTATCAGGTCCACTATATCAAACTTGCCAATTCCAAGTAGGTATTATAATATTATATTCACTAGGTACAACGTCAAGGACACACGATAAGAGGCGAGCGAACGAATGCAAACAACGAATTTTAGGAAGAAATACGCAGTAGACCATGCTTGTATGAAAATAATAGAAATATATTTTTAGCTTTTTATAAAAAGACCCTACCCTTTACAGTATAATCTCTTTACCAAAATCGTATTATCCATTTATAAGCGTGAAAGCGTAACAAAATACCTTACGCCTTTATAATATTAGAAAGGATTACGTTATTTTAACGTAGGAACATATATTTCTTTTCTCTGCTCAACAATGGGACAGAATAGGGTAATATAACAATAATGATTATTTGTCTAAACAGTTTACAAGTCATAAATATTGAAAATACCGAATTTATGCTCCGTAAAAATAACAAATTGGAATCAAAGCATTGTACTGTGAACAAAGCTTCTCTATTATGTAGAGAAAACTTTGAACCTCTTTTTGAACTGAATAAAATTAAAGATGCTACCGATTTATGAAAAATTCATTCATCTAGATTAAGATACTTATAACTTTTAGTTTATATATATGTACCAATAAATACTTTATATGCATCGTTTCAACACTCCGTATAAAGCTCAACAAACATTCGTCGTGTTGCATATTTTCACCCCATTTTTTGTGTTGCCTGGCCTGGTTTGACTTCGTCGGCAACAAATATTTGACTACCTGCGCTGAAGGATAGATAAAATACACACGTTTTTACGTCAACACCATTTCCGACAGACTCACTTTTTATATAAAATTCTGTTTTAAAGACACGCATTTCACAAATTGTGTCCGTATTTGATAATCATTGATATTTAGGCGTTACTGTGTTCCGGTTCATAACAGCAATAGGTTTTTGCGAGGCATGTCGTACATACATACCACAGCAGAGCACGATGTCATAAACTAATTCAGTAAATTAAAACGAATAATGTTGGGGTCGACAACATCCGTTTTACTGATTAACTAATTGTCTAAAGTAGCTGTTTCACACCTCGTGGACACGTGCTAGATTTTGATGATGAGTGATGACTGATATTTTGATATTATAATTATATAATGTAGGTAGGTAGGTAACCATCAAGTGCTACCGTGCTAATGAAATAAAAAACTGAATTTGCTGACGTATATAACATTTTTTGAAATAGGTAATCAATAAACGACTCTACAATAAGTTTATTTACGCGCTTTCGTGTAATCTTTATTTTGAAAAGTTTAAATAGAACTTTTTAAAATAAATACACATCGACGGCAATGTGCGCTAATACCTGCCGGAATGGCCGAAGCAATATTATAAAACGTCAATAATCAAAATTCATCCTTTTATATCCGACTTCCAAATGGCGCGATGATTTTTGGTGTCAGCTCACCAACAGATCTCATTAAAGATTCTAAATGTTAAATGGGACGTTCAAATCCTAAATGGAGGCTATTTAGAGACCACAGACTTATACCGGATGGACAATTACGTATGCAAAGTTGTTTTTATTCAAATGCTATCATCAAATTTCAAGTCACGTAACTTGACGTTGAAATTTTCATATTGTACTGATGTTGGCAGCGTCAGTTTAATTCTGTGAAGAATTAACTTAGACCCGCGGTCTTCCACCAACAAACTTGTACTCACGTTAGAGAGTAATTTCTAAACTGTGGCGCCTTCGTTAGTAACTATTTATGTTCGGCGGTTTTAGCTGTACTTTGATGTGCTGTTACAGTACACGAATTTGTAGCTAAATTGTTGGGGCATTTTCAGCTGCTGCCAAAAAGAAAAGTGTAATCTGAAATCGGTTTTACAGTAGAGCGGAGACGTTGATACAAAAACTAAACAGAAATACATCAGCTCATCCGATTGGTGACCACTGCAAGACATAAACGTCTCTAAAAGATCGGCAAAATATTCTATGAATTTGGTCCTTCAGGTTTGTAATGTCGTCCGTCTAGCTCTCTCAAGAAAACCTTTCGGCTCCTCCGGCGTTCGACGAGACTAGACAAAACTACAGGAAGTTTAAATATAGAATAATGTCGAAATGACATCACTTGATGACGTTCTGAGAATGAGGATCCCGGGTTTACAAAAAAACAATGTCTGCTGGTAGTTTCAAGCCGTTAAATTTTGCGTATCCATTTGTAGCCACAAAACTGGAACTGAAATCTGATGTAATCCTCTAAGACCAGTCTATTTGCCAGTCTGACTTCGTATTTAAACTGCCTAAGTCTGTTGTTCTTACGTAGGCATTCAAACGGTTGAAGGAGTGACGTCATATAGAGTTGAGCTTGCGTTTCTATTAACGGTCATTGCTCCAATAATAATTGAAACCATTTTAAACTTTCAACTGACGATGTTTTACGCACGTCGCTTTAGTCAGTGTATTACTAACGGTATTACTACTAAAGGTTCTGAAGGGGAGCGGGTCAACTATGACCAATACTCGAATGGCGTTATAAATAACTTCGTCTTCGTCGTTATTATTGCTTAAATGAGATAGATAAAACTGATTTTCTTCATGGGCAAACCTTGAGTGAACTTTGGGACTTTGGTTAGGGGGATAGCGTCATCATTACCTTACATTTTCGCTCAAAGAAGAGGTCAAACATCTAAAGAAAACGTTTAATACTTATGTAGGTACATTCCTCTTCTCACTCAATGTATTGTAAGATTCGTAAGTGAAATTCCAATACACGAGAAAAAAGACAATTATAATGATTTAGTATCTAAATAAAAAACTTCAGTTTTTAACGGCACGATCGCATGCCGTTATTCTAGAGTAATTTGAATCTATCCAATGCCATCTAGTGATAAATTTGTGGAACATAATAGGTAAAGGCAAGTTTCTACGACACCAAAATTGGTCTTGTTTCGAAGGTGAATGCGTATAGGTACCTTAAATTGATTTCTTAGTAGGGTCCCAATACCGCGGGGGGTGATAAGAATTCTGGCCCTTTTCCAAGGTTAATAACCTCACACGAAGCGCTTGAAACACAGGTACGGTTGACCTCTGCGACAGGGCTCTCAGTGCTGGTTCAATAAAATAAATACAGAAAAGTACCTGGAATTGCTTCATGAAATTATTGCAATTGACAGTACCTAGTAGGTACCTACTTTGGGTTGAATATCTAGATGTACCTAGTTATGTTATACTTATACCTAGCCCCGATGTGTTAATATTTACATGAAATATGAACTTTGGGTCGAAACACTTCAAAATCTGAACTTTAATTAACCTACAGACATTCACGTTCAACTTAGTCTGATATTGAAACTCAACAGCAGTACTGCAATATTTTACATAGAGTACCTACTAACATTACAAACTCCTGAAATTCATTAATAGTTTCCGTGCTGCAGCTGAGGTTACTTAAAACTATATTAATTGTGCACCCTCAAAGCGGACCGACGCTGCATGTTTGTGAAAGCGGACTAATTATTTAGTTCCAGGCTTCCAGTTAGTTTGGTCAACCTCAAAGTTGATCAAAACGGAGCAGAAGTTTGACTTAGTTTCTCTACTAAGATATGAGACAAATTTGATGCACATTACTTTGTAAATTACACATGGAGACTAATACAAATTCCTGTATTTACTACTAACTGCAAATATAATGGAAAGGGGGTCTCTCAGGGGAGTCATTGAGGGCCTCTACTGCTGAGAGCTTTTCAAAGCACATGACGTTATAGAATAATTTAAAATTACGGAGGTAGTAGTTGTACCTTTGATAATGTGTTCACATACTTATAAAAACGATTCATATAATTATCTTACAGATAATTAAGATACTTAAAATGCGCCAGATCTCGGCGATGTAGGAGAAATGGAGAGGACATTACTTACGGTTCAATCAAGCGTGGTTGTATTAGCTTTCGAAATACAACGCGGTACGTCGACTGCGCACACGCATGCGACGCGACGCTCACGGACGAAACGATTCAACGCGCTCACGTATCTACATATTTCAGTAGTTAATCTACTATTTACCTAATAAATTATCTTGCTAGTTTTTTTTGTAGATGTCGCATTTGACTACGAAACCCGCGGTGGAAAGTTAAGATAAGATTAATTTCAATTGAAGTAATAGCTGAAATACCTAGTTTTCTAAAGTCAAAATGGCAGTGGTTGAGTGTGAGTTTAATGTTTTTCATAGTCATATTATCACTATGCCTCATTCCTTAATAGTTCTATTTGTGCGAAGTAAACCAGTGGCTGCTAAGAGCACAGAAGGCCATAAAAATAATTGAATTGAAGTCTATATAATGGTGTAGACACTGTAGACCCTAATTGACTGAAATTGACGTAGTGCTAGATGACATACGTAACAATGGCGGAAGGTTCAAGAATGCTAAATATCAGGAGGACTGAAAACGTATTTAGAAGAGTAGGGTTTAGGCTATATACAGTTATGAATAAAATACATATGCAATTCATTTACCTACCCATAAACACGTAAGTGAATAGTACTACCTACACAGTCTCAAAGTAACATTCAACAAAATATTAGACAGTTATCTACCGTAGAACTCTACGCTCACACGCTAGCATTAGCATAAATTAAAACCGCAGCCCAATAGGAGTCGTAATAAATAAACATTTAACTTCTTTCCCATTCATACTGTGTACACAATACAGGCTCACCGGATGTCCACGTTAATGTGTATGCACACCATTGATAACAGGACTCGGTGGCGTCATAAAACCTCATTATGCAGAGGCCGAATGTGTTCTGAGATTGAACAGACTTCAAATATTTTTAAAAAAAATCTGGTTCCGATACGGGTAGGATAAGCTTTCATCGCATACCATGCGTTGCGTGTCACACTCTGTGCGGTATACGTATCTCCGTCGCACTCCACTTAGCACGAGGCCTGCATTCACATAAGTAAGCAATCCCGTACTAATTATATTGTACACACTGTATACAGTCAACCTAAACTGATCATTACAGACGTAAATAACACAATATCAGAAGGGAGGGAGGCTCTTTGTCTCTGTTTACTATAATTTGCCATTGTAAATAATATATTTACGACACAACTTAAGTACGTCAGGAGGACTGATTACGGTGAAGATGGAAAATGAAAACAGCGTAAGGAATGGTAGAGACTTCAATCTGTGCTTTGCAGATACGATGCATTTGAAGGAGACTATTTGGTTATGTGAAGAATAAATATCCGGTCATGTCCTCTGCCGTCAGGTTGGTCCCGATTGAAAAGGATAGAGGATCACAAACACCATGACATCCATAATCGTGATCTCACAACAAGGAGTGCTGAAGATTACTAAGTCTAGTAAGAAGAATAAGAAAGTGAACTCAAAAAGATCATTATCAGCATTCACGTCAATATAATATTAGATATTTTCAGGTTTGATATTATGTTAGGATGATATATACACATTGACGTGGTCTTTTTGGTCTAAAGAAGACATGATTGTGATTGTTGAAGAGCTGTTCTGAAATTGATTTGAAAGAACAGATTTATATAAACTTTAGACGATATAGAAGACAGTTAAGTGGTATACAAATAAGTGACTATTAGCGCGAAATATTTGAATCAGAAATAAGAGACTAGAGTCATCGATTTGCGGTGATCACCAGTATATTTGGTGAGCCGTATGCTTGTCTGCCACCGTAGTGGTAGAAAAAAAATGCTATTCATCTTGGATTCCGCGTGAGCATTTTATATTTTATGATTTTAGTCTTGCAAGAACCGCAACTTGTTGAAGTTTTAAGAACTACCCTCTTTTTAGGCAATTTCTCAAAATCTATTCAATATCAATGATTTTTTTTGTTTGTTTTAACAGAATTTTCGACATTTTAAAAATATCTATTTATTAAATTTGGCTTGACTTAAATTTATATGTTCCCTGGATCCACAGTGATTTTCATCTCGTTTTCAGGCGAATTCGACTTGGTTTGGTCTACTTTTACAAAAAAACATACCTAGGTAATTTAAAAAATCTCATAGCGTTTGGGTTGGCTTCAAATTATGAATTCCCTAAATTTATTCAATTGGTATCGGACCTTAAAATCTGTTGATAAACCACTAGTCCACGACTCTTCAAAATCTAAATATTATAAAATTGATGGACGTAATAGGTAGGTAGGTACGGCTTTAATCTTGTTTGAGACAAATATAGTTACACATTTACATTTATTTAAAAAGTTAACATATTCAATAATATCATGACAACAAGCATGACGTGAATCAAACATGGAGTTCGTCCAACTACAAAAAACATTGGACAACGTTTTAGGAAACTCGTAAAACCGAGCCAGTCTCTGCATACTAGATCAGGTATTTTCGAGTTGATATCTCATAAGCCCGTCGTGAGTAACACATCGATTCTAACGAAGTCGTTGTAGTGAGAGGCCCCTCGAGGCGTGCTGGTCATTGGCACGGGGCCACAAGGTCCTCGGCCGCGCATTTCATACAAATAACTGACCTAACACTAGGCACACCTTCGTACAACGAGGGTCGCATGCGTCGCACCTGGTCACAGGACCCACGCTCCTTTTTATGTAAGCTATCTAGCGTTGCCGGTTTATTTTAATCGTGTGCGCAGATGTGCAAGCGCAGGGGTCGCTCGTCGCATACGAATATGTACCCTACAGCGTTAAGCCGAGGGTGCAGATAGGATCACGCCGATAGCCAGGCATGAGTTGTAAACAAACCAGGCGAGGGCAATGGCTGCCTGCCACTCCCCGCCCTCTACCGCCGAAGCGACGCCATTCAACCGGGAAGTTCAACATTTATTTTTAGCGTTCCATGAAACTTCCAATGCTGATAAAATAACGGAGTTGCCAACATAAGCTTTACAATGATCTGCGTGTTTTGTCTTTTATACAATTTGTTACCATATTACGTAGGTACCTAGGAACATACTCAGAAATCTTGTTTCTATTAGTAGCTGTCTATTGAGTCTGTAATAGGAGTAATCGGAGTTTTCAGTATCTCTACCTTAACTATTAGTAGTTAATATTGCTCAAATATTATAGTCAAGTAGTCCTCTATACGCGTGGGCACATCGATATATTAGAAAATGGGTAAATGCCCCATCGAGATGACAAAAAGACATCTAAAAAAATGGCTCTACATCCTGTATGCAGTGAGCACACATTTAATCTATTCGCCTCGTCCACAGGAAATAAAACGGTTGGACTGCTATTTTTGTAACCGGTTTCATGAAAATAAAATATTGGCTTTACAAATACAATTATGAATATGATGCGCAATTGTAGTCGAGGGGAGACCAGACCACGTCTCGGGACCAGGTGCAGGATAGGGGTGAACAACCGCTGTAGTGTGACAAGTATCTTTACTTGTTTGAATGTGAAGCGGCATCCTGATGCTTCCGCGACCGTTACTATAATACTCGCTACTCGAGCCATCGGCATTGACATTGAATGAGCGCGGGCCGCCTGCGCTAGGGCCAAGAGCACCAAGAGCGTCGCGCGTCGCTCGCTCGTACGCGTAGCCGCTCGTCCAAAGTTGTGCCAGCGCTCGGCGCGGCGGCGGACACTCGCGAGTCAATGACCCGAG
Organism: Miltochrista miniata; assembly: GCA_933228765.1. Classification (NCBI taxonomy): domain Eukaryota; kingdom Metazoa; phylum Arthropoda; class Insecta; order Lepidoptera; family Erebidae; genus Miltochrista; species Miltochrista miniata. The sequence continues at coordinate 14,871,786 of OW121747.1, read as the reverse complement.
GGCCGGCGGAGGGTGCGCGCGCACGCAGCCGCGCCCCGCCTTTATTTATTACGCTACGCGCGGCGCGCCCGCGTCGGCGCCGGCTCCGGCTCCGCGCGGCGCGGGGCGGAGGCCGCATTCCGCACCGGGCCCGCTACGGTGGACGCTGCGAAAATAACGTACAGCGCCGGCGACATCGCGTCACGCACGCATCCACTCACTCTTTAAAATAAACTAATATCAAACTTACTCAGTTTCGGGAAGAAGACGCGAGCACGTGCGCCAACCGCGTGTAGCACTCGAACTTTTTTCGGCTCACAGGCACCAAAGTCACTGTCAATAACGGCAACAGTCATTTAGAACGATATTCGAGCTTCTCGTAAAGGTCGCCCCATCTCAAGTCTGTATATAAGTTATCACATAAGTTCACATGGCGCGCGCGAACTCTTTCCGCCGTGGACGGTGAGGAGCGCGTCAGCTCGGATGGCGGGATGACGCATTAGTGAGCGTGCGGCACGGCCACTCCGAGTGCGGCACCGACGGGCAGCGCGGGGCGCCCTCCCCCCGCGCCCTGCTCCGCGCCGCGGCGGGCTCATCGACCGCGGCCGCGGCGTGCTGTGCCGCTTACGCTGCCTGCCTACTCGGCTCGCGTCGCCGTCGCGCCGCAACACGACACTGCCACTACACCGATCCGACCCGCGCCCGATACACTACACTATTGCTCTCCATGCCACATGATCAAACTCTCCCTATGCTCTCTAGCACCGGTCTCGGCGTCAACAAACAATGCCGCACCTTTTCCCGCATTTCGAGCCCGCCAAGAAAAGGGCTGTCTAATTCACGGGCTTCGCGCCCTATGAGTTGCATAAGCGTTGGTTTTACAGTTATAAGAAACGTACGCGGAAACTACACGTTGTTTTAGCATTCATAGATAGAATAAGGGCTCGGGAGCCACATGACGATGTTTTACTCTACAGCTATAATACCTTGTCGTGGCGAGATGAAATGGCAGAGAACTCGGGACCGTTACGAGCGCGGTCGTTCTTACCTACTCATGCCGCCCTCCTATCGACCGCCCGAAACGATTCGGTAACGACCTAAGAAGGGAAGGCGACAAGTCAACAACCACGCTCTCGTACGATGAACGACTCTACATCTATACTCAGTCTATACAACTTCATATAATATTGCGAGTCCTCAACTCGTCAGATCATACATACCTCCTATAAAAATTATATCGTATTGTATTGTTTTATTAAGGTTCTGTTACGAGTACAATACTGAATACACGTCATTCATGTAGAGTCGTTGCTCATCTTAACGGAAATATCAAAACACACAATCTGCCACATCCACTATTGTACAACATCAAACGGCCTTTGCTTTTTCTGCAGCATTCAATGAACTAGTTTTTACTCATTGACGCTTGAGTAAATACGCCTCCGAATAAGAATTGAAACGTGCGATTGTGGCCTCTCTAACGAGTAGTTATTTGGATCAGACGCCAGCGGCCGCCCACTGACTCTTGCAACAGCTAGGACTCGTACGAAATCAAAAGTGCACACGATGACTGAGGCATTCTTAATCCGGCTTAACGGACCGCTTCTATTCAATCTTTTGCTGTGATTTTTTACAACTTATTTACACTTTATTTGGAAAAAAGAGGGAATAAGTACCGTGGGAAATTTTTAAGTTTCGCATTGCATTGTAGAGTTAATTTTTTTCATCCGATTATAAAATGAGTAAATATGTAATATCAGGTAATGATTAATTCGAGACTTAGACTATTGTTGTTAAATAGTCTAAGATGCGAGACTACTCAGATTTTCCGCTTTAAGGGTCTTCGAGGTCTAACAAAACCTTTAGGTACATAAGGATAAAAAAGAAGTGAAGAATTTAAAGCTGCAAGGAATGAACTTACTTGTGGAGGAATGGGTAAGGAGTCCCTTCGACAAGCAAGGTGAACATGCCTGGCTGGCAGGTCGCCATTCATAGAATGAATGACAGTTGTAGATAAAATATTCAAGCGCGAGAACTTTCATATCGTGAAGCTTGCTCTACAACCGTGCGGCTACGCACCCGTTGGACCTCATAGTTAAGACCCTATTTTAAAAATACCCATACGACCTAATCTTTGGGTCCGTTTGGACCTCATTGAAAATATTAATATTAACGTACCCATTGGACCTCTTTTTTAGGTGGTCCTAAAAAAGAGGTCAAAATATAGACCTCATAATATTAAATTTAACGGTAAACGGGGGTCCAATTGATCACAATTATCAAGGAGGTCCAAACTTTGAGATCCAACGGGTGCGTAGCCAACCGTTCTTCCCATTATGGTAGTCATCACAGTCTCAGTGAAGAATACATAGGTATAAACAGCTAGATGAAGCAAAAGCTACTTTATATAAAATTTTCAAGACATTTTCAAGACCCTACTACTTATTGTAACGTTATTGGTAGCCAGGCTTAACGTGCCTTTCGAAGCACGGAAGTGCTTGTTAATGAAAGTCCCACAAAGCGAACACCCCTCGCAGAACCAGCCGTAGCGTTAAGAGCCTTAACTGTGAGCGTTTACATAACTACGAGGGCTTTTAAAAGAAAATTGAAAATTAATAATTGAAAGCAATTTTCCATTCAGGCCAGCAAAGTCTGTTATTCACATTGTTCAATAGCTAGGGTATTAAAGAGTACGATAAAAAAACCGGCTAAGTGCGAGTCGGACTCGCGCACAGAGGATTCCGTAGCTTCCTAAAAACGGCAAAAAATCACGTTGATTGTATGGGAGCCTCCCTTAACCTTTTTTATGACTTTCGTATTTGTTGGTTAAAGCGGCAACAGAAATACATCATCTGTGAAAATTTCAGCTCTCTAACTAACATGGTTCTTGAGATACATAACAGCTTCGTGATGGACAGTCAGAAAGACAGACGGATGGCGAAGTCTCATGCTCATGGTCCCGTTTTTATCCTTTGGCGTACCGAACCCTAAAAAGAAAGACGACACCAAGTGTACCTAAGTAATAGTAACTATTCGCTAGACTAAAGCCCACCACATGCGCTATATAATGAAAGAAATGTCACATAGTTTCCATAGTAGATTCGTTTCATTCTTATCAACTAGCTAGCGGACGTCACGTGGTTTCACCCGCGTAGTTCCCGTTCCCGTGGGAATACGGGATTAAACTATAGCCTGTGTTCACCACAAAGAGTGTAGCTTCCCAACAGCGAAGAATTTTTCAAATCGGTCCAGTAGTTCCGGTCTTTCGAAGCCTATTCGATGCAAACAAACAAACAAACATATAAACAATCAAATCTTTTCTCTTTATAATATTAGTATAGAATACATTACCAGATGTGTTTAGCTTGGAAAATAAGTTACTTATAAATTTTTCACTAGCTGATGTAGCTAGCTAAACTTTTGTGTTATGTATTTTCATATTGTTTACTTTTCAGGTATACGATGTAAAATGTAACACTTACAACATGGCATCGATGGGATTTACATATACATTTGGGTGATAAGCAAAGCAAAACAATATTAAATTTTGGTATAGATGTGATATATCTAGCTAAATATTGTTGGACATGCTGCATTACCCAATGCGGGACATGGCTTACGCAAAGAACATTATAAAAAAATATAGTAGAATACGGGAGTAAAATATAGTAGAATACGGGAGTAAAATATAGTAGAATACGGGAGTAAAATATAGACTATGTTCACCGGTGATAACGTAGGTTCCCAACAGTGAAAGAACTTTTTGTATCATTTCAGTAGTTTTGAACCCTATTCACTATTTCATACAAACAAACAAAATAACAAATTACTATTTTGAAAAGCACTGGAAAACACGCATTATAATCTTGAAACGTAATGGTGGTCAAAGTTCATTACAAGACTTTTCTTACATATCCAAACACAATTACAATACGATGTTCCATCACGAATTTCCAGTTCATATCTTCCGGCTCCATCATCAAATCAGTTCGATAGTACCATATTATTGTATTGTCATCAGAACTACATACCTATAGCTGCCAAATTTCATGACGCTACGATCCTTGGAAGACGGTTGAATTAGTTACCTTAGATCTCATTATTACATACCTAGTTAGTTACATACAGGTCGACCTAATAAAAGCGTGTAAAAAAACATTTTAATATTTCCTCTTTATAATATTACTATAGAAATAGCATTATCCAAGCGTCTCTCAGTAGTCTGAGAGGCAAATGACAAGGCAAGCATACCCTGCCTACGCACAGCATACTGAAATAGCGACGCGTGCGCCCGCCTGTGACTCAGCAGAGACAATGGTCCTCGGCGTCCCCGCCACGACAGCTTTCGCCAACGTCAACATGTCATTGCTTCTATTTAGCTAAGACTTAGATATTATTTCTATCCAGTAGATATTATACATTATGGACCAATGGACTACCAGATGGCAACAGCGGCTTCACACGCGTTGAATTCTTCCGAAACCCATTAAACTTATTCCGGGGATAAAAAGACTTTAGACTATTTGTTATTCCAGATATAATTTATCCTTGTACCTAGTTTCAGCTAGATTCGTTCTATAGTTACAGCGTGAAAGACCAACAAACATTGTCGGACCACCAGTCACCACATTCATACTTACAAACACTATATGACTTTGATCTAGTAGTCGTGAACGTTATCTTATAATATTTTTAATATAATACGAAAGTTAGAAATAAACGTTCCTTGTTTATAAAGTTCAGAAAATCCGAGCACAATTCTCCCGTTGTAACTCTAGTATGCGATACCTAATAGGATTAGTTATACTTAAGGCGTCCCTTAAACGTCCTTGGGTACAAAGAATAGATTGATATTTTTTTTATTGTACGCTTCTACATACAATATTATTTTACAACGAATCGAAGCTTTTCAGGGAGAGTACAATGGGCGCCCTCTTCCAGATAACCTGTGAATGAAAAGAGAATGAAGAGATGGAAGCAACGAAAGTGAATGGTGTACTGATATAATATAAACTATGTATTTTATATATCTTTAGAATTTTTTTTATTATTTACATTGAAGAAGCAAACAAACATTTATTGTTAAAAATTACAACGAAACATAATTATTACATAATATAATAATATTACAACTATCTAAACTAAATTTAAATAAAACCCCGTGGAATTGTGTCCAAAAGACTAGCAGTATTACCCCTTTGAATAGAGTATACGAGTATTCACTCAGAGAGAAAACGGCCAGCCCTTGGGTCACCAGACGACTCAACTAGGCACTTTTTCAAAATCTTAAAATTAATCTATGCGCATTGTGACCCCATGGTTTCGACACCGACTGGGAGAATACTGAAAAAGGAGGAATGTGCTTTCTTTTTAAAAATGTCTTGTCTCGCATTTGTATTTTAATAAAACTGTAAGCAATTGTCAAAGAATATCATAAAATGCGACGACTGTATATAGTATCGATTCTTCGATAGTCGTTCAAATGAGACATCTCTTTTTCACTCTATCTCTCTCTTATCACTATTACTGTAATAAAAATAACTAATATATTCGCGGACTGGGTACTTGGTCATTTTGAAAACAGTGTATAAAGTTCTTCACTCACGGCATCCTTGATCATCGAGAAGAAAAAGTTAAGTTTAAAAACTTAGTAGGTACTCTCCTCACCAGACAGTTTTCAGAAAATTTGAATATTTTTATCGAATTCCAGATTAAAGTTTCCAGTTTAAAGAACAGAGACATTCTGTGCAGTGTTCTTCTTTACTATTTTCTTACCAGAAATATTACTGAGAGCAAACTGTAATTTTAATGAGCTGAAAAAATAAAATCGTAAATGATTCTAGCAACCAGCTACGAATACAGCGAAACTTAGTTGGCAGTTACGGACTTACGGAAGCTTGCAGGGGGGGTTGATGTGGACGTAATAAAAGCGCTTTTCCAGGGCGCGGGAAACTTAAGATGCGGTTATCTTTGGGGTACGTAATGGTTAGCCAATGGGAAACCAGGTTTACATACACATCTTAAAAGCTATTGTAAGGGGTTTTCCCACAACTTAAACTTAAAAAATAAGTTTTAGCCCCTCTCTATAAAATAGATTGCAGAGGGGCTTATAGCGAGACTTTGTCTGTAGTCTGTGATTCTGTCACGTGGATCATCTGTAAAAGTTTGAAATAAAACGAAAATGACAATGTCAATCGGAGTGAACTTTCACTTCAGAGGGGCAGTTGGGTGAGACCGTCTCACGGTTTCTTGTTTTATTTATCAAATGAAACCGCAACTAAATAGATCAAAACATTATAACTAATCCAGCAACTACATTAACCTAGCCAACAGTTAAGAAAGATTTTTTAACACTCCCTCCTTGAAAGGGTTTAACGGAGGCTCTAATCCGACGTGGCCAATGTCAGATTAAAGCCTCCGACATCAAAAACCCGGTGTCTAAACTAGTCTACTTACATCTACTTGATCCGCAGACTATTACTGGTAACGTAACTAGAAAAACTCGTAGCCTCGTTTTATTATCAGTAAAAATACCGTTCTTCAATTTCAAATCAATATCTGCACAACTAATGAATCTAAAGTGACAGTCATCGATTTCTACAACACGGTTCAATCAAAGAATCTAACTTATTAAACTTATTAAAATAAGCCATTCATCAAATTCTATTTCATTAAACTCTTACGAAGTCAGTCATAGTACCTACCGCGAAGTTTCAAGTGGTTTGAAAACATTTTGTTTCGCAACAAAGATTCAACGGGTATAATAATTTAATTTTCCTTAGTTGAAGGGCTTCTACAATTGTTAGGAAAAGGTAAACAATTTTCAAAACAATATTTATTACAGCACAAAAAAACCGGCCAAGTGCGAGTTGGACTCGCCCATGAAGGGTTTCGTAGCAGCAAGTAACATAATATAAAAGTTCTTATAGTTCGTTGTAACTTTGACTGATGTTTTAACACGTTCGCAGTGGTAGTGATTTCACTAACCGGAAATTGCGGTTTATGACGTATTAAAAAAAACTACCAGCTCTATCTCGTTCAAACTAATTTTCGTTGGTAGTTTTTATGGCAATGTACATCATATATTTTTTTAGATTTATCATTCTCTTAGTTTAGAAGTTAGAGGGGGGGGACACACATTTTTCCACTTTGGAAGTGTCTCTTGCGCAAACTATTCACTTTAGAATAAAATGATGTTAGAAACCTCCATAGCATTTTTGAAGACCTATCTATAAATACCCCCACACGTATGGGTTTGATGAAAAAAAAAAATTGAGTTTCAGTTCTGAGTACCCCCAAAATTTACTGCTTTTTTTCTAGTTTTATATAAAAATCTTAATGCGGTTCACAGAATACATCTAGCTACCAAGTTTCAATTGCATAGACCTTATAGTTTCGGAGAAAAGTGGCTGTGACACACGGACGGACAGACAGACGGACAGACAGACGGACAGACAGACAGACATGACGAATCTATAAGGGTTCCGTTTTTTGCCATTTGGCTACGAAACCCTAAAAAGGATTTGCTTTATGATTTCATCATGTGTAGTAAACAGTGTAGTACTCCTGTAGTAAATAGTTTGAAATACCGGAGAAAGACGGTGGAAAATACGTAAGAAATAACATTATTGGCAATTCTGATGTTTCTCGTAGCTGACATGGAACAAGTCAGCCCACCACTGCCCACCGTTGGGCTGGAAGTACGGGCCCACGTCCTGCAGAAGCTATTTCTATCATTTCGGTTATGGTACAAAATATTTTTATGGAACTGGGTACATAGGTAGCGGTCGAAAGGGCGCTGACTCTACTACTGTTGACCAATTTTAATAGAGCTTTTAACACGTAAGGGTACCCCACCAACATATCCAAGGCCCTTAGCTTACTAACTGACACCCAAGGGTATTGTATACATACGCACTGAGGAGATTCAATTCCGCTTTCGAAATATAGCTACATACGAGCCCGCTGCAAAACAAACTACATAATTAGATGCAGCAGAAATTATTTAATACTCAACAATAGCAAACGGGTGCGACGGCTCAGAACGTAGTTCCACATTTCGGTGATAGCGAAATAATAACTTCTCATCTTCCCCTATCAAACCGTATCACGTGGGGGTCAATAAACCTCAGCTTCCCCTACCAGATGTAATTATACATAAAAGTATTATAAGAATTACAGTACAGCTGTTCAGAGTTATTTACAAAGACGACGACGAACACGAACTTTGCAGACAAAACATTGTCGATCGCTTGAGTCGCTTGAGCTCTGCTCTCGCAAATTAATATTTCATTCCAAGGAAACTATAGGTGGATATACGTTTCAACATGTAAGGATATGACTCTATGTATTATTAAGTACTATCGAACGGTCTACGTTGGGATTACGAATAAATATGGGTACGATGGAGCGTTACTGGGGTCTCCGGGGCCCAAGCTAGCGTCACCAGGACATGGTAAATATAAGGAAAAATAGCAACAATACCCTATACCAATACGTCTGGTCAGAGTGCTAAGGTAAGCCTAAACACCCTTCCGAAATGAAATGGGAGAAGCCTAAGTCTAGCAGAGGATTGATGGATCGAACTGACGGACTGACGAGGTAGAGTCGGTATATAAAGTATATTTATTTTATTACGAGCCACCACAGACACCGCTTGGCTTATTCAATAAGTCCTGGTGTTGGTCATTGCATGGGTTACAATATTGGTCAATCATCACCCGTCTTGGTTTCACACGGAAATATTTCACAATGAATGATTTTTCGAAAGCTATTGAACCGGTGGCGAATACTACTTACTTCAATACAGTTATAGAACCTGATGTGCAAATCCTTGTTCCAATGCCTGAAACGCCAACGTGATCATACGGTGCCTCTAATACTGAGATCCGTCCGTAAACAGATTGGGATTATGAGACGCGAAAGTTGAGCTGTTTTCAAATATCGGCAGCCAGTAAGTGATTATAACATGGTTGAGGCCAGGGCGTGATTTTTATACCAAATAAGCAGCAAACATGCATATGACTCAACTGTTTGAATATGGTCACTGTTGCCCAAGGACGTCTCCTAATGGAATAAAGGTTCCTCAATAAAAATGTTCTCGCTGTTTTATCACAAATTTGTCATAATTGCGACTAGACACCCGTTATTCGTCGAAATCAACATTACAAACAGAGCTTGAAACACTTCTATACCAAATAGAACTCCTGTTTGGAATCAGCTCGCCGAAAAGGACAAATTACACGTCCGTACTTACGCGCCATATTTTTTAAAAGAGATGCAAAGCTTTCACTTCAAGTAGCTCGCACGCCTTAACAAAGAAATCTTTTTAATTCCACCCTTAAAGTGAGAGTAGGCAAAGCCACGGGATACAGTTAGACAGTTATACAACTTGCGCAAACTCGACAAAAAAAACACTATAAAACTGAACAGAATCTTTTGGGACGTCTAGCTGGGTCCTTAAAACCATAAATGGGTCGACAGGTAATATTTTTTGCTGGCCCACGACCCTCAAAATCGTTAAGATAGGGTCCTCAGGTAATATGAACTTTGAGCTCTGCTTAGATCAATATAATCTGAACGTTGGTTCCGGTAGCATTCGGTTTAAATAGAAGTTTATTGTACCACCAACGGTATACATACTTAGGTCCACTAAACTCTGACTGGCCACTTGATTTAGTGGTTATGGTACCTGTCAACGAAACCTTAGTATTTTAATCAAAGGATTCAATGGATTTAAGTATCTTTTTCGATGGATGTTTGTATGGAGAGTAATGTAATGCTAATATTATCAAGGTAATACTTGCTTCCCAAGTGAATACAGATGAATCTCAATAGAACTGAATTTTAACTGAATTGAGAACCCCTAAAAATTTCCTAAGAAATGCTATTTAATTTGAATTAATTTTCTTTTCATAAGTCGAATACACAAGCGCCGCTGCGTCCAATTTTCCCGGTCTTTTACTCTTCGGTGACCGGAATAAAACCATTGTCCCGTCCATAATAATTTACTCAAACATTTGAGTTTATCTTTCCCTACAACACTCGCTCATAATATATGTATTATAAGAACAAATTTCTTGAGCTGTTATTTAAATATTCGAAATGTTATTGTTTTCAGTTGAAAAACATATTGAGCAGTTATTTAATTTAATGGCGGTTGAATAATTATTGCGACAGTAAAACATGGACAGTAATAAAAAATAAATTAATTTTCATTTTATCATACAATGTCAATTCTAAAAATAATTGAGCAGTCCAATAACTGAATGAGCGGTAAAATGATGGAATGAGCAGTTCGATAAATAGTTTGTTGTGTTAACTGCGGTTAGGTTAGGTTAGAAGGCTTACGCTTCGCTACGCTCCCGCATTAAGCCTTTGTGGTTTTTCTTTTTTATAACCATGCAGTAATAAGTCATTTTTCTGCGCTTCTTGTTCCTAGTACTATTTAAGTACTATCTCTTTTATTTTATTTTACCACCTTACTGTTTATAGAATTGCTTAGAATAAGATTTCTTACCGCCGACAAATTCCGATTTATACTGCCCACACGTAACCGCTCGTTCAATATGATTTTTACAGCCCATTTAATTATTCTCCTGCTCAATTATATATTTACTGATCCATTTCATTTTTTTAATACTCATTTTGGTTTACTTAACTACTTCGCGCGAAAGAGAGAGAGAGAGAGAGAGAGAGAGAGAGAGAGAGAGAGAGAGAGAGAGAACGGCAGCGCGAGTGTGGCGCCTCTGGTGTTGCAAACGTTCATAGTCTGCGGTGACCACCGGTCCTTCTGGTGGGCCGTATGTTGTCTGCCACCTTAGTGGTATAAAAAAAAAACTTAGTTTTAACAAAGTAGAGTAAGTATTAGGTAAGTAACTTTAATGTAGAAAAATCTATTAGTCCCGGGTATGAACCGAACCCGCATCTTCCCCGTCTTACTCTTTTTCTAAGTATTTAGGCTATGACGACTTACTTGGAACTGACGAATTTGTCCATCTCAAACGTTTTGAAGCGTTATGAGGTGGTTAGATTAGTCAGTAGTCAGTCTTCATAGCTTAAATATTGGTTAAGCGTCTGCATATGAGGTGAGTGTGTACGCGCCATCATCTCATGGGGATCATCTATACAGCTACAGTGTGTGGGACTTCTAACCCAAGAAGGGACATTTCTACCCACTAAATACCTCCTGTTCCTCCACATGCCGTGCTGCAACACCGCGGGCCTAGCAAGCTCACCTGATTTGGGGTCAATTACTGGTCAACTGTCAGGATATTTGTACATCAACGATAAGGTGCAGTACCCTATACCCCGCATCCATGACCCAATGTTCCAGGGTGCACCCCCTAAGTTTGATTTCCACTCCTCCAGGATAGAAATTTACCTTGACCGATTTGTAAAAAAAATAGAGATGAATGAATGAATGAATGAATGAATGATAGTTTATTACAAGAAACATGGATGACTTGTTCTTATATGTAGTCTACAGTTACAGCATGTTTCGTCGGACAATACTGCATGTAATTTTTTTAACAAATTATTTCTAATAACATTATAACTATAGGATAAGAATAACATTTATAAATAACAATAGTTTTGTCACATTTTAAATTTACACCTATCAAGTATTAAAATTTATCAGGTCGATTATACATTATAAACTTTCAGTCAAAACTAATTTCTATAAATTATACCATTTTACCATACCGTCCGCGGATATCTATACTAATATTATAAAGAGGAAAGATTTGTTTTTTTGTTTGTTTGTTTGTTTGTTTGTTTGTTTGTAACGAATAGGCTCCGGAACTACTGGTCCGATTTGAAAAATTCTTTCACTGTTGGGAAGCTACACTCTTTGCGGGTAACATAGGCTATATTTTATTCCCGTATTCCCACGGGAACGGGAACTACGCGGGTGAATCCGCGTGACGTCCGCTAGTTAATTATAATTGCGTCAATGTTAATTTTTACATGTCCAGAATACATTCATCGAGTAGAAACATTTCTCCAAAAGCCATTCGTTAATACGTTTTTGGAATGTGTTCCTCGGCAATTCCCTTAAAGATTTAGGTAACTTATTGTAAACCTTGATGGCCATGCTTTTTTTTTTTTTTTTTTTTTTTGTTTAACTCGAGGGAAAATCCTCATAGGATGTTAAGCCGGACTCTTACCGACTAAAAAACCTCACGCCACGCCTAACAGCCTATGGTTGAGAGCCCCGGGTAAGCCCTCAGGAAGGATGTCCCGTGACTCCCAACAGACCTACGGCCGCCAATGCGGCCTCGCCCAGGGGGTGGTTCGGGTGCAATCCCGCGTCTATGGGGAATTTCGGGTGTGATCCCGCTTCTAAGGGGGGGGCGTGCATGAGTTGCTCACGTCACGCTGCCGTCATGGGCCTGCTTCTGTAAGGACGGTGAGCGGCCCTCTCACCGTCCTCAGACCCCCGGTCATGGAGGCCGATAGTCCTCGGCGAAGACACGTCGGCGGCGCCCAGGGCGCCGACTGCGGAACTCGGGTGGGAGAGTTCTCTTCCGCACCCGGCCCGCCGCCTCCTTCGCGAGCATGACCTGCTCGCAGAAAGAGGCGGCGCAGTCCCACTTACTCCCGCTGGAGAGCATGGCTCGCACCATGGCCTCGAGCGAGAGAGTGTCCACGCCCAGACCCACTACGAGGACCTGGCGCTGTTGTGCCCACGCCGTGCACTCCACCAGCGTGTGGAGGGCCGTGTCGTCGCTGCGGTCCTCGCAGTGCTGACACTCGGCCGTGGTTTCCCGGTGTTTTCGCCACAGATACCTACCGATTGATGGCCATGCTACCACAATTTTTCTGATGAAAAGCGCTGCAGGATCTTGTAACAATGAGTCTAGTTTTATCCCTGGAGATGTATCGCTTTTGATCACAAGCTTTGGGGAATATTATTTGATGTTCTCTTACGAACAATGCTATCTCCAGGATATAAAGGCACACAACAGTAAGAATCCTCGTTTTTTTAAATAACGGTCTTCAAGAATCGAGGGGTGCGGCACTACATACAGCCCTAACGCATTTTTTCTGTGATATCAGAACTCTGTTAATATCGGTGGAGTTACCCCATAACAGTACTCCATACCTGAGAACAGATCCTATATATCCATGGTAGGCATACAGTGCTGAATTGATTCCTATCTGATTCTTTATACTCCTAAGTGCAAATACAAATTTGTTTAATCGTGTACAAACACATTTAACATGGGCTTTCCAATTACAATTCTTGTCAAGTATTATACCTAAAAATTTCATTTGATCTACCTCTTGTACTATATTTCCGTCATAAGTAATATTTATTGTGTCATAACTATTTTTATAATTGTGAAATTGGACTAATTTAGTTTTGTTCAGATTAACCGTTAAGTTGTTATCATCCAGCCAACCCGTTACAGTCTCAATAGTTGTCCTGAGTATATCACTATAAGTATCAAGATCACGTTCCTCTGAGATTATTACAGAAATGTCATATGCGAAAAGGACACACTTGTGCTGTATAGTTTTTGGGATATCGTTGATGTAGATGAGGAAGAGCAGCGGTCCCATAATACTGCCTTGCGGCACACCATATTTATTAATTTTATATTGAGACTTAAAGTGACCTGTAGTATAGTTTTCACAGATTCGTTCAACTTGAACGCATTGTTTCCTATTAGATAAGTAACTGCGTAACCAGTCTAGCGCTTGGCCTCTTAATCCGTAAAGTTCACACTTATTGAGTAATATTTCATGATTCACAACATCGAATGCCCTGGTCATATTAAAGAAGATAGCGGTAGTGCGTAACTTTTTATCGATACCCTTCGTTATAGAATCTATCAGCGTAAATGCAGCTAGGGTTGTGGACTTATTCTTTTGAAAGCCGTTTTGTTCTTCTACGATAACTTTGAATTTTTTGAGAAAATCCATTATGCGATTATACATTAGTCTCTCGAACAGTTTTGAAAGTGTAGGGATTAAAGTTATAGGCCTGTAATTAACTATGTCGATTTTATTTCCTTTTTTGTGTAGTGGTTTTACGACTGAGAGTTTTAGTTTGTCAGGAAATATTCCTTGGTCAAAAGACAAGTTCACGAGTTGTGTAAGGACGCTCGCGAGCTCATTACTACATTTTTTCAATATTGGCGTCGAAATACCGTCGTAACCAACGGAATAAGTATTATTTAAGGTCTTAAGAATCTTTAAGACTTCAGTTTCCGACGTTGGAGTAATAAATATTGTTGGCACTACTGTTTTCAATAATGTCAAGTTTGGTCTAGGATTTTTATCTATATTCGTTGTGTTAATAAAGTAGTCATTGAATGCTGTAGCTATATCTAAGGGGGTCTGTTAATATTTTATTGTCAATTTCTATACTCTTTACATATTCTTGAGCTTTAATGTTACCAGTTCTTTCTTTAATGAGCGTCCATGCTGCCTTACATTTATTTTTTGCATTTTGAATGTAGATTGTGTTAACATTTAATTTTGATTTCTTGATACAGTTTTTTAATAGTTTATCATATTTTACGTATTTATTTTTATTAGTTGGGGTCTTATTTTTGTAGTAGTTATATCTAAGTTGTCGTTTCATTTTTGTTGACTTTTTAATACCTTTTGTGATGCATTTTGGAGTTTTGTAATCTAAATTTAGTCTTATTTTAATCGTTGGGAAACAAAGATCATAAAACATTAGAAGGGTTTCATGAAAATAGTTGAACGCTTCGTTGCAATTTGGTTCATTAAATACATCATTCCACGATAGGCTTGATAAGCATTCTTTGAATTTAGCTAAGTTAGCACTATTATAGTTACGTTTCTGTATATAGCAGTTTTTTTTAGGTTTCTTTTCTTTTATAGGAATTGTTAATCTTTGCGCTGTATCACGATCAGACAAAAACAATCTAACCACTTCGCCCATGGCCCCATTTATGTTACTGATCAAGTGATCTATACACGATTTTTGTCTAGTAGGTTGATTAATGTGCAGATTCAAGTTATAATTAGCCAGTATTTCTCTTAAGCTCTCACTTTCATAAGATTTTTTAAGGTGTTGATGTTAAGATCACCCGCTAAAATTATGTTCTGCACTGATTTTTTGGTCAACTGTTTTAAACTAAACTATCAGTTTATAGTTTTGACTTTTACTTTACCTACTATGTTCCATTTATTCATAGCGTGTCGGTGTCTGGAACCATATATACTATACTTCACCAGCATAAACCCTTCTCTTTAAAAAAATACGATAAAATATATTTTGTGGTTAAGTTTTCAGCAACGAAGACCACAGACAAATTAGTGTTAAGTATATCTTAAATCACGCCAAGACCACACAACTGCACTGTTTAGGATTATAAGTTCGCATTTTTTGTCGATAGATGTTGTTGTTCGATTTTTGAAATCGCGGTATGGTTTCGTTACCTAATTAACTACAAATACTTGAACAAATATTGTACGGTGCGATTCCTAGAAAGTGATTTTGCTTTATTAAAAAACACGCGTTTCTTCAGCGACGCAGGACTAAAAATTGTGTTTTATTATTTGCACCGTTTGGGACCTGGGAATCGTCAATTCCTGTTCATGGTCCTTCGAGCCGGATGGCATAAAGGTGATTTTTCCAGACCCGCGTGATTAGCCCCGCATTGTGTCAAGGATTACTGAGCAGCACTGTGCGCTGCCCAGTAACGGTATCCTGACAGCGAACCGTCGATGGTGACGACTTCGAAATTGAGGATCCAGCTAGTGAGCTGGAGGGACACAACGAGTGGGAGGAAAAGTTTCGAGCAGGCCTACAGAGGGCGTTCCAGTTGCAGTTTCGATAGCTGCCTACAGAGGGTGCCACGTAAAGTATTGGAAGTGTGGAACTGTGAGTACATTATTTTATAATCCTAGCAAAGAAAAGTGCAGTGAATTTGAACCTTATTGTATTGACATTTTAGACTTAGTAATTTAGTGTGGTAGTTTAGGACTTGTATAATTTTAGGTGAAAAGTGGTTCAGACGGGGAATCCATGCCGGATTTCCGTCAGATTTTAATAGCTCAAAGACTTAGAAAAATCGGCCACAATTAAGACTTGTAAAATTTGAACTTTGGATTTTTTTCTGTAAAATGACAGGAACTGTCTGAATTGTTGAAGGTTACTAGTATTTGTTTTTAAATTTGCACAGGAAATACTTTTTGGTTATTTAAGATGGAATCTTTAATTTCCATACAGGAAAACATTAAAGCTAGTATGTTAAAGGAAAGAACCAACTTCAAAATGTGTTCTAAGGATCGGCTCACTGTTTCGTACATACAAACGCGTTTAGAGAACTTAGAGCAACAGTGGCAAATGTTTTATAACACCAATGTTAGAGTTATTAGTGAAATTAAAAGGTCGGAATTACAAACTTCCGAGTACTTTAAAAGGGATGTGTATGACGAGGTAGAGGAATTTTACATTCAATGGAAAAGTGATATGAAGGATATGTTACTTCAGTTTTCAACACATTGTGAGTCCAAGGAACTGAAGCCTAGTACTCATATTGCTAAGGTTAAGTTGCCAGAAGTCAAAATTCCTATATTCTCGGGGAAATATACGGATTGGTTAACATTTAGAGATTTGTTTGTCGGTTTAATTCATAAGAACAACAATCTCGATGATGCACAAAAGCTATATTACTTAAAGGGTCATTTAAGCGGGGAAGCTCAGCAATTAATAAGTAACATTAATATCACAGCCTATAATTATAAGATTTGTTGGGAAAAATTGGAGTTAATGTATAACAATAAAAGATTTCTTGTAAATGGTATGTTGAAACGTTTATTTGGTCAAAAAACTTTATCTTGTGAATCAGCATCTGAAATAAAAAACTTGATTAGTACAACCAGAGATTGTTTAGAGTCTATAAAGAACATTGGCATTGACATTTCGTCGTGGGATATATTCATTATATTTTTGATAAGCTCTAAATTAGATGGGAAGACTCGGAAAGCTTGGGAGATGAACATCGCATCTGATACTTCTGATAAGTTACCGACTTTCATGCAATTCGCGGACTTTCTAACGGGACGGTTTCGAGGCTTAGAGAGTTTGGATAATCCCAAGTCGAACATGTCAAAATCTTTCCAATCATTTCATGTAGCAAAGAATTGGACTAAGGATGTAAAGTGTACATATTGTTCTGAACAACATAGAATAAGTTATTGTAAAAAGTTTGCTAAGGAGACTAACAATGCTCGTCGTGACTTCGCCCAGGAAAAGGGTTTGTGTTATTTGTGTTTAGGCAATAATCACTCTGCTAAACTGTGTAAAATCACTTTTAAATGTGCCATATGTAAAAGACGCCATCATACTTTACTTCACCCCAGTGACGGTTCGGGGACTGGTGATGATAGTAGTTTAGTTAATGGTGGGTTGACTACCTCTGCTGGTAATAGTAATGGAGTAGAGGATAGTTCAACAGGTGGTGACAATACCGTTAATCAAACGGAGGGGTCTATTAGACCAATTATTTCATGTCTTTTGACAGGTGTATGTTCAGATACGGTTCTGATACCAACAGCTTTAATTAAAGCTGAGTCAAGAGATGGAATTTATCGTGTGATTCGTGCATTAGTAGATCAAGGATCACAAGGGTCATTTATAACCGAGTCTATGACTCAGTACTTGGGGTTGAAAAAGGTTTCAACAAAACATATTGTAACAGGTGTCGGTGGAAGTAAATCTGTATTGTCAAGATATACGGTTAAGGTAAAAATACGTTCGAGAGTTGATCCTAACTTTAGCATGTATGTGAGTGCTCACGTTTTGAAATCCATCTCTTCTCTTCTTCCGATTGTGAAAACAAAAAGGGTAGAATGGGGAAAGTTGGACGAGGAAGACCTAGCTGATCCTGATTATCACAGACCCAATGAAATAGATATTTTATTGGGTGCTGAGGTATTCAGTGAAATCATCGGTGATGGTGTTAAGCGGAGTACAAGTGGATCACTCGTGGCTCAGAATACAACCCTTGGTTGGATTCTGTCGGGCATCGTGGAAAAGGACAACTTAGATGATTTCTCTTTGGATGCCTCTCTCACTGTCATGTATTCTAGTGTTACCGAGGATGATCAACTCTTAAGAAATTTTTGGGAACTGGAAGCGGAACCCACAAATACTAAACCGTTGCTTACTACGGAGGCAAAGGATTGTGAAAAGTTGTTTGCGGGTACCACAAACGGAGATCCAAACGGGCGGTGCGTAGTTAGGCCTCCATTTCGTGAAGTTGATCGTATCTGTGAAGAAGGTGACTCAAAATTGATAGCTTATGAGAGAGAGAATAGTTTAGAAATTAAGTTGTCAAATTATGTACAGTTGAAAACAGAGTACACTAGGGTAATAAAGGAATATCTTGAACTTAACCATTTGGTTCAGTTAAAACAAAATGAAAATAAAAGCTATGTTATGTACTTACCACAACACGCTGTCGTTCGGGACGACAAGCAGACTAAGAAGTTGCGTGTTGTATTTGACGCATCTTGCAAGGGGAAGCATGAAGTTTCGTTAAACGATGACTTCATGGTTCGAGTGGGAACCTTGCAGCAGATTGCTATAAATGACGGTGGATATTCTCCACTGGCGGCGAACATTATTCATCATGATTTTTACATGAATGATTTAGTGACTGGTGCAGAAGATCCTAAAACAGTTTATACTATTCTTCAAGATATAATAAATAGAGGTGAGTCACTAAGCAGCATAGAAGCAGCAGAAGGGAAAAAGGACAAGGAAGCAGGCTTAAAAATAAGGATAGACAGTGTGACTATAATTCTGGGACTTACCTATGATCCGCTCTCCGATGTCTTCGAGTCTTCGGTAAATCTTCCTCTTCTTACGGAACCTGTAACTAAACGCAAAATTGTCTCGGATATTTCGAGACTTTTTGATCCTTTGGGTTGGTTGGCACCTACTATCATCTTGGGAAAAATGTTGATACAGAAACTTTGGTTGAGTGGTGTCGATTGGGATGAAGAAGTTCCAAGTAATATTTATAAGGAATGGATAACATACCGTGAAACCTTACCTTCTTTAGTAGATGTGAAAATCACACGCTGGTTCAACACTCTGTCCAGTAACGTAAAAGTAGAGCTTCACGGTTTTGCTGATGCGTCCAAAATGGCTTACGCGGCAGTGGTTTATCTTAGAGTTGTAGACTCAGCAGGTAACATTCGGGTGGCATTAGTAACTTCCAAAACAAAGGTATCTCCTATACGGCAAGTGTCAATCCCTAGGCTGGAGTTATGCGGCGCCGTTCTTTTGTCTAGGTTGATGGTTGACATAACCAACGCTATAGATATAGAAGGGCTTGAATTACACGCTTGGACAGATTCTGAGGTGGTATTAGCGTGGCTCAATAGTCACCCAAGCCGTTGGAAAACCTTTGTCGGTAACCGGGTTGCAGAGATATTAAACACATTGGAGACAAAATATTGGTCTCATGTACCTACAAAACAGAATCCTGCAGATTGTGCTTCTCGCGGCATCATGCCGTCTGACCTAGCTTCTAATTCTTTATGGTTTAATGGCCCGGAGTTTTTAAAACAACCGGTAATAGAGTATAAAAAGCCAAAACATTTAGTTACCAAGTTAGAACAGGTAAAAGTACATATGGGCATCATTGATTTTTCTTTGTGGAGTAAGTTTTCGTCACTACAAAAACTGATGAGGATAGTGGCGTATTGCAGAAGGTTTTTGTACCATAGAAAACTGGTAACAGATAAACCACGTGTCAGGTATCTAACAACCAAGGAATTGGAAGAAGCTATGGAGGTATGTGTAAGAAAAAGTCAAGATGAAGATTTTTTTGAAGAGATTAATGAAATCAAGAAAAAGGGCTGTTTACAAGTGAATGGAAAAAAATATAAAGATCTAAATTTATTTTTAGATACTAAAAACCTACTTCGTGTAGGAGGGCGATTAGAAATGTCATCTTTGGAATACGATCGGAAACATCCAATATTTCTTTCCAAGGATTCTTTTCTAACGACTTTGTTAGTAGCCGATGCCCACCGAAAAACGATGCATGGTGGACCTCAAGCAATGATTTCATACCTGAGAACCCGATTCTGGATTGTAGGTGTCAGAACATTGGTCAAGGCGTATTTTCGAAAATGCGTAGTTTGCATTAAACATTCGTCAAGAGCAAGAACGCAATTAATGGGTCAATTGCCTTCTCAACGAGTAACACCTAGTAAGCCATTCCTTAACAGTGGTGTGGATTATGCTGGACCCATAAACGTCAGAATGTCTAAAGGTCGCGGCAACAAGACTTACAAAGGTTACATAGCTCTATTTATATGCATGTCTAAACGCGCCATTCATTTGGAGGTAGTCAGTGACTTGACATCTAAAGGATTCTTGGCAGCTTTTAGAAGGTTTACCGCTAGACGTGGCCGTTGTGCGGAACTACATAGCGACAATGGTTCTAATTTCGTAGGAGCAGCGCGCAAATTAGCGGAATTGTTTAATGAGGAGAAATCTAATTTTATACAAGAGATTTCCGAGGAGCTTGCAAATAATGGCACCCAGTGGTATTTCATTCCACCACACGCTCCAAATTTTGGGGGACTGTGGGAAGGGGGGATCAAGTCCACGAAATACCATCTTAAAAGAGTCATTGGGGACTCTCCACTAACATACGAGGAGTTAGCTACGGTGCTGGCTCAAGTTGAACCATGTCTGAACTCAAGGCCACTCTCGTATGTAGAACAGCAGGACGACTTAACTATAATAACTCCAGGTCATTTCTTGGTTGGGGAGTCACCAGTGTCAGCGCCGGGTAGAGATTTTGAAGGCTCAAACGTCACTTATCTCAGGCGTTGGCAACTCACCCAACGAATGGTCCAAGGATTTTGGAGACGATGGTCTCAAGACTATTTAAATCAATTTTTACAGCGTCACAAATGGGCTCACCAAATCCCGGAACCGTCAGTAGGGGATGTTGTTTTCATAAAGGAGGACGATTTGCCTCCTTGTAGATGGTTATTGGGTAGAGTAGAACAAAAACATCCAGGACCTGATGGTATCACGAGAGTAGTTACTCTTCGTACTAAAAGCTCTTTTATTAAACGACCTGTATCAAAGTTATGTCTACTTCCTGTAACTACGTAGGTTAATTTGTGTTTAGAATTTAGGTTTTGTTTGTGTATTTGTATAGTTATAGCAACTCTATTTACATTGTTATGAGTTGGCCTACCACCAATGGTGTATTGATGTGCATTTAATTCTGACTTTCTTTTCTTACCAGTTGGATTACATTGATTTTTTTTATCAAAGAAAAGGACATTCGACAGTATGTCCTTGGTGGGCGGCATGTTTAGGATTATAAGTTCGCATTTTTTGTCGATAGATGTTGTTGTTCGATTTTTGAAATCGCGGTATGGTTTCGTTACCTAATTAACTACAAATACTTGAACAAATATTGTACGGTGCGTTTCCTAGAAAGTGATTTTGCTTTAATATAAAACACGCGTATTCTTCAGTGACGCAGGACTAAAAATTGTGTTTTATTATTGCACCTTTTGGGACCTGGGAATCGTCAATTCCTGACCTGCTACGAGTTTTGGCACCAGACTGAACTATTGAAATCGCAAATATTGAAATTTAAAAAAAAAGCGCCGTGATCGATGTGAATGGGTAATTTTTTTAAGAGTAGAACTAACAATAGTGACTGTTTCACATAATTTACTCTGGTATAGACAACAATACTATTTTCAGAAATTGCATTAAAACTATGTATTGTGTCATTAATCTTTAGAACCAACATGACCACCATCTATTCTTTACTTCGTCAACTAATTCGATGAAATCGATATGGGGCTTCTTCAAATAGGAACCCTTTCGGATGAGTAGAAAAAATTGTTTTATGTATGAAAGCGTAACAAAATAGACATAGATTTCTTTTTGTATTTGTGGTTGTTAGTGAATGTAGCAAAATAGGGCTTTACCAAAATTTTCGGGACCTCAAGCTAGTTTCAACTGTAAGCAGTACACCAGATGACTACCGGACCATGGCTAAGAGAAACTGCTAGCCACAGACATGGTGTTCATCCTCACACCTTGGGTCTGATAGGGACTTTCTTCCGCGAATGCTTAGATTGTGGATGATCTCCCTACAGCCAGGGTTTGTTCAAAAGGGGTCTTAGAAGGTGCTTGCAGGGTCGGCAGCGTGAGTATAGAGCCTCCTGAGGCTCCCCTTGTAATATCAGTATTACAAAGGTTCATAGGCCAAGAGTAAAGCTTGTCTGCCACTTTCGTGGTATGAAAAGAAAGAAAGCTCCTGTCAGTGTAAAATGGTAAGTTTGACTTTCTAAAATTAAATTGGGAGAGGTCCAGCAGGGCTATGCGTTATGCAAGGGTTAAGTTTAAGAAACAATTCTATCCTTCTTGTAAATTAGCATCGACCTATAACACTTGTACTATGAATTTTTTTTCTATGGCAGTCCCTAGTCCGAATACCTACATCTCAACATAGCCAATACTCACTCTAACTCGTATTACTTAGGTACTACTCTCACAGGTCTACCTGCAGAGCGATAGCAGGACCGGACCAGTTCAAAAAATTGAATTAATCAATAATTTCTTTTATTCGTCAAAAATACAAAGCTCGTCATACGGAGCGCGACTAGGCATACCCTCGGGTCATCAGCATGAGGACCATCGTTTTGCCTATTTATTCAGACCAGCTCAAATGGTGGCTGTAAATCTTTGGAAGTAGCCCCACTATGAAGGTGGGCGGCATTTATTTGACAATTTAAATACATATAACAGAAAAGAACATCTAAATCCCCCCCCCCCGCTTTTTCTCTTCATAATTCGCGGAACTTAAGTTAGAATGTCGAGATTGATTCTTCTTCTCTTAAATTACTGGCCCTTTGTTTATCAAACATTCCTAGGAAAATATAATCAGTAAAAAAATGGCGATACACCAATCTCAAGTCCTAGAAACTCATTCGAGATTGCTTTAAAATTGTGTGTGCGTGTAACATTCACGCGCGATTGAAGTAAAACTTCTTTGCTATTGACGGCATCAAAATGTTATATATTAATTTCATTCATTCGAATTTTGAATAGCGAAAACGTAGTTTCCGCTATTCAAAATTCGAATAGTAAGCGTTACTTCCGTCAGAAAAAAAATCTGAGTTACTCCCTAGTCGCGCCTAAAGAAGTTTTACTGCTAAAACATTGTATGGGCAATTTGACCATAAACTGACTTATGCCACGACAACTACACTTAAAAAGTATAAAAATTAAATCCAGTACTTTACCGGAACTAACAAATGAGTTGTATCGTATAACTACATAATTTAGGTATGTTATCTGTGGTTAAACCCATCGTTGGGCTATGCGCTACGCTAAATGAATGACGTATTCTGTGTGCCTTATACAGCGTATTTTCAGTTTCAAATAATAAATTTGCGTAGGAGATCAAAAATATTTTTGGAAGATACCGAATGGAAATATTTTGTAGGCTAATGAAAAATAAACGTACCTAAGTGTGTTTAAGTGTGTACCTATGTACATAAAATATTATTTATATAGGTTCCGTACCTTGTTGTGAGGTTTTCACGGAAACTGTTTATCAGATAACTTCTAATTTATTGCTTTTGGGCTGTCGGATTTTATAGCGCATTTTTTTCATAAAGCATGTACAGTAAAAACTTTAGGCTTAGCTTCCCCTTAATGGGACAGCCTGTATACCGTTTGAACCACCAATTTAGTTCATCAAAGAGCGGTGCGGTTAGTCAAATATTTTTCCAGTTGAATGCTCAGCAAACGTGGCTAGTGGCACATACTAATGTAATGCTAATTATTACGCCGGACACATATTAATTTAAATACGGCACTTTAGCACTGCGGAGTAAATAGCTGTGAGCCTATACGTCGCTATAGGAGTACCTACAGGACTTTGACAGTCTTTTGCTTGAGACCCCATAGGTATGTAGTACATAAAATAAAAGTTGCCAGCTGACGCCCGCGACTAGTGAAAATCTTCTGAAAATAGATAGATACCTACCATTGATAGCTTAGTTTACTGCGTTCAGACGCCAAGTCAGTAAAGGAATTTTATCTTAAAACTAGAATTTTTATCGTTAGTGTCATGACATGATAATTTTAATTATAAGTATACCTATCAATTATTTATCTATGTGCCTATTTGTCAAATTAAATAGGTAGGTATCTACGTTTTGTTTTGTTATGGTAGGTACTTAAATTTTTCATTAAGGATTTGACTCAAATCCTTTGAGGAAAAAGAAAGTAGGTAGTAGGTACTTCATCTTCTGAATACGTATCTGTTCTGGATTTCAAAGGTCTTGGTACAGCCTTGACTATATATAAAAACTGTTAACATCTACAAACTAAAATGTCGAGCAGCGTATAAAAAATGCATTCGCGTAACTCATGCTTAACTTTGGTGAAGCAATTTAATTTTGACAAATTTTAATCATAATTTAAAATGACTGGCTCACTGAAATAAAGTTCGTTGTGGAAGCGAGGGCTCTCAGATCTGTCAAACCCGATAAGTGCAGAAACTTTGGCGGCCGAAAAAGATCGATCGCTTTTCGCATATTTTTACATCTGAAGCGGAGCAGAGCAGACACGGCATTACATCAAGCTTAATAATATTTGAAGACTAAGAAGAAATTAAAGTAATAATTACGTTTAAAAAAACACCTAATATTTAGGTTTATGGTCTCTTGAAGCTGTGAACAAATCAAACATCTACGTTAACGGACGGACGGACGGATATATGTCCAAGTCGCTCTTGTCCAGTTTTTGTACGTTTGCAAATCTTCATGGATATCATGCCGAATTCCTACCAGCTAAAACAACACGATGACCTACGGTAGGGAGTCCCGGGTAGTCCCCATTTTTTAAACAAATGAATTACGTCACTCACTCATTCACCTGATCAAATGCAATATCAACGTTCAGAGATAGTAGCTCTATCATAGGTGTAGTATCCTGATATTGTCTACCAAAGTGATAGACAATATCAGGATACAAAAGTAGACCTTTAACACCCTGCTAGATCAACCCAGCGTAATAAAAAAAAATGCTTGATTCACACCTCAAGTTTAAGCTAGAGGACGTAGCTGATCTGTTGCAAATCCTGGGGACTGTTGGGAATCCTCGGGATATCCTTCCGAGGGCTAACTCGGGGCTCCCAACCGTAGGCAGATAACGCGTGGTTTTCAATTGGAATCTATGACGAATGTTCCACATATTAAAAAAAAAGATTAAGACAGCTGATTCTCCGGTCCTGACGGATATTACCGTATTCCTTTCTCTCAAACTTACTTCAAACCTTGCAAATATTTTACTTCGCTGCATTACTACCTACCTACTGCATGGAGATTCATCCTATTATATTGCCTTTGTGAGAACAGGTCTTGCCATAAATTTATATGCCTTCAAAGATCCTACTAACTTTATAGCCAGTGTAAAGATTTAATAAGATATTATGCAGGAATTTCAGAATGTCAAGTAAATTGATAACTGTAAGATGTTGATAACGAGATGCTACAAACGTGGGCAGGGTATCGCGAATAGTTTCTGCATAACTTAAGTTGAGTACACATCAGAGACACGATTGTCTTAAGACTGACTTTTGCTTTACATTGAAAATCCGATCGCTCCGATATTATTGGTGTATAAGTCGGCTGCCGAATATCACCATGAGTCCTGGGGACATCCTTCCGAGGGTTTACCCGGTGCTCCCAACTGTAGGCTGTTAGGTAGGATACGTACGGTTTTTAGTCGTTAGGAGTCCGGCATAGTAAACCTGTAGGATTTTTCTCACGTTAAAAAAAGGGCGGTTAGTCTGTGAGACGTCTCTTTAGCAGTTTCATACATTATGTAAAGCGGTAGTCTGTCTGGACACAATCCTGTTGCCAATGTGCGCTCTGCCTTAGCTGCAAAACCTTGATCGGACTCGCCCGACAGCATTCTCAAACCCTGTCTTGCAATACAGCTGCATGTACTTGCTTACGATAGCTATCGTATTTTTGGTATCTATATCTATCTGCAACTAGTGTAGTGTAGTTCTGTAATCCGGTACTCCTGGCAGTAGACAAAAAAACTATTCTATCTCTCAAGTTGGGTCAAACTTTACAAGGTGTGCAAATTCGTTTAAAATCGGTTTAGTACTTTAGGAGTTCATCGCGAAAAAACAATGTGGCGCCTAATTAATAAAGATAAAACCTCACTCTACTTACTCTAACAGATATTGGCAATTAATTTTATTTATTCCATTCAAATCATTTATTTCGGATTCAGATCCATTATGGTTTTAGTAACAATATAACTTAACCTAGTGTTAGTATTATTATTTGATTAAAGAAGAGAAAAGAAAATACATGTTTAACAATCAATCAAATCAGCTTATGGCAGTCCACTGCGCAGCGTAGGCCTCCCCCAATCCACGCCCCATCACACAGTCCAGTGCCTTCCGCATGCAGTCACAACCTCTCCCAGATCTTCAGTCCAACTGGCGCATGGCGGGTGGGCGTCACATACAAACATATAGTCACATCTTCTTACCCCAAAGTGCAAGCAGTGTTACGCTTGCTCATTTTACCAGTTGTATTGGCAACATTATCAGTTGTTGAATTTTTCCAACCACGTCCTTCAACTTGACTTCAAAAAGACTATATGGCTGACGGCCGCGGCCGGTACTAACGATTCATCGTGCCTTGTGAAGCACGCTCCTGAAGCGAAAAGCTCCTAAATGATAATACCTTGAATAATTTTGTAAGATTCTTAGCAGTGGTCTTTTATATAACAGTGGGCTAAGTACGAGTGCAGTGTCAAGCTGAGACAAAAACATTGCCTTTACAAGAATCGGTCCTAGGGCATCACGATTCTGCATAAAATTATACTTAGATGCTTACCAGGTATGGCTGCTTCGGTGTGTACCTGTGTTGAATACGCTGATTACCAATAATGTTATTCATACACGACGATAGAGCATTCGATATGTTATGTATAAGATACATAGTATGTACCACTCGCAAAAAATTCCTTCTATTATAATAAAGACGAAAGTTTAAACGTATGTGTACTCTATCACACTCTAACAGCTGTAAGGGATGAACTTTGGTACAGGGGTAGATTATAGTCTAAAATAACACATAGGCAACTTTTTATCCCTGTAATAACTTCTCACGGGATGCGGAAACGGAACCATCACACGCAGCGAGACTACTGAGCCGCGAGCTCCAAACCAGTCAGTTTATTTATGTTTACTTAAAAGTATGCACTACTCGTATTTTGCCCCATTTATTCATTATTAAAAAATCGCATGGGAAAAAATGTCTACCATATTTCATGAAAACGGGGACCGTGAAAGCTTATTTCAGCTAGATGTCACTATGCAAAAAATATCCCACAATTTTATTTATAAACACTATCTTTTACAGAAACGTACAAACAGTCTCATATTTTTCAGAGTGATCAATACGCGCATTTTATCCCATAAAAGGGGACATCAGCGAGAAATATGTCAGAGTGAATAGGGTTATCAGTAAGAGAGAGACAGACAAATCGACCGTGGGAACGAGTCAAGTGCCAAAGTACCTATAACTGCATTTGAGCCTCGGGCGATTCAAGCAAGGCGGTGCGGAAAAAGTTGTCCATGTAAGTACTCAGTCATGCCTTACGAAAAGCTCGTAAAAATAACGGACCGTTCTTATGTGCAAAATGTATACAGTGGAAAGTTATAAGACAATGTCAGCATCAGTTACAGTTTACTTAAATTTTGACTGTCATTGGCCCAGTGTTGGCGGCTCCCGTGTTGAGGTTTCGAGGTTGCTTCCCGGGTCGGAACATTATATTTGTGTGATTCACAAATGTTTGTTTCAGATCTTTGTGTATATTAGGTACTAGCTGACCCTCGCAACTTCGTTTACGCCACATAAGGTGTATAAAAGGACAGGTACCTATTCTTTCAACAGTCTCATGGGAGCATATGAAACTGCCCTGTTTGCTTAATCATTCTAAAACAATTCAGTCCACTGACGGAATTATTTTACAATAGCCTTAATCATTAAGCTCTTTTATGATTAAGCCAACACGCCAGTTTAGATTTACCCTCTCATTCAAAGGAACCCTTGAATTCTAGGTTTGGCGAAAGTTGAGATGCCTCTAATTTCTGAACCACAAAACCCTCAACCTTGAAACTTATGTGGAACAATGCTTAAAGTACCCCCTTTCTGACACTAAAAAAACATTTGAAATTGGACTACGCGTTGAGCAATTACAGCTGAAAACCCATTTCAAAGTTCATCCCCTCTCCTGAAGGAACCGCGGAAAAAATTGGGATCAAAAGTATCCTAGAACCTTCCTCGGATCATAAGCTCAGATTGTGCCAAGTATCATTCCAATCCATTCAGTAGTTTCGGCGTGATACTTATTCGGGATACAGACAGACAGACAGACAAATAGACAGACATGAAACGTTTAAATTACGTTTTCGGCTTCAGTATCGAGAAGATAATGCCCTACAGTTAAAATTTTTAAAATATCTTCCATGTACAGACTCTCGACCCTCTACAGTTTTATTATAAGTATAGATTAAGTATGTTAAACAGCTGTATAAAACGCATAGCAGTTGGGTTAGGTTAGGTCTAAGTTTTTTTAACGTGTGTTAAATCCTGCAAGGATGCTGTGCCGGACTCCTACCGACTAAAACAACACCAGCAAGTTGGCAGTCCCGGGTAAGCCCTCGGAAGGATGACTCCGGAACTCCCAACAGTACCTTACCTACTTAGTGAAAAATGTCCCATTATATATGATCAGATTCAAAGTGAAAATTAAGACATATGATTTGAATGTCACAGAAAATGGAAGTTTCCTTGCTTCTTATTCGAGTTATTAGGACTTTCGATTTTAAGATTTGGTATTAAAGTTTATTTAATGGGCAACATTTGACAATTTAATTTCACAATCATTTTCAATCAAATTATGTACCTACTTGTCTTATTTTGCTCCTAAAATTTACCAAAAGAAAATAATAATGGGGCAGGGATTCGCCTGATGATTTTTAAAATTCACACTTCTTTGAAGTCTGTATCGATTCATTCACTTTCTGCTTCATCATTCTCATTATGAAGATAAAACTGACAGTCGTAAAATTTTACCTATTAAAATGACGTTGAGTAAACTCACTTGTTTATTTACAAAAGTACTACGAGTTTATGTATCTAGTAAATAAATTATTGCTGTTTATTATAAACGAGTGGTTGTGAGATTTTGTTACCTGGTACTTTTTTCACAGGTTCTTCCTATTAGTAATAGCTAATCTGGCAGTAAATGTAGAAGCAATAATCTTGACGCTTATTATATCTGCCACTTTGAAACATACTACTTACTTTTTAACCGACTTCAAAAAAAGGAGGAGGTTCTCAATTCGTACGCTATGTTTTTTAAGCTATTGCATAGCTTCTATCGCGGGCCTTGCGTGGAGACCGAATCCAGAAATTGTGTCACGAAAACGAGTCACACTCTCGGCTACCTTCGGCCACGTTCGTGTATCTAGTCTAGCACTTCATAATTTTTTTGTTTACGTCAATTATGAACTCTGCAGTCGTTATATATTATGTCAAATAATCCAAAAATTGATGCTTGCACCCAGAATCGATCTTGCGCCTTCTGCGTACCGATCCGCGTCTTAACCACTCGACCAAAGTTGAATTAAGAGTGCTGGTCGAATTTAGAGTTCATAATGTGAAATGACAATTTCGATGCTGTCAATTACATTAGTTGCTGTCAATTTACTTCGTCTAAAAAAAAATCGATTATAGGTGTATAGGTATTCATCATCTATGTACAACAGTGAACTGTACTCGTATAATTTGTGTAAAAAGTGTTTTAAATATGAATAAACATTACACATAATGAAGAAAGTCACGAAAAATAGTGAAAGAAAATGAGTGAGTAGGTACTCTATATACATACATTTTATTATTATTATTATCACCAATGCAGTATTATTTTTTGTTTTGTTAATTTATATATAATACTACTATAAAGATAACCAAACCCGGGAGTACGTTCCCATGGGAAGCGGGAAGAAAATTTCACGCTGACGTAGCCGCGAGCGCCATCTATCCCATACCTATGTAATTTAAACGTGTCATAAAAGTCACAACAATACCATACATGCATATTTCAAAGAATGTCTATTATTACCATAGATTTAGAATGTACAAGATAAACAGTGTCAGATAGAAAACGAAACCAAAAAAGAAATATCTATGTGTGAAAATGAATATATGAATATCTATATATGTTATTTAATATCAAATTCACACACTGAACTCGACACCATCGTAGAAAATATTAAATTTTCCATTTTATTCGTAAGATCACTACAGAATATTGTAAAATATGAATGACATATTATCACCACGGGTGCTAGGGTGATAAATTAAGAGTACACAAGTTGGTATCTCTTTTCCTCTCGAGCTATGTGTACTGGTAAATGAGGTCTCGCTCGCACGCTATGTGTATCTTTTGAGAGTAGCGAAAAATTCTAAATCTATGAATATTACCATAAAATTTGTTAAAATAGTTTTTAAGTAGATAAGAAGAAACCTATTGTTTTTTTCTTTTAACTAGCTGACCCTCGCAACTTTGTTTACGTCACACAAGGTCTATGAAATTAGAGGTATTTATCAATCATACTCATCAAGTAGCGTGTGAATCTGCCCTGTTTGCTTAAATAAAATAGAGCTTAATGGTTAAAGCTATTCCTCAGTATAGAATTTTCCTCAGTATAAACAATTTACATACAAACACCAGCGTGTTAGAATTTTATTACATGTATCAATGTAGTAGACGACGTGTATAAAATGACATCAATCAAATGTCATCAATATTCTGAAAAAGAAATTAAAAATAGAGTTCACAAACTCTTTTGAAAATACATACTGTACCTACCTTAGAGGATCGTTATGAAGATAACAGGATAGTTAACAACCATCCATAGAAAATACACTCGAGAGCAATGAATCCGGGTCACTTAAAGAATGTTAAAAATCTCGGAAACTAAAAATGATAGGTTAATGCAATAAATTGTATTTAATAGACAATGTAATACTCCTTAAATGAAAGTAAAAAAAATATGAGTCACCATACATTTTATTAACACAAAATTACATAAAGAAAAAACTGCCGATCTCTCCTTAAAACAAAAATAGGAAACATGAAATTTTTGAACTTTATTACGATTTTCTTGAATTTTAATACTTCGTATTGCCTCCTCGTGCTTCCATTACTGCGTTTACGCGGTTTGGCATGCTGTACACCAAGTTCCTTATACGATTTTGGGGAATATTCTCCCATTCCTCTGTGAGAGCAATTTTGAGCTCACGAAGCGTGATTGGGGGAGGGTTTCGTTGTTTTACGCATCTGCCTAGCTCGTCCCAAGCATGCTCGATCGGGTTGATATCCGGGCTGCGCGCTGGCCACTCCATACGAGTAATGTTCATCTCTTGAAGGTAGTCATTCACAATCCTACCTGTATGAGGTCGGGCATTGTCATGCATAAATATAGCATCCTCACCTAAATTGACCATAAATGGACCAACGTGATCATTGAGGATTTCTTCCACATATCTTACGCTAGTTAAAGAGCCGTTTTCTATGATCACCAGCTCTGTGCGACTTTCAGAAGAAATTCCGGCCCACACAAGTACAGACCCACCACCGTAGGCTACTTTTTCTTCGATGCATGCTTGCTTGAATCTTTCCCCTGGTCTTCGATACACTCTGTGTCTTCCATCGTGCTTGTAGAGCATAAATTTTGATTCGTCGGAGAACATAACTTTTGACCAATCTTCAATACTCCAATTTACGTGGCTCTGGGCATACCTTAGTCTCGAAATACGATGCCCACGCTCCAGTTTAGGGCCGTTTGCAGGTCTAAGGGGTTTTAAGTTAGATTCAGCAAGCCGACGTCTTACTGTCCATGAACTTGGGTTACTTCCTCCGAGGCGTCGAAACTGATTGGTGAGTTCAGTTCCTGTGAGAAAGCGATTTCGAAGCATGGTGTTCACCAAGTATCGGTCTTCTCGTGCTGTGGTACACCTGGTTCTGCCCGTTCCTGGTCTGCGTAGGTTAGAACCAGTTTCTTCGTAACGTCGGAGAACTCTTTGTACTGTTGACAGCGACACACCGACAGTCCTGGCTGTATCGCGCTGACTCCGGCCGGTTTCCAGCATTGTAAGTATTCTGGTGCATTCTTCAGGCGTAAGCGACATAATTTCAGCTTGATTAATGAATATAGAGCACTATCAACATGGTTTATGTACCCACATAAATGACAGATTACAAACAAAAGCAACACCAAATGCTGTAATTTCGTAGTTCCATCTTCGAAAGTGGCCCTTTTTCAAATTTGATTTTTTTATGATATAACTTTACAATAACTAAGAAGTTTTAATACCTTCATTTAAGGAGTATTACATTGTCTATTAAATACAATTTATTGCATTAACCTAGCATTTTTAGTTTCCGAGATTTTTAGGATTCTTTAAGTGACCCGGATTCATTGCTCTCGAGTGTAGATGGTATAATGCTGAATACCGCAAAGAACAATCGGCGCGGCATAGAATGGGGCCTATACTGATATCCTGGAGGATTTAAATGACGCCGATGTCCTGTGCCTGCTGAGGCACACACACGCCGTCATGCATGTCTGCAGGACAACGTGCAGGACAACGAGCAGGATGAGGCAGCGAATGGCTGGACTGAAATTAAAATCGACAGACGGCAATAATTCACGTACCTCGGGAGTGTCGTGTCAGAAACTGATGGGATAGAAGAGTACCCTACATCATTTCGAGTCTCGCCAAGGCCAGAACAACCTTTACACAGCTGCGCCCCGTAGGCAGTTGCGGAAATAGACACGAAGAGTGAAACTCAAAACAAAGTAAACGTTAAAACTGTACTGCTAACTGCTATACGGATGCGAGACATGGAAGGTCACTAAAGTAAAGACATTTCGCACCAGCTACCAGCTATAAGTCTTCGTCAAACGCTGCCTCCAATGGATCCTCGGTACATACGGGCCCGAGAACATCACGAACGTAAGACTATTGGAACGCTGCAGTGAGACCCCTATCCACCAACAGATCAAACGTCGGAAGTGTAGCTGCTGCGCTGGATTGGACACACGCTGCAAAGGGACCATGATCACATCATACCAAGGCAAGCCTTACTGAAACTACTGGTAGGGTTTCAAAAACTGTTCGATGGTAAGTAGGTACATTTATTGATAGTGGCTATAGGCTACATAACATAATGCTAAGATTAATAGGAGTGGTGCAGCAATGAGGAATGTTTCGAAAACGGAAAACATTTAATCGTTATAAGAGTATCCGTTGCGCCTCTGCGTAAATGGTTAAAGTTACATAAAAATAATTTATTACAAAATAATTGTTCTTCTTAAAAAGTTCTAAAGCAAAATACCTATTATGCTATTGCATAGCTTCTATCGCGGGCCTTGCGTGGAGACCGAATCCAGAAATTGTGTCACGAAAATAAATCACACTCTCGGCTACCTTCGGCCACGCTCGGCCACGTTCGTGTATCTCGCACTTCATATACCAACGTGTACACGTGAGCGTTTGCATAACGTGTACCTATGTATATGAAGTGAAGTAGGGTGAAGTGGGGTGGGCTGAGGTGTGTAGGGTGGGGTGAAGTGAAGTGGGGTGTGCTGAGGTGAATTGGTGTGACTGTGAGGTGGGTGGGGTGAAGTTAGGTGGAGTGGAATTTTGGCCTTTTGGACTTTGGCCTTTGGGACTTTTGGACTTTTTTCCTTTTGGACTTCAGGACTTTTGGACTTTTGTACTTTTGGACTTTTGGCCTTTTGGGCTTTTGGACTTTTGGAATTTGGTTTTATGGACTTTTGGACTTTTGGACTTTTGCACTTTTGCACTTTTGGACTTTTGGACTTTTGGACTTTTGGACTTTTGGACTTTTGGACTTTTGGACTTTTGGACTTTTGGACTTTTGGACTTTTGGACTTTTGGACTTTTGGACTTTGGGACTTTTGGACTTTTGGGACTTTTGGGACTTTTGGGGCTTCTGGGACTTTTGGGACTTTTGGGACTTTTGAGACTTTTCGGTCTTTGAGGACTTTTGGGTCTTCAAAAGTCCAAAAGTCCAAAAGTCCAAAAGTCCAAAAGTCCAATAGTACAAAAGTCCAAAAGGCCAAAAGTCCAAAAGGCCAATAGGCCAAAATTCCAAAAGCCCAAATGTCCACAGTCAAGTAGGTACTTGGTACTTTACTTTGTTGAACATAGGCCTTAAAATCTTACTTCTTGCTAATATTATAAATGCGAAAGTTTGTGAGTGTGGATGTTTGTTACTCTTGCACGCTAAAACCGCTGAACGGATCGGGCTGAAATTTGGTACAGAGATACATTATAGTCTGGAATAACACATAGGCTACCTTTTATCCCGGGAATAACTTCCCGCGGTAACAAATTTTACGCGGGCGAAGCTGCGGGCATCAGCTAGTATTCTTATATAGAAATAATTATACTAGCATAGTTGGTAAAAAATGCTATGTAATAGCTTTACCGCGGCAGTCCCCGAGTGCCACACGTCTTTTTTTTTTTTTGTATGTATGTTACGCGATAGCGGCGCCAATTATGGATGGATTTTGAAAACTTTTTTTTGTTTGAAAGAGGCTACTTCTGAGGTGGTCCCATATCCAGGGTATCAGGATCTGATGCTGGAATCCAGGAGAAATCGAGGGCAACCACAGAAAATTGTAGGGACAACTAGTGCGTTTGTTAACTTTTTTATTAAGTGCTTTAATGTACTACAATTTATTGAAGGTCTGGAGTCGATCTGATGATGGAACCGAAAGACAGTCGAGGGAATTCCTTAACGATTTACAGCAGTTACCTTGTGTTTCGGCTTGATTGATTTGTGTTGATGAGAACTTTACA
The DNA here is from genome assembly GCA_933228765.1 of Miltochrista miniata. Lineage (NCBI taxonomy): Eukaryota > Metazoa > Arthropoda > Insecta > Lepidoptera > Erebidae > Miltochrista > Miltochrista miniata. Next base: position 14,836,815 of record OW121747.1, on the reverse strand, counting down.
CCTAGATAAATATACTTTTCGATCCACCCGTCACTTAAAATAATAAAATAAAAGATTTTAAATAAAAAATAGAACCGACTTCATACAAATCCTTAAAAATAAAATTTACTTAGCACAAAGTAATATGTATTTTGATTTACCAGATTTTATTCAATACTAGCTGATGCCCGCAGCTTCGCCTGCGTGAAATTTAGTTCCTACACTGTCTCTAACCTATCTCTGTAGGTACCAAATTTCAGCCAGATCCGTTCGGCCGTTACAGCGTGAAAGAGTAACAAACATCCACGCTCACAAACATTCGTATTCGTAATAGTAGTTAGATAAGTACTTACATAGATTTCTGATTAACAAATTCATAATACATATTATATGAGTTATGTAAATTTATTTATTAAATACATTTCTTAATTCATTGGCTAGACTACTACTTGACTCAACTTCTCTTCTAAGCAATTGACATCGTAACTTAGTTCCTTCTTCAGGTAGTCCCAGTCATACTGTAAGCCTACGACGTATGGGAAAACCAAACTACGACTTCGTCCTCATAATACAGATGGTCCAACCAAGACCTGTTAACCTAATAACCATGTAAATTTTATCTGCTAGGGGTTCATGTTCATTTTAATGGCTCTTTTTACTTGTCAAATGTGATCTTCGTAGAGGCCATTCCCGTATTTTACAAAGACTTAGTAAGTCTGTGTCCTGCACCGAATGCTGCCAGCACTATAGAATAAAGTTCATACCTTCCATGACCAGTCGCTTAGGGCTGCTGATAACCTTTCATTCTAATGCGCAGTGGACACTACCCGAAGCGTGGTCTTTCATTATTCCTGGCTAGCCATCTTCATATTTTCTTCTTCTTTCACATATTTATTTTTTGTTATACAAAATTTAAAAACATTAACAACTATATTTCTAATAGTACTTAAATCATGAAAATGACAATGTCATTCGGATTAAACTTCCACAAATGTGTCAAAATAAAAAGTAATTTAAATCAAAAATAAGAGTATTTAAGGAGTATTGATATCAACTCCGGAGAAAATCAGCTCCAAAATAATTTACATTCCCTTTTTAGGTCGATAATGCATAATTTCAATAAAATAAGGAACACGTCTTCCATCAATTATGTTAATAATGCTATATGTCAAATTTGAAGCAAATCGGACCAAGGAATCGCGTTGTCCCATACAAACTTGACCCTCCTTTTTTATACCTTTGGAGGTGGAATTTGCAGAAATGGTAAAATTACTTTTTTCAAATTGTAACAAACAACGCTCATGCTGAATTTCATCATCGTACCATTAACCGTTTAAGCAATAATTGATAATAACTTTGGGTCTAGGGATCGAACCGCAAAATTAAGTTTGGTTTGAATTCTATATACTTTTCCGGGATAAAAAGTACCCAGTGTGGTGCCCAGGCTATAAAAGAATAATTATACCAAGTTTCATCGTAATCTAACCGGTAGTTTTTGCGTGATGCCTGAACAAACAGACAGACAGACAGACAGACAGACAGACAGACAGACAGACAAATTTTTTTTTAATCACATTTTTGGGTTCGGTGTCGGTCTAGCAACACCCCCTGCTATTTATTTTTTTGATATTTTGAATGTACAGAATTTTCACTTCTACAGATTTATTATAAGTATAGATAATATTGAAGTTGGTGCCATTAATAATACCTACCTAAACCTATGGGTTTACTTGGCGCCGACTTCAATATTATATTGAATAAAATCTGATAAATCAAAATACATTTTACTTTGTGCTAAGTAAATTTTATTTTTAAGGATTTGTATGAAGTCGGTTCTATTTTTTATTTAAAATTTTTTACATAGTTGATGCCCGCAGCTTCGCACGCGTAATTTTTTTCCCGTTCCCGAAGGAACTTATTCCTGGGATAAAAAGTAGCATATGTTTTATGCTAGACTATAATGTATCCATATGCCAAATTTCAGCCAGATCCGTTTAGCCGTTCAAACGTGAAAGAGTAACAAACATCCTCAAGTCCACACTCACAAACTTTCGCATTTATAATATTAGTAAGATACGAGAGAACGAGATACGAGAACTCGTACTTTTAATGTTCAGTACAAAAAGATTGTCGTGAACTTGAAAGAGGGGTGTATGTATTTTCCAAAGTTTCTGACGTCACTACTAGGTACTTGGATGACATGAGCCACTCTCTACAGGGTCGCAGTTTATTCCAGCTGCGCAATGCAGTGTGTTCATTATCACAGAGTCCGTCCGGAGCGTTCGAGCATGGTAAGGACCAATAGGGGCTTTCTTTCGCGCACACTTGTGTCTCTTCCGATTGCAATGAACTCTGCCTCAGTTTTTCCAATTGCCCACAGTATTGGGTTCTTAAAAAGGGGTTTTATAGGGTTTTCGCAGTGTCGTCAGCGCGAGTGGTTCTGCCTCTGGTGTTGCAAACGTACATTGGCTTTGGTGACAATGGTGACATTAATCATCTGGGGAGCCGTTAGCTTGTATGTTAGGTTTTAGAAATATAAAAATGCACGTGAGGAAATTTTCGAGCTATAGCACTGCAGTTTGTGAAGATAGACCTTTATAGTAGGTACATACTCGTAATTTATTACACAGTTTCCAGTGTCTGATATAACACATCGTGAAGAGACAACTAGTTTTTCAAACTAAATACCTATGGTATTAGTCTTACTACTTAGTTGGCCGGTATGAAATATAACAGCAATACCATGCATCATTTCAGTTGATTAACCCCCTCCCCCCTGGTGAGCGCCTCCTCCGTAGGTCGCACCAACAAATTGAGAACTGTAATTATACAGTGGTAATTATGTCCATAACGCGTATTTATTTTACTCTTTTCAATCAATCACTACTGAACTTAGGCTTCATCGTTTTCTGAGGGTGACCTTATTATATCACCCTAGAAAGATGTGCTACTATAGGACTATGTTTCTAATTTTATTTCTTCTTTGCCATGACTTCGTCAGTCAGCAGGTGCTCTCCTAAGAGAGGAGATAGATTACCCTGTTCCAAAATGCATCAAACAAATCATCATAAACTTCTCATATCGAAACTGACTCATTATGGCGATTCTGTTGCAAGTTGCACTAAAAAGTTACGCAAAACACATTTCATGTTGTCATAAAAGCGTCGTGTGTATACCCTTATGAGCCGTCGCGTGGTCGGATCAAAGAAAACACCAATAATACTACCTAGGTACCTTTTATTTTTATACACATGGTAATCCTCATGCATGATATGCTGGACTTCTATCGGCTAAAACGACACGGGGTGCTCTACCAACTGCCTACGGCTAGGAGTCCCAGGTACACCCTCGGAATGATGGCCCCAGGGCCCCCGAAACAGACTTTGTCCCCTGTCGCGGAGTCTCCCCGTTGACTATATAGATACATAGGTACAAGTAAATCTTGAAGAAAATAGTGATGGTTGTAGTGATATCATCTACGGCGTAGACCTCGTAGAGGCTTATTTATGTATTGGAAAGGATAAAGGCCCAGCGAAGTCTCAATAGCAGGAAATATATCCCGGTATGTGAAACGATTACTTTAGAATTGTAAGTATTGTAACCATGTTTATCTGAAATGATATCGAGCAAACTGGACGGCAGAATCATTACCGCTTGAACCGTCTATCTGGTTGGAACAAGGCCAGGTTGGGGCAACCTGATGTTGTTTTATTCAAGCCGCCTATGAACCTTCACCTTGGTTTAACGACGGAAATGTTACTGGCAGTTTGCACCTATGCGATGGCTTACTGTGCCTTACGAAGCATGAAAACGCTCGTAAAATAGAAATGCCACAAAAGGTCATCCATCTCATAACTAACCGTACACTGAGCAAGCAATAAGCGCTTTTTAAGTATTTATAATTCAAAAATTTAAAATTTTACTTGCACAAAACTACAATTCTTTTTAAATGTTTTTTGATAATGCGCTTTATTACCAAAAATATTATGTTAATGATATTCAGGTGACGTATTACAGGGGACAAAAGAAATTTAAAACGCAAATAACGAAGTGCCGTTAATAAACTCATAAGTTGGTACATATGCATAAACGGACCGTTGAAAAGGAATCAACAACAGATTTCGTATACAGATTGATGAAAAACAATAGCGTAAAGGCCTATGACTGTGGTTTCTAGAGTTTCGCACCTCAAAGGAAAAAGGGAACCCATATAGGCTCACTATGTTGTTGTCCGTCTTTCCGCCCGTCCATCCGTTTATCTGTCAAGATTTTCTTGTGCAGGTAATGAGTAGAAATTAATACCCTAATATTAAGGTTTATATCCCTTGAAGCTGTAAAAAATCAATCTTCTAAGATAACGCAAAAAAAAGTTACGGGCGCTTACGTCGTTAAATGTATTTCGACACTAGCTTTCTCGAGATAAAAGGTCTTAGCAGGCACACAGAGATACAGACGGGCGAATGGATGGTTAGACGGATGGATGTACGGAACCCTCGATGGGCGAGTCCAACTCGAACTTGTCCGGTTTTTTGGCTATGGATTGAATGGACATCACAAGATGTTACCCGCGACTACGCCCTCTTGAATTCTGATCCCGTTCCCGCATTCAATTGAAAAGTATTCCAATGATTAAAATTACCTACGTATTATTTCAGATTATATTCTATCCTTGTACCAAATTTCAGCCAGATCTGTTCTTGATTGATGAACACACATCCAAACATCTTCACAAACTTTCACATTTATAATATCAGTGAGTAAAAAACACGACGGCCACACCGGGTTTGAAAAAAAGTTAAAGAGTATAGGCGACAATCTCGAAGCAGTTGACCTTGCTGGGTGGGTGTTTACATCGAGGCAGATCAGTGGCGGGCGCGTCACGGCCGCGCATTGCACCGTGCGGTCACAAACAACCTACATACGCACATCTACCAATGCTAATGTGTAGTTCTCCTACATCAGGGTTGGCAACTCCTTTTTTACTTTCTAGAGAATAAGAACGTTTCAAATTTTTCAGTTTAGTGTTTATTCAATCAAACTAAGCAATTCGGCAATGAATCCAAGTTTTTGATTTTTCATTTATCTTTAAAAATGAGGAAGTTATTAACTTTCCCGAGTCCCGTTTTGAAATCATATCCGTGCGCTCGGTCGGATAGGCAGATCTACCAAAAGCGCAAGAAAATTTATTTTTCATTCATATATCACTAGAATCGTTAAAAACTAATGGACATTCTATTCTGTGGTATAATATTTTGTAACCATTTCGTAATATTTTCATATATGTCTTTGAAAATGCTATGGTTGCGAACGTTCCCAAAACACGGAAATACTCGCAAATAAATGTCTCAAAGTGGTGGTCACCCGTCTAAGGAGTCCCTACCGAACACTGAGTTCGCAGCCCGCGGGCGCTTCCGGCTTCAGCCTCTGGCAATTATCCTAAAACCAAATGTGCAACGTCAGCTTCCGGCAGATATACAACGTAACGACGACGTACTATTTACTCCAGGGTGCTATCTTGTGCCATTGCTTGCTTGACAACCCTATTCTACATAGTGGTTCGAGTATGCACGACGCCCGCCGGCTGTGTCCGGTTAGGCGCGTCGCGTTCCTATCCAAGGATGCCACTGAACTCCTTAGGCGCCATTGTTGGATGAAACTTATATTGGTACTAGCTATACGGGTGCGTGGTTAATTTTAATTATAACTGTAGTAAGAGCCAAAATTGATAGGCTAAGTTCACAGTTGACCGGACATACCATTTAGTTTGTAGCCTTCGTTATACGTATATTTCAATAGTGTGACTTGTCTTGACTGAAGCCAACTAATTTTTAATCAATTAAAAATTGAATTTTGAAAAAGAAAATAAATGGAAAGACTTACTAAAATTTGATGATCTACTGATATGATATTTGAAGTAGAACTTAGAACATCAATCAATCAATCATTTTTCAATGTGTGGGTCCATCTGGCGCAGGGTCGTCCTACCCCACGTTTACCCAGTCGCAGTCTCTACTGCTGAACTCGTTTTTACCACCGACCATCGGTTCTCTTACAGATGTGGCCAGTCCACTGCCACTTGAAAACGCATCTTCTGCGAGCTATGTAGACCACTTTGGTAACATCGTTCCGGATTTTATCCCTCGGAGACACCCCAAGCATAGCGCGTTCCATTACTCGCTGTGCAACTTTAAGGGCATGGATTAGCTTCACGGTGAGTGTACACGTCTTGGCACCATAGGTCATAACTAGAATGAGAATCTAGACTTTCGTATAGAGGCATTTTATTATAGGCGATTTATGCTGCCCAGTCAAAGCAGATCCTTCTCGCTATTTCCTTTTACACTACGACGAAAACACGTCGAGACTTCCAGCGTTTCTTCAACTATAACGATGTCGTTGGCAAACCGAAGATGATGGAAGATGCGTTCACCGTCTATATCACGTCTTATAGTCACTGAACTGGGATGTATTGGTCGTGCCCATCCATCCCAGTTCAGTGACTTAAAGTCGTTCGCAAGCGCATAGGTGAAGAGTTTCGGGGATTTTACATCGCCCTGTCTTACACCTCTGCGCAGTGCTGTAGGATTGATCTTTTTATCCTTTAACAGTCTAACTGAACTGTCATGGTAGCGGTATCGTACAAGCAGCTCAACATCTTAATATATCGCCAATCAACACGACACCGCTGCAGAGCTTCAGGAAGTACTGCCTAGAGTCGAAGGCTTTCTCGTAGTCCACAAAAGCCATACACAACGGGATTGTACTCGTATGTCTTTGGTACAATCTGCCGAACACGATGAATATAGTCGACGGTACTGTGAAGCCTTTTCGAAACCCAGCTTGCTCCTTTAGCTGAAACTGGTCCAAGGGCTTACCACGGGCTCCCAACCGTAGGTAGTAAGTAGGAAACGTGTGGTTTTTAGTCGGTATGAGTCCGGCATGGCATTCATGACGAAAAAACGAGGACGAGGAGAACGCAATTAAAAACAATAGACGTTTTCAGATCTTGAATAAAATCCATCATGTTTACAAAAACATAATTTGACTTGAATAATAAATATAACAATTAGAGACCTTTTCAAAGAGAGAGATACATCCATCTATGGAGTCACGTTGACTTAACCTCTGCGGGCCTAAAAAGGCACCATTGTATGTTTCATAATATGATCTTTACAATTTTCATTTCACTGCTTTTGTTAAGAGCGTAAATTCGGTTTTCAAATTTCTTTACGATCGTAAGAAATCAGCCGACGCGGCGCACATAGCCGTATAGTGCCAATTGTTGCTACTAACAAGTTTGATACTTTAGTTTTCCTTGATGTATTACCGGTGTCATATTCTTAGTCTAAGCGTTCAATCTTTAAATTGAATTTTTATGTTAGTAATATTAGTTAATAATTATTGATTATTTTATTGCAAATTGATTGATATTAAGTAGTGATAGACACTGACATCATAAAATTAATAAAGTTGACATTTATTTACCTAACTAATATCAATATTGCAATTAGAAATACCGAACCGAAGGAACCGACGTGCATGGATGAAAAGAAAAATGTAAGTTGAAGAAGCAAGTGAGGTGTGTATGGAGCGTGCCGTGTAGCGCTCGGTTCTTTCTGCCTACCCCGCAAGGGATTTGGCGTGAAGATAGTATAGTATATAATACACACATACATGATCTTAATATACGAAAATTGTAGAAAGTAATGGACAATATTCTATTTTACACTATAAATAATTAAATTTGACAATAATCATAGTTAAAAACAATAATATTAATGTAGCAATGCGCAGGCGCTTGGCATGGTACGATGTTTTGCTGCCTACTGCAGATTCAGTGCTGGCAGGAACGTTAAAATATTTTTAATAAATAATCAATAAATATTGTTGGATATTCTCACACACAACATCATATAGCCCAAACTAAGCTATAAGCTTGAGCTATGGGATCTAAATCTAATCTTAATTGATAGTAGGTGTTTTTCATTTACAACAACCAAATATTTATTAAGAGGTATGTGCATAACAATGCACACCGCCCAGAAAAAGCCATTCCGTATCGGCATTGATAGATTATTAGATACCTACTAAGATGAATTTTGGGAGGGACCGAACTGAGTTTCTTGGGGTGTTCTTCTCAGTTTGTAGCATTTCCCAAAAAATGTTGACAAACCTATTTTTTTTTAAATTTCAAAGGTAATAAATTTTACTTTATTTTATTTTATCGGCTCTTTCTGGGCTCAATCATTTTGGGCAACAGACATTAGTCGTAAAAAATTAACAATTTAGGTTCCATCCTCGTAGTCCAGAACTCGTCGTCTTGCGAAATATTTACTGTGCTTATGGACAAATTAGTGTTCAGTCTACACCGTAAATCGATAAATGTTGGCTTGACTGAAAGTAATTTTAATACAATTTATTAAAAACTAGCTGATGCCCGCAGCTTCGCCTGCGTGAAATTTAGTTCCTACACTGTCTCTAACCTATCTCTGTAGGTACCAAATTTCAGCCAGATCCGTTCGGCCGTTACAGCGTGAAAGAGTAACAAACATCCACGCTCACAAACATTCGTATTCGTAATAGTAGTTAGATAAGTACTTACATAGATTTCTGATTAACAAATTCATAATACATATTATATGAGTTATGTAAATTTATTTATTAAATACATTTCTTAATTCATTGGCTAGACTACTACTTGACTCAACTTCTCTTCTAAGCAATTGACATCGTAACTTAGTTCCTTCTTCAGGTAGTCCCAGTCATACTGTAAGCCTACGACGTATGGGAAAACCAAACTACGACTTCGTCCTCATAATACAGATGGTCCAACCAAGACCTGTTAACCTAATAACCATGTAAATTTTATCTGCTAGGGGTTCATGTTCATTTTAATGGCTCTTTTTACTTGTCAAATGTGATCTTCGTAGAGGCCATTCCCGTATTTTACAAAGACTTAGTAAGTCTGTGTCCTGCACCGAATGCTGCCAGCACTATAGAATAAAGTTCATACCTTCCATGACCAGTCGCTTAGGGCTGCTGATAACCTTTCATTCTAATGCGCAGTGGACACTACCCGAAGCGTGGTCTTTCATTATTCCTGGCTAGCCATCTTCATATTTTCTTCTTCTTTCACATATTTATTTTTTGTTATACAAAATTTAAAAACATTAACAACTATATTTCTAATAGTACTTAAATCATGAAAATGACAATGTCATTCGGATTAAACTTCCACAAATGTGTCAAAATAAAAAGTAATTTAAATCAAAAATAAGAGTATTTAAGGAGTATTGATATCAACTCCGGAGAAAATCAGCTCCAAAATAATTTACATTCCCTTTTTAGGTCGATAATGCATAATTTCAATAAAATAAGGAACACGTCTTCCATCAATTATGTTAATAATGCTATATGTCAAATTTGAAGCAAATCGGACCAAGGAATCGCGTTGTCCCATACAAACTTGACCCTCCTTTTTTATACCTTTGGAGGTGGAATTTGCAAAAATGGTAAAATTACTTTTTTCAAATTGTAACAAACAACGCTCATGCTGAATTTCATCATCGTACCATTAACCGTTTAAGCAATAATTGATAATAACTTTGGGTCTAGGGATCGAACCGCAAAATTAAGTTTGGTTTGAATTCTATATACTTTTCCGGGATAAAAAGTACCCAGTGTGGTGCCCAGGCTATAAAAGAATAATTATACCAAGTTTCATCGTAATCTAACCGGTAGTTTTTGCGTGATGCCTGAACAAACAGACAGACAGACAGACAGACAGACAGACAGACAGACAGACAAAATTTTTTTTAATCACATTTTTGGGTTCGGTGTCGGTCTAGCAACACCCCCTGCTATTTATTTTTTTGATATTTTGAATGTACAGAATTTTCACTTCTACAGATTTATTATAAGTATAGAAGATATTTATTATATACACAAGATCACTAGAAGATAAAATAAACGCAACTTCTCACTTAATTTGAAGTTGGCCTTGGATTTTAAAATACCAGTCATGCTTTGTAAACAGATCCGTTTTTCTCCATAATTTAATTTTACCATCTGCTATGGCTTGTTCCACATCCATGGTATATAGGGACTGTTCTAGGTTAAATTGATTGATTGATTGGTTATTAGGTCGTCTACAACAAGGTTCTTTAGCAGTGGTGAGACCACGCCCCCTTGTGGACAACCTTTGGCCATGGCTGCGCACTGGTTTCTGCTTGTCTGTAGCTTTAAAATGAGTTTGTTTAGCATGTTATCTATCCATTCACTGACTACCGTGTATACTCGGTGTTTTGCCAGTGCCGTGGTTATGCTTCTTCTGTCGAAAGCTCCCTCTATGTTTATGAAAGTGCCGAGGCACATTGATTGATTGATTGATTCTGGATGACCTCTTCTATTTTGTGTACTACTGCATGTAGTGCTGAGTCTGTAGACTTGCCGGGGGCATTATGCGCGTTGGTTCCAACCAACGCGCATAATGCCACTGCATTCCAATGCAGTGGCTTATTTTGAAGGGCCGTCCCTCGTTTGTCTCTGTCACACAATCTTTCCAGAGTTTTTAGCAGGAAAGACGAAGGGCTTATCGGTCTGTATAACCAGAGGTCTGAATCACAAACATAATCCCTTTACCGGGTTTTGGTATAAAGATCACTTAGACCTCTCTCCACAGTCTGGGTCACAGTCCCATTCATTGTCAGGCGTATAGATACTATGTAACTGACAATATCAACTTGTGTCCTCCCCCATTTTATCACTGCAGGGAAGACTTCATCCTGTCCTGGAGATTTGAAGGACTTGAAGCTGTTAATTACCCATTCAGTTTTTTGTAAGTTGACAGAATAGATTAGAACAGGTCTTGCGAGCTCCCACTGGACTTCTTCTGTGGATACGTTTTCCACCAGCCACATGAGTGTCTGCAGCAATTGGCATTCTGGGAAGTGCGTTTGTATCAAAATACTCTCGGCTTCTTTTCATGATAGTTAACGTTAGTAGAATGATGTAGTGGTAATTTATATATATTATTAATTTATTGTTTTCGAGTAATTAAGTGATTTAGTGGTCATTATATAATGTTAATTTGCCTTTGAAAATGCCGAAAGGTTCCACAAAGTGCCATCAATCAACAGTATAAATAATTCTTTTCATGTGTGGGTCAGACCGCCGCGCCGTCAGGATTCTTTATAGATACGGACAGTTCTGTCCCTTGTTTGGCTAGTATTAGTCTGACTCTATCAGAGGTTTCTCCAAGACTTGGTACTTTTGTATCTCAGTCGCTACTTGTATTTTGCTTTAGCGGCTTTATAGCCGTCCCAATCCTGGTCTGGTTCCTCACAGGTGTTCCATAATTACCACTTATGAAAATGTTGTGTTAATGTGTTATTATCAATACCACACGAATAGTGACTACCTGCCTTGCGTATAATACCTACACCTACGCTGTTCGTGAAGAAAATAGTGCAACTGTAAAAGCTTATAACTTGGTCAGTTTTTGTTAGTTTCATTTAATTTTTTTCATACAGTATTTCGAAGCGAAACTCTAGTCGGGGTGTCTGAGCTTCTGGTGTGTGTGTTGCATTTTATTTCGATGCGTCCCCGTATTTTTTTTTTGGAGTAGCAACATCAATATCATGTATGACTGGGTTATGAAATGAATTGCAGACTATGATTCATTTGATAATTTTACGGGCTCAGAAGCATTTCTGCAAATGAATCAGATTATTTTTAGTCCCTCTGGCCTAACTTGCGGCTCGGTAATGCTACGCTGAACACCGTAGAGGCAAAGACTTCTATATAAACTGAGGTAGACATGCCCTACGCACCGATTTTTGAAACCTATAAACTGAGCTAATTAGCAGCGTTGCGCGCACTGTTTTGAGTCAAAACTTCGAAAGTAGGTGCTCGACTTGCAATCGGAGTCCATACGCCTTCTCTTTTACTCTTTTTCTATTCCTATATTGCTATTGTGTGTGGTGACAATTACGTAAAAAATATTTAAGTATAAGTGAATGTAGTCTTATTAATTTGTGTATTTGAGGATTGCTTTTGAAATCTCGTTTGTTAGAGTACGGCGCGTCTACCTCAGTTTATATAGAAGTCTTTGCGTAGAGGTAGGATAGGAAGCCAGGTACCGTAGGGCCTAGGGAACTAGGCATTCTGTCTAGCTAGGCAACTGCCTGCCAAGTGTGTAAATGTACAAAAAAATGTCTTAATACCTATCTAGAACTTAGTTGCTATTTCTATATTTCCTAAATGTTTAAATCGAAATGAGAAAAAAAAAAATATCCAGACAAAATGTATTTGTAAAAAACATTTTGAGACTGACATTTTTACGGCATGTCAGAGTGACATTGTTGTCGTTTATCTTGGCGGCGTTCGGATATTAAATCTTTTATTTTATTGCACGCGTTAAAATGTATTTTTAATAGCGACTTATAAGAAACAACGGTACTCCACTCTACAGACAAATAGCTCGGATAAAATGCTTTTCTCATAACAGAATACATTCTTGTCACGTGTCATTGTTAATTTTATATGGCTTTATGTGAGAGCAAAATAATGTATTTTAAATTCCTCATTTCAATCAAATTAGTCCATGGCTGTGTACTACTGGGCCTCGGCCTCTTCCATTTTATGACACAACACACCGTCTTGAGTTTTCCACATCCAGTCCCTCCCAGCAACATTTCCCATTTAGCGTGGCGGTCGTTTTACACCACGATCGCCAAATCGCGGTCTCTTTTTAATTTGAAATCAATTACACTATGCCCCTCGTATATTCTCGAAAGGAAATTGCTGAATACGTGACAACTCTCTTGGTCACACTTTTATATTTCGTTTCTTAGACTTTCATGTAGTCTGCATGTGGATGCCGAGACCATGGCAGGTGATCGAAACATCAGTAACTGAAAGTGAGTTGGTCTGATGACCCAAAAATATAATAACGTAGAAACATTTGACTGCCTCTGTGGCGCAGTCGATAGTGATACCGCCTGCGGCGCTGGAGGTCGTGGGTTCGATTCCCACCGGAGACAAATATTTGTTTGACCCATAAATGTCTGTCTCAAGAGTCTGGGTGTTTCTGTGTATAATATGTAAGTATTTAAAAGTTAAATAGTATACATTTATTGTTAAAATTACAGAGAAACATAATTATTACATATCTATATTTACATTATTACTATCTAAACTAAACCTAAATAAGGCCCCTGTGGCATTGTGCCCAAAAGACTAGTTCCCCCTTTGAATAGCAATACCTATTCGTTGAGCGAGAAAACTGCCAGCCCTTGGGTCACCAGTTGACTCCACAAGGCGCTTTTTCAAATTCTTGAAAAATTTTTGCGCATTGGGACCCTATGGACCTAGGGTCTCGACACCGACTGGACAAAAACGTTACGATGAGTCGAGACTCTTATATTTATTAACTAGCTGACCCTCGCAACTTCGTTTACGCCACATAAGGTGTATAAAAGGTCAGGTATTTTTTCTACAGACTCAAGGGAGCGTATGAAACTGCCCTGTTCGCTTAATCATAAAAGAGCTTAAAGATTAAGTCCATTCTAAAACAATCCAGTCCACGCCTTCGACTGAATTGTTTTAGAATAGCCTTAATCATTAAGCTCTTTTATGATTAAGCCAACACGCCAGTTTAGATTTACCCTCACATTCAAAGAAACCCTTGAATTCGAAAAGTTGAGATGCCTCTAATTTCTAAACTACGAAACTCTCAATAATGAAATTGTTTGGGACAATGTTAAAAACATTCCCTATCTGACACTAAAAAAATATTTGAAATCGGACCACGCGGTGAGAACTTACAGCTGGAAAACCATTTTATCTTTCATCCCCTCCCCTGCAGGAACCGCGCAAAATATCGGGATCAAAAGTATCCAAGAACCTTCCTCGGACTATTAGCTCAGAATGTACCAAGTATCATTCAAATCGGTTCAGTAGTTTCGGCGTGATACTTATTCGGGATACAGACAGACAGACAGAGAGACATGAAAATTTTAAATTACATATTCGGCTTCAGAATCGATTATAGAACGCCCTACAATTGAAATTTTCAAAACATCTTCCATGTACAGATTCTCGACCCTCAACAGTTTTATTATAAGTATAGATTTTAAGATTTTCAGCCGCTTAAAGTTTATAAGTATTAATATCCGTGGTCTGATAGCCATAACACAAGCAGGTTATTCCTAGCTTACTTTGGGATCGGATCATTTATTTATTTATAAAAAAAAATCGTACCTAAAAATTTAAATTACAGATTAACAGAAAAAAATCGAACTCGTATAAGATCACACGCGGTGTAGGTAAAAGTTTTATTCTAAGTAGTTTGATTATTATTAAAACACGAAAGAGTTGTCTCCTTTTCCATTTACAATTTTTGTTTCATAAAATTCACACGGCTCACCACCTATTACGTGGAACAAATTATACAAAGGTGAAATGTGGGCATATAATATGCCTCTGCCTACCCCTTCGGGGATAAAGGCGTGACCATATGTATGTATGTATGTAAAATTCACACCGAGTCAAAAGGAGACTCTCTTCAAAAATCCTGTAACGTTTTATTTGCGCCTTCCTAGCATTATATAGACCCGCGCACCCACGTCAAAACTATAATCACACATAATTACATAATTAGTAGCAATAATCTGTAAACGATCACTGCAGTAAGCAACATTTACTATGGCCGGATATGGATGGGTGACCACCACGTGGACCACTTTGTGACATTTATTTACGAGCGTTTCCGTGCTTCGGAAGGCACGATAAGCCGTTGGTCCCGGTTGTCAGTAAAATGACAGTCGTTAAGCCAAGTTGAAGGCCTTACGGGCGGCTTGAAAAATTTCAGCTGTGGGTCGTCACAACCTGTCAGCAGCGCGTGTGTAGCGCCTCTGGTGTTGCAAACGTCTATAGGCTATGGTTACCAACCTTCCGGTGGGCCGTAAGCTTGTCTGTCACCTAAGTAGTATAAAAAAAAATTACATGTAACAAATTGAAAAATTTATCTATCCATGACATTTCAAATCGATTAGAACTTTATAGGAACTTAAATAGTTGTTTGTGTAATATAAATATTATCTTTTTCTATAAAGAAGCGCTTTGATGTATCATTTTCTTCTTTGCCTTTAAATAGGTGCTATTGAAATACAATGTAGTTCGCTACTCTCCCGACATTTGACTTCTCACAAGGTTACATTACGTATGCGCCATTGGTTTTTTGACAAAACTCCGCGGTCAACATCACAATCGGTCATAAATAAATCAACAGATAAGCTTTTGTTACAGAAAAGGTGCATAGCATTGGCTTCGTAGAGATTGAAAAACACTCTTAGCATAACAAAATAGATAAGTAATCACACTACACTAGAAGTATTTCAAATAACACAAACCTACATACCACACAAAGAAAAAAATCTGATAGTGCACAGTTTTATATTTTTGAACCCCTTATTTACGAAAAAGTCCTACGTTATTGTTGGTAAAGTTGAAGTTAGTATTGTATTAGCCTGGTTGTCCATAAGCCACGTTGAAATCCTTATGGACAGCTTGTAAAATTTCAAGGGCAGCGCAGCAGCTCAAAAGCTACGAAAACTGTCAATTTAGAATTAATAAAAAAAAATTAGACAGAGGCCCCTAGTTTTGCACAATGCACAACTTTTTATAGACTACGTTAACCATTTTCGATAATTTTGAACGTATGCTTGTCTACCTCATCAATAGTATAAAATTTTCTAGATCATTAAAACCACCACACTAGAGAGATCAGATAAGTCCTACGGAATTATAAATGTAAAAATTTGTAAAGACGTTTAGAAGTTTTTTACTGAAATACGCATTAACGGCTTCACGGATTAGTCTGAAATTTGGTGCAGGGATAAATATGGAATAACACATATTTTAAAGACACACATTTTGATATTATAATAATACGTTTGATAATATACTTGCTAAAGTGAGTGTTATCTACAAAATGCTAACCGCATCGATTTTAAAAACATCGAGTGTTCGTTCACACGTGATAAAGGTAAATTTTATAAGAATTGCCTAATTCTCTACATTTCTTTACTTTCTTGAATTGCGTGCTTTATTGCTTGTTTGTTACACGCATAGCTCGCAAACGGTTTGACAATCCGGAAGATTAATATGGCATGTTATTCATGTCAATTAAGAGAGGTGTAATCGCACTTATCACCGCACAAGTCACGGAAGTCCAGGGACCATTCAGATGGTGATGTGTTCAAACAACAGCAGTTAATGTTCAGCTAGTTTTCTTTTATTAATTTCTTTTTGCTTGAAGTTGCTTAAAGAAAATACGAAAGAGAAAGACAGAGGACGACTTTGTGAAAAGGGTTTTTTTTTCAGACATAGGTACACTACTATTACGTTCTGCAATGTTGTAAGTATTACACCCGGATATTTACAAAGTTTCAGTAGGAGAGGCAGACTCAAAACTCGTGACTTGATGAGTGTTTTTTTCAACTACGAGCTTACCTACCCGCTAAAAGCACACGGTGCTCCATCTATCTACGGCGGAACTACGAACGCCAAATACTATTAGAATTGGCGAAGAAATAAAAGTGGGAAAATGATGATATCTACTTCGTTATTATGTAGGTGTAAGTGTGTGTTGTAATATTTTTTTGTGGACATTTACACACAACATCATCTAGCCCAAATTAAGCTAATATAAGCTTGTTTTATGGGATCTAGACGACTGATATACATACTTATATATATTATTTCTAAATACATACATATTATACATAGAAAACAGCCAAACTCCGAAACAAACATTTCTGAATTACACAAATATTTGGACCGACCCGGGAATCGAACCCAGGACTCCAGGGTCGCAGGCAGTATCACTACCGACTAGGCAGTCCCCCAATTATGACGAACTCCTGCCAACCTAGCACACGATAAGTTAAAATCTAGTAGTAAGAATAAAATACTTAGCTGGACCCAGGACGGTTACAAAACATGCAACCAAGTTCTCAATCGATTACAAAAATACCCTTGATTTGACACCTTGTGACTATATTCGTTTCGATCATGTTTCGATAAACACATTGTATACTGACTCTGTATTACACGGTGAGCTATGTGTGAAACGAACTACGGATATCATCTATAATCCCATATAAGTATTCTTAAAATAAATATCATTCATCAACATCAAGGTTGAACAGTTTAACGGTCATTGACACTCGTTATCTTCCGAGCGACATCAAAAATAGTGTTTACAAGGTATCGACGAAGATCATAATAATATATTTTTAAAACATTTTAGGCCTAACAGAATTAATTTTTTATTGAAAAGTTCATACCGGAAATTGAGATAAAGGTCGGGAAGTCCTGGTTTCCTTCTGTTTCAGTAAGAGTCTTAGCTTCTTATATAGTTGTCTAAACAGAAGCTGCCTTTTGGGAACATCACTATGCGGTGACGACGAAGACAATTCTCGTTTATTATTATTGTCTTTGAGTGACGATGACGATGGTGGTAAGTCATAGTAAAGTTCCACTTTAGCG
This sequence comes from Miltochrista miniata, assembly GCA_933228765.1. Taxonomy (NCBI): domain Eukaryota; kingdom Metazoa; phylum Arthropoda; class Insecta; order Lepidoptera; family Erebidae; genus Miltochrista; species Miltochrista miniata. Next base: position 14,819,283 of record OW121747.1, on the reverse strand, counting down.
GCAGTTTTTATCAGCATGGTATTCTTCACAATATTTCAGGTAGACTGGAAAGTCTAAAACGTTTTAACTGTTTAACTTTTGTGAAAACCAGAAGTATGTAGAGAGAATAGTAATAAAACTGATCCTAAACTTCAATACAGCTTTTTTTCGTATGGAATATCTTCATGGATGCTATGCCGGACGCTTACCGACTGAAACCACAAGTGCTCTACCACAGCCTATGGTCGGGAGCTCCTCAGAAGGATGTCCCAGGAAACTCTAATACGGCTAAATAAATGAAATGAATTTCTATTCTCAATTTCAAACAACGAGAGCTCTTATAGACAAAGTGCCATTACATTGGCACATTGATTTCAGTCAGAATGAAAATAAAAGTCGGAATTATGCAGCTTTGATGGAACTTTTTTCAGAACTACGGCGTGGCGGGCATTCTGATCTCACTAATAAATGCGTGAGCTTGTGCGTGCTGGTGATTTGTTTGTCATACAATCACTCTTAATTGTATTTGAAATTGAGATTTTTATTTAACACGGAGAGATACCACTTTAGTTGTTTTGTGTTCGATGAACTTGGTTGCATATCATTGCCATGAGGTCATAAATTCATAATATACTTCAATTTAATGATAATCATTTAAACAAGCAACGAACAACGGTTTTGCTATTGGGAAACTGAAGACCACGAGCAGTGAAGACGTAATACATGGAAAGCGGATTTCAGGGATATTAAAACGAGGATTCCACTTACAACGAGTATCTAATAACGTTATTAATAAAATATATAGTGCTCTGTGTAACGCTCACATTTTCTTGAGAGAAGTGGGAAACAAAGAGAGGGACAATACTTCGGATCCCTGCCATCAATTTATACATGTAAACTGACTGAGACTGCTGGACTTCTCCTCGTGCTAATCTTAGTCAGAATTCCGATGTGTCAGGACCAAATTCAGTGTTATTTTTAACAGTAATATGACTTTATGAAAATAGAAAACGACTTCTAGGCTGAACTACAGCAGACGCAAATTCTTTTCAAACCCACTGAACAAATGCAAGATCTACTTCACCGTTCCTGTCCAAGTGTCCATTGATAATTGTGATTGTCACATTTGGAAAATGCGAAAATTTTTGCTTGTACTGGGTGTCTCCTAAACCGTTCTCAAAAATGAAAACACAACGTATCTGCGTTGTTTTTATTTACGCGTGGAAGTTCCATATTAAATCATTTAACTACTAGGAACTCCTTATGGATACTATGTCGGACTCCCACCAGCTAAAACCACACGATGCCCTAACATTATGCCTACGGCCAGGAGTTCCGGGTGCACCATAGGGACCTTTAAAAAACAAGTTTCGACATCAGCCCAAGAATGATATTGTGTTTAGTCCCTTAGACCTTATACGACTTGAATTTTATTTTTAGTTGGAAATATCGGTGACATTTTATGATGTGATATTTGTAAGGAACTGTGTATTTAGGGATTTTGAAGTAGAACTGATCGATATTGCTTAGTAGAGTTATAATATGACTCTACAGAGCAATATTTTATAAAAAAAGAAAGGAGTCGAAAAATGGTTCCGTATAATAATAATTATATGGAACCATTTTTCGACTCCTTTTCGATTTGTTGTATTCCTGGTTATAAGACTTTGTTTACATTGCAAGCTGTATAAATGAGCATTACAGGTTATTTAAAGCTAAATTCAGTCAGCTAAAAACAGTCAACAGTTCAGAAAGGCTCGTTCTGCTTGCATCTGTTTAAAAACCGAATGATAAAAAAATTATCCAGAATTTTTACTTAAATGTAAAAACTTAGCAAGAATTCGTCTCAAGCAAACAAAAAATACATTTTCAAAACACGATATGGTGACATTTTTTGCCTGGACATTGGTCGTAGTTGTCCATCAGGAGACGTGACGGGACTAGCCGTAAAATAAAAAAAAAACCTGCTGTTAATTTATATTCTACTTCAGAGAATACGTGTGTTAGCATAATAAACAGTAGATACTCAGTAGATTACCACTGACTTGAGCCGAATGTAAAACAAAATTAGTTATATAAACTCTGTTTCGAATCTATGTATTTATATTTCCTACTAAGTGCCCTTCCGGGTATAGACATCTGCCTCAGTTACCTCCAAATTTCTCTAAGAAGCTACCAATAAGTAGATATTCTTGGGTACTTAGGTTCTTTGGGTACTACAACCAAAAGTGAAAACATCATGTCGTTGACGCTGAACTAAGAATATTACTCGACAGGGCAGAGTATATTAAATGTTTGTGACATCACGAAATACGTGTACATAGGCCACTACAAGAGAGAATATTTTTAACTTACAAAAACGGGTTCTAGAGTGGAGACCGCGTCTCGGCAAACGTGGGGTAGGACGTGCACCCGCTATATGGACCGACGATCTGGTAAAAGTCGCAGGCTGGAACTGGATGTGGAAGGCGCAGGACCGTGTATTGTAGCGTAAATTGGGAGAGGCCTACGTCTAGCAGTGGACTGCGATAGGCTGTTTTGAATGAATGATTGAAAAAAATCGCTCTACTTGGTTAAAGAAATTTAAATATCAAACCCGAGAGTTACAGATGCACTCGTAGGGAATTTCATCCGTGAAGGCAGATCTATTAGTCTCGGTTTTCCCAAACGCCTACAGAATAGGGTTCTTCAACAGGCATCTTAGAAGGTTCCTGCAGGGTCGGCAGGAGTGTCGCGCCTCTGGTGTTGCAAATGTTCATAAGCTACGATGACCGTAGTCCATCAAGTGGGGCTGTAAGCTTGTCTTGGTAGACAAGCTTACAGCCCCTTCTAAGGTGGTACCTTAGAAGTATAAAAAAAGCGCCCCTGACTCTGTAAGTGATCACAGCGTTAAGCATCTTTTGAAATGTTTGGGCTTCAAATGGGCGAGCACTTTTTAAGACATTTCCATTTACGATTGCTTCCGTGCTTCGAAAGGCACGTAATCCGGTACCCATTAACGTGGCAGTCGTTAAGCCAAAGCTAAAGTGAAGGCTTTATTGGCGACTTGATAAATTTCAACGAGTGACAGGTAATTGGCTTACCACATTTTACGTAGGACCTTTGCATATCCCATCGGATGAAACTTTTGTTTGTATATGTAAGAATTCAACCCCAGTACAACCACAAGATGGTATAAATACCTCTAATAGGTTGCATAAAACGTGCAGGTGTCGTCTTTCATCGATTTTAAGCCCCCTGGGCTTAAGATCGACGGTCCTTAGACGTTTTTAGTTGGACGCCTATTACCAGCAATGGGCGTCAATTCGTTGAGGCAACTTCGTTGATCAGATCATCTCTTGACGATTTCAAGAGTCTGGGATGTTTTAGATTTCAGTATGTATGAATTATAGCTAATCTATTAATTCATTAAATTGGTTTGCCTGATCACGCTGTTGGCTCCACTATTATGGTTATATGGTTGAAAACAGCGAGAACGGAATTTGTACGTCTCGCTGCTAACATATTTGGATTGAGGTAGAAAAAAGATTATTTATCGTTGTAGGTATATTTAAGCACACTTCCTTTGAAGAAATCGGCTAAGTAATTTCGATAATGTTTTAAATGGGTTTTTAAATTCCATTCATGATAGCGAAAGAAAATGTCTTACTCATTCAGTTCATTCACTTATCAATTGTCCTGCTTATGATTTTAGGCTGAAAAACGATCATCATCACTTGTGCTTTAGATAATAATTATGGTAGGTTTTGTGCTAGATTTGCGCGTCAAATTCTTTTGTAAGATCCAAAGAGATAAGAAAAATCACTATTCATTTACAAAGCAGTCTGATGTACGCTAGATAGAACGATCCACAGATACAACGGTAAATCGTGACCAAGACCTTGTGTGCGCTAAATACCGCGTAGTAGTTCTAAAGTCTAGCCTCACTCTCTGAGGTATGTGTGACGTAGGCGCTACATAGTGCACTAAAGGTGGGATAGGAACTTTGTAAGTATTCTACTGGCACCTCGGCCAGTTGCGATGCTACAAATACTAGACAAATTCGTGGTCAATCAAAAGAGCTACCCCGAGTGCTAAACCCCTTTTTAGGGTTTCGTAGCCAAATGGCAAAAACGGAACCCTTATAGATTCGTCATGTCTGTCTGTCTGTCTGTCCGTCTGTCTGTCCGTCCGTGTGTCACAGCCACTTTTCTCCAAAACTATAAGACCTATGCTATTGAAACTTGGTAACTAGATGTATTCTGTTAACCGCATTAAGATTCTTATACAAAACTAGATAAAACGCAGTAAATTTTGGGGGTCCCCATACTCAGAACTGAAACTCAAATTTTTTTTTTCATCGAACCCATACGTGTGGGGTATCTATAGATAGGTCTTTAAAAATGCTATTGAGGTTTCTAATATTATTTTTTTCTAAGGTGAATAGTTTGCGCAAGAGACACTTCCAAAGTGGAAAAATGTGTGTGTGTGTGTCCCCCCCCCTCTAACTTCTAAACTAAGAGAATGATAAATCTAAAAAGAATATATGATGTACATTGCCATAAAAACTACCAACGAAAATTAGTTTGAACGAGATAGAGCTGGTAGTTTTTTTTTAATTCGTCGTAAACCGCAATTTTCGGTTAGAAAAATCACTACCACTGCGAACGTGTTAAAACATCAATCAAAGTTACAACGAACGACAAGAACTTTTATACTAGGTATGTTACTTGCTGCTACGAAACCCTTCATGGGCGAGTCCAACTCGCACTTGGCCGGTTTTTTTTTTGTTTAACGAGAGGGAAAACCCTCATGGATGTTATGCCGGACTCCTACCGACTAAAAAACCTCACGTCACGCCCAACAGCCTGTGGTTGGGAGCCCCGGGGAAGCCCTCGGAAGGATGTCCCAGAACTCCCAAAAGAGTGCTAAACCCCTTCATTTAATCAAAGTCACAAATCAATTCTTATATTTTGTCATCGATGAACTCTGAAACTATTCAACCATTTTAGAAAATCTTTCAACATTAGAAAGTTATACTGAAATTTATGGCTACGTGTCATTGTGTTATTATATTACCCAAGGGAGCGGAGCAGTAATAACAAATTATTGTAAATACGAGCAGCCTGTACCTACATGGGTTACATGGATTTAATGGGTGCTACGAAATTCGTGGTACCTGTCACAGGTGAAGCTGTGAGACAGATAGCATAAAATAATATTTCTGAACTTGGTGCCATTTCAAACTGTTTGACTAGTCCAGGTCTACCTATGATAAAAGCTTTAATGCTTCACACGCATAAAGCATCTCTACTTAGTGAGCTCACATGTTGTTCTAAGAAGGGTAGGCACGTCTATACGTGCGCTCCCCTCCTTGCCTATGCAAGGAGGGGAGCGCTTTGAAATGAAATACCTCGACCAAACACTCGTCATTGTAGAACTGGTAAAACTATGGGCCTTTCTACATAATTATACAATTTGCATTCATTAACATATACTCAGATAGGTGACGACGACGCCGCCCGCGTTCGAATTAAAAAATCTAAATATGTGATATACACAATATTGTCACTCAAACAGGTAAAGGACCTTGATTTGATTTTTTCAATTTTCCCGACTTCTTTTTTATACCTAACTACCACTTAAAGTGAGTGGGTACTTTTTTGAAGTTCCTCAAACTGTCAAGATACATAAAATATGTTGGATTGGTATGTTCATTAAGTAAAAACAAGTGAAAACATGACAAGTATGTACCACTCGATTCATTTGCATAATTTAACGACTGCTGCTAATTTATGTTCTAAAGAGTGAAAATTATTACTCAGAGCATAAAATAATTCAGTTATAACTCGCAAAGAAAACAAGCCCGGCGTTGTACTACCTAATAACGACACAGAGAAACACATTTTGTAAGACGGAGAAGTTTCGCGCCCTACGCCTTACTTTGAACACCGAACGACGCTTCGAGGACGAGGCTATCACACATGAAAAGAAAAGAAGATTAGAAAACATCTCAAGAGTAAACGAGACAACAAAACGGTCGCGGAATGCGGCGCGGCGCACTTAATTTTTGTAACGGACTACGGGTCGAAAAGCGCGCGTCGATGCCGTGAGGACCATGCAGCCATGTAGCATGTAGTACGGGCCGTAGGGGCAGGTGGGGGGATCGGTTGTAGTACGACGGCCCGCGCTTCTCGTAAAGGAAGCGACCCTGGCGCGGTCATTGCTCGCCGCGACCGCATTCCTCTCCCGGCCCCCCGCGCCTCTGCGCCGCGCGCCGCCTGCGCATCAATGAACGGCGCGCGCGCAACTGCCGCGTCCACTCGCCATCTCATTCCCGCCATATATGCTTTATCTACTGATTACTCCTTTTATTATCTTATCACTAGGATATGCTAATAATAGTTAGAACATACAGACATCTAAACCATAACAAGTTATTAAAGTTGTAAGTAAAATTACAGTTCACAAACGAAAAAATCTGAATTCAGAAATACCTACCCAAAATTACTTTCGATTTCAATCTCTTTCATGATAATTAATATTATTATATTATTTTTCTTGATAAGTGATTATATTTACACCCCTTCGGCCAGATTGGAAACCAAAGTACACACAACACACACATACACAATATACACATAATACACATTATCATGCAACCCAAATAAAGGTGAATAACGATTGTAATTAGGGTTAGAAAATTCTGCATTACTAGTACCTATATTTCATCCATGGAAACTTTAGTTTCAGAAGTCAATTTTTGAAGAAGGTAGAGTCAACGGTCTTCAAACATTGAATCAAAAAAAATCCATCGATTTCTAAAATCTGTACAAAATCTACACATGATTAAAATAAAATACACACGCGCAAGCACTATTAAACTTATGTAGGTACTTCTTGTATTTGAAATTAACGCTCTTTTACCGCCTTTACGGTTCCGCTACGGAGAATGAATGTAACTGACTCTTTTGTTCATCATAAGTTTAATAAGTACCTACATAATTAAAACGTTATATAATCTTACTACTTACTTTGCCAACTTATTAGTTAGTAGCAAGTAGCAAACGGCTTATATTAGTTTACCTATCTCAAATGACTCATAGGCGCCGGAGGCCAGTTCTACCTAAGTATGTACAATTTTATTAACCGTTACTCATGCGTATGTTCGTCAGTCCTTCCATATTGTCTAAAGCGCCTAAACTACTCAACTGCAAAGCTTCATTTTCGTCTAGTTTTACATAATATTACGTCCTGTCAAATAAATAATAACCCATTAATAACCCATATCTAAAATATAAATTTAATTTTATCCTACATTTATACATATTACATACTCGTTATTATGTTTTATGCCTTTTACAGTATAACTTTTCAGCACCTTTATAGTATTTTGATCTCGAAATATTTTTTCTGTCTATTTTATTCAATAGAAGTATAAAAAACGGATGACGCAACATCCGAATATTCCGAATGGTAAAAAGTTAAAAACATGACGCAATGCTTTCAATTATTTGAATTTGTCAAAGCCTGAACTCGATTTTTTTACGTATATTTTTTTACAATAGCTGTGTGCAAAACCTTTTCAATGCACTGGTTCGAGTCGATATGAAAGGATTTCCGAGCTTGGTACCGATGCTTTCACTACACAACAATAGCTCAAAATTTTATTAGGTATAGAATGTAAACAAACCCTTAGTTTTTCAAACCAATTACAAAACGGCGAAAGGACAAGATTTGTGTATTACCTCACCCATATTTTGCACTAACAAAAATGTTCTTTTTCTACCAGGGACCATGTCTGTACAACAAAATAAACAAACTTCTACCAATTTACCACCTGCCCCTGCAAAAATGTAGGACCGCGGTTAGATCTTGGTTGCTTGGCAAAACTTTTGACGAAACCGAAGCATTTATATTGACATCCCTCTGATGTTTCAATAAAATAATACCTTCAACATAATAGGTATGTATCATATTTATAATATAAATACATTAATTAATTAACAAATAAATATATAAATGAATAAATAAATAAATGAATAAATAAATGAATAAATAAATAAATGAATAAATATACCCACAAACGAACGCAAGCATGACTAAACGAACACACGCGCGTAGCACACTCACACAGACACACTCTCTCACAAACACACACATACACACACACACACACACACACACACACACACACACACACACACACACACACACGCACGCACAGAGACACAATACGATTACACAACTGTCTCTCTCTATGTATCACAGACTTAAATGTATGTGTTTTTTACCTTGCTAAAAGTGTAGAAGGGTTGTATTATGTACGTTGTCTCAAGTCTGGTGTCAATTAATAGTTTCGTTGGGTGGTCTATGTAAGTAGCACTCGAGGTGCTGCTTACAGGGATCACACACAAATCTGCTCTCCTTAATACAGACTATTCAGTAGTCTAGCTAGGAGGGCAGTACTGGATGAAAGCCTAACTTTGTACTTACCCAGATTCGCTTGGAAACTACACTAAGATAAGACTGTTGATCTCGGTCAGTGAAATGGCAAGTGCAGCTGTTGCTGAAACAATAAAGGGTAATCGTTTTCGCTGTCAAAACCTGCAACGCTGGAAGTGTAATTTTACTGACTGAAGAAAAAAACAAAAAAAAAATTGTCATAGTTTGGTATCTATAAAATTCGTGTACAAAGCTAATGTAACCATTTTCTCAATAAACATTTCTCATTTCATTTAGTTTATAATTAGACATTATGCACTCTAATGAGCCATAACTGGGAACAATTGCAGACTAACAATCTCACCAGCAGGCACTTTTAATTTAATGCCGGTCGTTTGGCGTTAATGCTAGGTCGAAGTAGAATCATCGTACCTACTCAATTAAACCCGGGTGTGATACAATTCTTTACCTCGCAAAGGTTTAGAATGAATTTAGAAGACGATGAACAATGATGGCTCATTTTTAACGAGAGCATCCTCCTTACAGGGATGCTATGCCGTACTTCTACTAACTAGAAACCACACGTATCCTACCTAACAGCCTACGGTTGGGAGCCCCAGGTATGCCCTCGGAAGGATGTCCCTAGGACTCCCAACCATTCTACAGGTACCACTGCGGCCTCACCTAGGGGAGGAGTTCGGGCGCTACTTGAAGTGTTTGGTATGATTCTCTGCCCCTTTATTTTTCTCCTAATTAAGCTCTGCACAACGTCTTCTAAGGTCATACATGGTGACGCCTTTATCGCCGAAGGGGTAGGCATAGGCATATCGTTATATGCCCACATTTCACCTTTTTTTAAGAACTTGTCCCACGTAATAGTTGGTGAGCCGTATTACCGTGTTGAGATGGTCAGGCGCAGGTTGTAACTGCCTACTGTTAAAAATATTCAAGCCGCCTAAAAAGGCCTTCTACTTGGCTTAACGATTGCAATTTTACTGGTAACCGCGGACAACGGCTTAACGTACCTTCCAAAGCACGGAAACGCTCAAACTACTCTGGCGCTAAGGTAGAACTAATATTTCCTTGTCTTAGGCTGAATACACTCAATTTTGTAATGAATGTTCTGGAACGCTAAGTACTATTCGTTATACTTTCGATGTTTGTCGGAATTCGGATATCCGCTAAATACACAAGGTGACGTCACGCATTAACACTTCATCGAGCATTCCGTGTCAGCCAGCCCTGCCCCCATTTTCATCAAAATTAATTTGCTTGTCTAAAAATGACGAAAAAGAGGTGCAAATTAAATACTTATTGTTGGCATAAGTAGACAGACAAAAATGTATTTGTTTGAAGAACGCGTATCGCAATATTCAAAGCATTTGATATAAACAATAATTATTACATTGTCTTACTCTCCATTGCCCGCGAATACGCCCGCCCATGTGGTGACGTAGGTACCTATTTTAGAATACAAGTTCCTCCTCTCATACCACCGAGCCTATTTCGTGTAAAAGGTCTGTTTATTTTTATTATTATTTAGAAAGAACCGGGGCTAAAGAAGAGAGACCTTTCACTCTATTAGAGCTGCAGTTGGGGCATCACTTTCGACTATCTTTGCTAAGCATGCTAATAGGTAGAGATGAGATAAAGAAAGAAAGAAAGAAAAAACATTTATTCAGAACACGCACATATGACAATTGCAATAAAATAAACATGACCATGAAAAACATGGCCTAAATTATAAAAATAAAAAAAAAAAGACGTGTGGCACTCGGGGACTGCCGCGGTAAAGCTATTACATAGCATTTTTTACCGATTATTTCTATATAAGAATACTAGCTGATGCCCGCAGCTTCGCCCGCGTAAAATTTGTTACCGCGGGAAGTTATTCCCGGGATAAAAGGTAGCCTATGTGTTATTCCAGACTATAATGTATCTCTGTTACCAAATTTCAGCCCGATCCGTTCAGCGGTTTGAGCGTGAAGGAGTAACAAACATCCACACTCACAAACATTCGCATTTATAATATTAGTAAGATTTTAAGGCCTATGTTCAACAAAGTAAAGTACCAAGTACCTACTTGACCGTGGACATTTGGGCTTTTGGACTTTTGGCCTATTGGCCTTTAGGACTTTTGGACTTTTGGACTTTTGGCCTTTTGGACTTTTGGACTTTTGGACTTTTCTACTATTGGACTTTTGGACTTTTTGACTTTTGGACTTTTGGACTTTTGGACTTTTGGACTTTTGGACTTTTGGACTTTTGGACTTTTGGACTTTTGGACTTTTGGACTTTTGGACTTTTGGACTTTTGGACTTTTGGACTTTTGGACTTTTGGACTTTTGGACTTTTGGACTTTTGGACTTTTGGACTTTTGGACTTTTGGACTTTTGGACTTTTGGACTTTTGGACTTTTGGACTTTTGGACTTTTGGACTTTTGGACTTTTGGACTTTTGGACTTTTGGACTTTTGGACTTTTGGACTTTTGGACTTTTGGACTTTTGGACTTTTGGACTTTTGGACTTTTGGACTTTTGGACTTTTGAACTTTTGGACTTTTGGACTTTTGGACTTTTGGACTTTTGGACTTTTGGACTTTTGGACTAAAGTCCAAAAGGCCAAAAGGCAGGAATCTTAGCATTATGTTATGTAGCCTATAGCCACTATCAATTAATGTACCTACTTACTATCGAACAGTTTTTGAAACCCTACCAGTAGTTTCAGTAAAACTTGCCTTGGTATGATGTGATCGTGGTCCCTTTGCAGCGTGTGTCCAATCTAGCGCAGCAGCTACACTTCCGACGTTTGATCTGTTGGTCTCACTGCAGCGTTCCAATAGTCTTACGTTCGTGATGTTCTCGGGCCCGTATGTACCGAGGATTCATTGGAGGCAGCGTTTGACGAAGACTTATAGCTGGTAGCTGGTGCGAAATGTCTTTAGTGACCTTCCATGTCTCGCATCCGTATAGCAGTTAGCAGTACAGTTTTAACGTTTACTTTGTTTTGAGTTTCACTCTTCGTGTCCATTTTCGCAACTGCCCACGGGGCGCGGCTGTGTAAAGGTTGTTCTGGCCTTGGCGAGACTCGAAATGATGTAAGGTACTCTTCTATCCCATCAGTTTCTGACACGACACTCCCGAGGTACGTGAATTAGTGCCTCCACCACATCTCTTGCGTCTGTCGATTTTAATTTCAGTCCAGCCATTCGCTGCCTCATCCTGCTCGTTGTCCTGCACGTTGTCCTGCAGACATGCATGACGGCGTGTGTGTGCCTCAGCAGGCACAGGACATCGGCATCATGTAAATCCTCCAGGATATCAGTATAGGCCCCATTCTATGCCGCGCCGATTGTTCTTTGCGGTATTCAGCATTATACCATCTATTTTCTATGGATGGTTGTTAACTATCCTGTTATCTTCATAACGATCCTCTAAGGTAGGTACAGTACGTATTTTCAAAAGAGTTTGTGAACTCTATTTTTAATTTCTTTTTCAGAATATTGATGACATTTGATTGATGCCATTTTATACACGTTACGTCTACTACATTGATACATGTAATAAAATTCTAACACGCCGGTGTTTGTATGTAAATTGTTTATACTGAGGAAAATTCTATACTGAGGAATAGCTTTAACCATTAAGCTCTATTTTGATTAAGCAAACAGGGCAGATTCACACGCTACTTGATGAGTATGATTAATAAATACCTCTAATTTCATAGACCTTGTGTGACGTAAACAAGTTGCGAGGGTCAGCTAGTTAAAAGATAAAACAATAGGTTTCTTCTTAAAAACTATTTTTACAAATTTTATGGTAATAATAGACATTCTTTGAAATATGCATTTAAGGTATTGTTGTGACTTTTATGACACGTTTAAAGTACATAGGTATGAGATAGATGGCGCTCGCGGCTACGTCAGCGTGAAATTTTCTTCCCGCTTCCCATGGGAACGTACTCCCGGGTTTGGTTATCTTTATAGCAGTATTATATATAAATTAACAAAACAAAAAATAATACTGCATTGGTGATAATAATAATAAAATGTATGTATATAGAGTACTCACCTCTTATATTTGCTCCATGGTACTCACTCATTTTCTTTCACTATTTTTCGTGACTTTCTTCATTAATAACTGCACTACGTTTATTCATATTTAAAACACTTTTTACACAAATTATACGAGTACAGTTCACTGTTGTACATAGATGATGAATACCTATACACCTATAGTCGAATTTTTATTTAGACAAAGTAAATTGACAGCAACTAATGTAATTGACAGCATCGAAATTGTCATTTCACATTATGAACTCTAAATTCGACCAGCACTCTTAATTCAACTTTGGTCGAGTGGTTAAGACGCGGATCGGTACGCAGAAGGCGCAAGATCGATTCTGGGTACAAGCATCAATTTTTGGATTATTTGACACAATATAATAATATATAACGACTGCAGAGTTCATAATTGACGTAAACAAAAAATTTATGAAGTGCGAGACGAGATACACGAACGTGGCCGAAGGTAGCCGAGAGTGTGACTCGTTTTCGTGACACAATTTCTGGATTCGGTCTCCACGCAAGGCCCGCGATAGAAGCTATGCAATAGCTTAAAAATTACGTGCGAGCCCTAAATGGGTCACCATCTCAGCATTAATGCTACACCTCATCAGCCGAGACATATGAAGTGCAGCGCTGATTTTCAGATGGCGCCCTCGCCACACGTCACTCGCGTGAGCACTGGACACCTAAGTACCTACCTCACTATTATTCTACACAAATTTAAATTTTACTACAACTATACAGAAAAAATAACAGTTTAAACAAGATACAAAAAATATATATACAGGGTGTGGCGTAAATAGTGGTCCAACCGTCAGGGTGTGATAGACCAGGTGCCCCACTATAACATACTACAATATCATCCAAATTTACCCAAGGGTCTCAGAAAAAAATAACTTTTTTTGAAAAATCGTCCCTTTTTTGTAAAGTTGCCTGTAGATTATAGGAAAACCGCTATTTCTGATTTCTGTTTTTTCTATCTTAAAGCTAAATACATAAGCTATCAAAAAATAATATTGTTAATAGAATTCCACAACAAACGTTTGAAATAAATATAAGTTCATCTCAATTTTCTCTCTAATTTTCATGTATCATGAAAATTGTTCAACGTTTTTTATAAAAAATATGTACTACATTGATGCTACCCAAACGTTTAAAAATATGCTTATGTAATACTGATTTCAAAATGATACCATGTAAGGATTTCGCATAAACAGAAACTAGTAATTTTTACTGTTAAAGTTCAAAACGGGTTAAGAAAAATTACCAAAATCAACTTACATCCATCACGCTTATAATGTTTTTTTCATAGTAATAGTTCATAGTCGACATTATTATTATTTATTTAAAATCTTATAACCTAGATAGCGCCCGCGGCTCCACCCGCGTGGGATTTTGTAACTATTCTCGCTTTCATTTATTTTCTATCTGAAATTCTGTTCCCATTCCATGACAAATTCCTAGCGCGTGGAACTGCGGGCGCCATCACGGTTATGATTTTTTTAAACTATCGCAGTTTTTAACACTTCACGCGAAATACTATTTACTTACATTCACCAACGTTTCGGGCGTTCAACCGCGACCTTGATGTTGCCTGCGGTTTCACCCGCGATGAATTTTGTTACTATTCCCACTTCCGGTGGGATCATAAAAGCGAGAATAGTTACAAAATCCCACGCGGGTGGAGCCGCGGGCGCTATCAAGGTTATAAGATTTTAAATAAATAATAGTAATGTCGACTATGAACTATTACTATGAAAAAAACGTTATAAGTGTGATGTATGTAAGTTGATTTTGGTCATTTTTCTTAACCCGTTTTGGACTTTAACAGTAAAAATTACTAGTTTCTGTTTATGCGAAGTCCTTTCATGGTATCATTTTGAAATCAATATTACATAAGCATATTTTTAAACGTTTGGATAGCATCAGTGTAGTACATATTTTTTATAAAAAACGTTGAACAATTTTCATGATACCTGAAAATTAGAGAGAAAATTGAGATGAACTTATATTTATTTCAAACGTTTGTTGTGGAATTTTATTAACAATACTATTTTTTGATAGCTTATGTATTTAGCTTTAAGAGAGAAAAAACAGAAATCAGAAATAGCTGTTTTCCTATAATCTACAGGCAACTTTACAAAAAAGGGACGATTTTTCAAAAAAAGTTATTTTTTTCTGAGACTCTTGGGTAAATTTGGATGATATTGTAGTATGTTATAGTGGGGTACCTGTTCTATCACACCCTGACGGTTGGACCACTATTTACGCCACACCCTGTATATATATACATATCATGATAACAATAACAAAAACATCTCAAGATAAAAAAAGAAAAACAAGAGGAACAGATAACGTTTCCGAACGAATTACCATAAGCATATACGCCTCTTGGACAACTCTAGTGGCGCCGCGTGGTGGCCGATATAGGCAATACGTGGACGTTAGAGTGCGGTCAGCTGTACGGTTTACGTTTGTAATTCTCTCAAAAACGTTCAAAAGTGGTCTCTCCAAAAACGAAAAATGGGTGGTACGAGATACTGTTGTGTTGTGGGGTGCAAGAATTCCCAATCTCGGAGTCGGGATTTGACTTTTTATTCGTTTCCGAGACGAAATTGGGAAATTAAAAAAGAGATGAGTGGATAAAAGCCGTCAGAAGAATGTAAGTATAAAAATTAGGTATAACGATTTGATAATTATTATAACTTAATATAATAATAGTTAAATACTAAAACTAACATTAGGATAAGTTATATCTAAGCGCACGGCAGTGCGCAGGCCAAGTTCTAGCAACAGGCCGAGCGCATGTCGTACTCTATTTACACGAACCGCTTCGACCCACTTTTGACCCCCCTGTAGCTCAGTGCCTATTGCAAGTACAGAAATAAAATTGTACGTACGTATTCATATACTAGTACTAAGGTAGTGTACCAAATTTCATAGATGTAGCTTCAGTAGATCCTGAAATATGACCCTGTGAATATAGCTATTTTTGGCACTGACTGACTCACTCACTCACTGACCGGTCATCAAAACCTCTAGGCCACTTCCAATTGTCCTAGCGTTATGAAATTTGGCACACAGACCAGGTGTTATATGTAGATTAAAGAAAAATTGAGAAATTTAAGAAATCGGTCAAGTGTGAGTTGGAAAAGGGTTACAAAGTTTGTATGGGACGACAGGATTCCTTGGTCGGATCTTCTTCAAATTTTGCATAAATCATCTCTAACATAATTGATGGAAGATGTGTTTCGTATTTTATAGAAATTCATTCCAGAACATGGCTAAAAAGGGGTTAAAATTGTTATCTTCGGGGGGATTTGATTCGAATTTGTATCAATACTTTTTAGTCATGAGAGGACTCTTTTGATTTAATTTACTTTTTATTTTCACACATGTCATGTTTAAAAACTCAATCAGATTTGAGAAAGATGTTGTCAATGTTTGATTAATGTCAATCAAATACTCTATACATACAAATTATGGAAAAGTCAATACTGCACATTGAATATTGTTATTCATATTTGCGAAATATTTGGATCAAATCCGTCCAGTAGTTTAGAGATCAGCAAGCATTCTAAAGGATGACTTACGCTAGACCGTGCCGGGTCCGAGCCGAGTGTCGGCCGTAGCACGGTCACCGAGCCGGTTGCGTTCACGACTGCTCGGGCGAAGCTAGGTGGCACTGTATTCATGCAACGGGCCGTGGCCGAGCCGAGGCGGGACCAAGTTGTTTCCGAGCGTTTTCCGTAGTTCAGCTGTCACTCAGTTGCCGCTCGGTTTAACGCATTTATTTAGCGCGAAAAATTCTAAATCTATGGTTTAACGTGAGTTTGTCGACACAAAATATATATAATATTAATTGACGTTGCTGCGGCCGGCACTCGGCTCGGACCCGGCACGGTGTAGCGTGAGTCATCCTTTTATTCTAAACATAAGCTATATATTAATGTTATGACATTAATATACATTTATAAAATAACCTTGGGGGTAAGCAGAAGGCTAATAAACTATGTCAATTGGGATTAACCTATTGGATTGATTAAACTGAAAATTTTGTACGAATATTATTAAGAAGTATGTAAGCTTTAAACGTGGACTTCATATTATAACGCATGAGTTGGCTTAATCGAAAATCTAATTTCTTATAAAAATATTTATGAATCAGTGATAAAATGAGAATACAATGAGGAGGGGGGGAAGGGAGGGGTATAAAATAATGTCATGTATACATAATGCACACTTTAAAGCTTATTAAAGAAAAAGTAGGTACGGTTTCTTGAAAAAAAGTATTGAAATCCCACCAAAAACATCCCTGTTGAATAGGAGGCCAAGTTCCTATGAGCTAATTGTTCGCCTAAAAAAGGGTTGAAATCCAATCCAATGCCAAGTGTAGATGCACTTTAAAATCAATCATAATCATCTTCATCAACAGCCTAATCCACTGGTAAACATTTGCCATTTCGAAGACTCGCCACCACACTCAGACCTCAGCCTTCCGAATCCAGCCACTACCCACTACCGCATTCACGTCAACGGTCCATCTGGCCGAAATTCACTTTACCATACACCCAACTTAAAATATGGTGTAGTTGTGAAAATACGTAGGTACCTACTTGGTTAAAAATATCTAAAATAATGATACTTCTAAATTAAAACTTGGCAGGTTTTCGTGGAGTACGTAACACTTGATTAATTGTAGAATTAAATTTATTATGTATATAATTAAATTAACCTGCCCAGTTCAAATTTAGAAGTATCATTATTTTAGATATTTTTAACCAAGTAGGTACCTACGTATTTTCACAACTACACCATATTTTAAGTTGGGTGTATGGTAAAGTGAATTTCGGCCAGATGGACCGTTGACGTGAATGCGGTAGTGGGTAGTGGCTGGATTCGGAAGGCTGAGGTCTGAGTGTGGTGGCGAGTCTTCGAAATGGCAAATGTTTACCAGTGGATTAGGCTGTTGATGAAGATGATTATGATTGATTTTAAAGTGCATCTACACTTGGCATTGGATTGGATTTCAACCCTTTTTTAGGCGAACAATTAGCTCATAGGAACTTGGCCTCCTATTCAACAGGGATGTTTTTGGTGGGATTGTTACTAACACCATATGGATCTGAGTCCGAAATAAATTATTTGAATTGAATTGATTTTTGGATTTTTCGCGAAAGAATTCTGCATAAATATTCTGGAATCCACTCTTCATTATAGTTTGGCTCATAATATTATTACAAGAACAATTTTTCTACGAACATATGGTAATTTGCTTAGTACATAACCAGAAGTCATAGGTGTCTCAACTAGTACTCATTCCTGCCAAGTCGTGTTACAATCAAAGACGTATCTTAAATAGACACGTTATACTCGAACATTACGGCTTTCAAAAACAGCTAAACTTTTCAAAATTTGAAAAAAGAATTTTATATGTGTCGCACCGTACCACAGACTACAGAGTACATTTTCCTGGTGTATTAATTATGCTAGACGCAATGATATATAAAAAACTATAGATACGTTACCAACACTGAAAAATGGCAACAAAAAAGTCAGGCAATTGTCTTATTTTTCATACATGCTACCATAGATAATTTCATAGAAATTCTTTTGTTGAATGTATAAAATATTTGCTGTTTTTGAAAGCCGTGATGTTCGTGCATGACGTGTCTATATTTTATTACGTCGTTGGCTAGACGCCATTTTAGGCGCGAGAAAATAAAATAATTTTATTATTTCTGTTTTACTTGCGAATGAAACGACACGTTTTTATATTGAACAGTTGCTGTGTAGTTTGTACATCCTCTGAAGATATATGAAGGCATGTTTTTTTTCGAGTTTTCTTTACTTACAGAATTTAAAACAGTGCTAATAGTACTTTCGGTAAGCCTACAGCCGCGTCTGTGAATTTTCCGGTAGTTACCTGATTTTTGTGTTGCAATTTTCCAGTGTCTATAACGTATCTATAGTTTTTATATCATTGGTTACAATGACCATTTCACGCGGGTAAACCGTTGTACAATGAAACTTTTTTTTATGCCTGTGGCATCAAAAAATCAACATATGATTATGCCAAAAATCGCGCGTATTTGCGTCACGACTAAACATCGCATGTAATTAGGCTGTATGGATAAATTGCCTTTGCCTTTCACTTGTGGGATTATAACAATAAAACAACTGTCTAAAATACTGTGGACTGTGATTTAAAAGACTTGAGACTGGCGTATCGCCATTTTTTACTGATTTTATTTGTATCTATTAATTTTACTGGAGACTGGCAAAATCGTTAATAAACGGAGGGCCATTAATTAAAAGAAGAAGACGGTTGGGAGCCCCGGATAAGCCCTCGGAAGGATGTCCCAGGACTCCCAACAGACCCACTGCCGCCACTGTGGCCTCGTCTAGGGGGTGGATCGGATGCCATCTCGCGTCTTTAGGGGGTTTCGGGTGTGATCCCGCTTCTAAGGGGGGGGGGGCGTGAATTCCTCACGTCACGCTGCCGTCATGGGCCTGCTTCTGTAAGGACGGTGAGCAGCCCTCTCACCGTCTTCAGGCCCCCGGTCATGGAGGCCGGAAGAGACAACCCTAAGTTCCAGGTGTCCATTACATATGCCTAATGAACAAAATAATTATATTATGATAGAAGCAGTAAAAACCAATGAATTTGTTGATCTTAGATTAATATATAAATATTCAACGATCTATACCGATATGCAAATACGCACCTGTTATGTGGTATGGTCCGATCATCACACGTTTTGTAAAATGTAATACCTTACGATAGATGGCTCTTACTTTAGGCAGAAACGGAGATTATATACTAGATGATTTATGGAATTCTGTTTCGATTCTGCAGCCCATGGGACATTCTGGAGATAAAAACTAGCCTTTGTGTTATTCCAGACTACTAAATTAAATTTCACCAAATTTCAGTCAGATCCATTTTCGACTTCCTATCAAACATCCAACCATCTTCACAAACTTTTAACACCTATTAGTGAGACTTTGCTCTCCGTCTGTATGTTTGATAAGAGGCTGTATCTTAGGAACAGAGATAGCAAGAGAGCTGTGTACTCTGTATGTATTAAAGCTTGTCATTAAGAGAAAAGTTTAAGGATATCAACATACTTACTGTGTATTCACAGTACATATATGAAAACTTATTATATACTCATAAAAATAACAGTTAATTTATTAAAAATAGTGATATCCATAATCTAAACTTAAGAAATAAGAATAAATTGGCTGTACCTAGATTTAGGCTTATTAAAATAAGCAATTCTTTTGCGGGCAATTGTATTCGAATGTACAATACATTGCCGACAGCCATAACAGGTTTGTCAGTTAATAAATTTAAAAAACTAATAAAACTTAAATTGTGCCAGAAAGCTTATTATAGCATTAAAGACTTTCCAGAAGACAAGGCTGCCTGGCAGTGACACGAATTGCTCCTTTCTACATAAAAAAAAAACTGTATTAGATACTAAGATACTAGAAGAGAAGGGACCAGACTGAGTTTCTTGGGGTGTTCTTCTCAGTCTGTAGTATTTCCGAACCCCCGGTAGAGTCACAAAAATTTTGACAAACCTAAATAATTTTTTTAAAAATTTCAAAGGGAATAAATTTTATTTTATTTTATTTTTTTAATTTATTTTATCTTGTCTATATTTGTTGTAGTACCTACCTACCTAGAAACACATTGCAACAGATTAATGCTAGACTTGTGTACCATTACTATTGGCAGTCCTATAGCACAACGTAACTATGTAGATTAGAGCCTTGATAGGCACAATATCACAGGGTCCGTACCAAGTTGTTTTCAATCAAATCAGCCTATGGCAGTCCACGGCTGGACGTAAGAGACGTACCTCTCCTCATTTACGCCACAATAATTGGTCGTTCGGTCAATCTGGCGTCATACTCTACGTTTGTCGAGTCGCGGTCTCAACTCTAGAACTAGTTTGCTCTATCAATAAAAAAAAACTGAAAAATAAATATCAAAAAGTTAGTATACCTAAAGCTCTAAAAATATCCAAGAAATTAAATACTGCTTTGATGACGTAACTTTAAAATTTATTTAGTTTGTTATTAATACCAATGAAGAACATACGCAACCTTTAAATAATAAAGTATTGTTATTAATACCAATGAAGAACATACGCAACCTTTAAATAATAAAGTAGGTTGGGTCCAGGGTTGCCGTTTATCACCAGTAGTCTTCAAATACAAGGTCATTTGTAAAACACCAGCAATGTGCTAGGACTAGAACATAGTCTAGATTCCAGACTATAATCTAGACTCTAGAATAACACATAGGCTACTTTTTAATATGGGAATAAGTTCCCATGGGAAGCGGGAACGGGAACAAACTTTAACGCGGACGAAGCTGCGGGCATCAGCTAGTACAACATATATGACAGACATGCTATATCTACTCCCCTCGTACCGATCGCGTTGCTCTATCCGTAAATTCGTAGAACGTCATGCTGAGTCAGAAGTAGGTACCCGTTGGTCAATCCACCTCCAAAGATCTGCAGCATCACTTGTTCGTCACGTACAGTTGCCAACTACCCCTTAGACCTTATATGCTACGTAAACGGAGCTGCGAGGGTCAGCTAGTCCTTTTAACAGAAACATTGTTTACATTCACTTCTCAACGTAAATCTATGAATACTATTCGTAGCAGTAATTGAAATATTATCTTGCGCAACTTCGTTAGCGAGAGAGAGATAGAAAGAGAGGTTTCCGTCGCGGCTACTCGTATTCGCGTCGTATTATTTAAGCAAAAATGGTTATTTGAGCAAACCCTCCCTACCTAATTAAAAACTATTTTCACAAAATAATTTATGACTAGCGGACGTCACGCGGTTTCAGCCGCGTAGTTCCCGTTCCCGTGGGAATACGGGGACAAAATATAGCCAATGTTACTCAAGGTAAATGTAGCTTCCCAATGGTGAAAGAATTTTTGAAATCGGCACAATAGTTTTTGAGTTCATTCATTGCAAAAAAACACATTCCATGATCATGATCTCTCTGCCTCGGTTTTCCCAAACGCCTACAGTATGGGGTTCTTCAAATGGGGTCTTAGAATGTTTTTACAGGGTCGTCAGTGCGAGTGTTGCAAACGTCCATAGACTGCGGTGACCATCAGTGCATCTGGTAGGCCGTATGCTTGTCTGCCACCTTAGTGGTACCTACGTAAAAAACACACACATAAATTTTCCCCTTTAAAATATTAATATTATATAGTGTAGAAGAGCTTAAAGATTAAAGTCTGTTGTAAATATTCAGTCTGTATGGTTAGGAATGTTTGAGCCAATCGTAAGCTTTGCAGTAGGATAATCTCCTAAAAGCCACAGACGCGCCGTGTCGCGTCGCGTCGGCAAGAGCGCTGATAAAGGGTCGACTGTGTGATCTGAAATTAACTTCAAAATTAAAGCAAGCAAATATGTTTAAAAAAAAACCGGTCAAGTGCGAGTCCGTCTTTAAGCATGATATTTGTTATCTCGTTCACCAGAAAACTGTAAAAAATTACATTTGTTTTATGGGGGACAAACGTGATTTTGTACAACATTATCTTAAATATTAGGCACGTTAAGCCGTTATTCCCAGTTGTCATGACATGTCTCGTCGTTAAGTCCAGTTAAAACCGTATGGACCGCTTGAAAATTTTCAACAATGGGTCGTCGACTCGTCACTATCTGCACCTGTGTCGTCAGCGCGTGTATAGCGCTTCAGGTGTTGCAAACTTCGGCTACGCCGCTAGGGTAACAAACCATGACGTTGGCCGTAAGCTTGTCTGACACCTTAGTAGTATATATTTTATACTGTTTAGTAGTATTTCTTGTTTTAGCGGCAAAAGCAGGTCTTCATCTATAAAAATTTCAACTGTCTATTTAAGAGATACCTGAGACGTACGGACGGACGGCGGAGTCTTAATTATAGGTAGATACTCGATTTTACAGTGGCAAGGAACCCTTAAAAAAATTGTAAGAATAAAGATAAAAACAGACTACATATTTACAGGATTAGCTTTAGCTAATATTTCAGGGCGTCGCCGTCGTCGTACGTAAGACCACAATATAAATATTAAAGACATTCCAAACCTGAATTCATTGAATGTGAACACCATAATACACTAGCTGACCCGCGCAACTTCGCGTTTTGCGTCACATGAGAGTGAGAAAGAGAGAGGTATGGTATTAATATTTCGAGTATTATAATATTTCCCGTTGCATTTACCCCCGTCGCGCTTATTCCCGTCGCGGCGCGTCGCTTGTATTCATTAGAACTGCACCGCATATCTTCGTTTGCGTCACATGAGAGTGAGAAGGAAAGAGGTGTTGAAGTGATATAATGTTTCACGTCGCTTTTACTTCCACCCATCCGTTTTTCGGTATGTAACTCATCGTGTGCGAGTCCGACTCGCACTTAGCCGGTTTTTATCGTTCAGTTGACTGGCTGCCACTGCAGACCAAGTTTACTCCCGTCGCGTCGCTCATACTTATTAAGAGGGTTGTTTTAAGTGAACCTTAAAAGATAGGCATACTGTTTAGGACTTTTTTTTATAACTTTTTAAGAGGAACAATTTTGTAATACTCAATTTTTACGTAACTTTAACTATTTATGCAGCGTCCGCAATGGAAGCTCTCAAAAGAAAGAAGTAATCCCCGTTCTCGAAACATTATTCATGGCTGCTCCGCTCCTATTCGTCTTAGCATGATGCTTTATAGCCATTACGCAGCTCTAATAAATGGACTATTAAACTGTATAATAATTTTTGAGATGCAACCAGTAGTTTCAGAGATTCTAGCACAAATAAACTCTTCAGTTTCATTAGATCGTGTGCGAACCTTAAGATATATACAAATTAGGTTATTGTGAGCAAACCATAAAAGATAGACATATGCTGTTGCGGACTTTTTTTTAGAACTTTTTAAGAGAAATAATTTTGTAATACTCAATTTTTACCTAACTGTAACCATTTACACAGCGTACGCCTCGGAAGCTCTCAGACGGTTAAAAATATACCCCGTTTTCAAAACATTCTTGATTGCTGCTCTGCTCCTATTAGTCTTAGCGTGATGTTATATAGCCTATAGCCATCCTCGATAAATGGACTATCAAACTGTAAAAGAATTTTTGAAATCCAACCAGTAGTTCCTGAGATCCTAGCGTTCAAACAAACAAACAAACAAACAAAAAAACAAACAAACTCTTCAGCTTTATAATATTAGTATGGATATGGATGTCGCACTTCAAAATCGGTTCTGTCGACAGCAGGTATATACCCACATCCAGTAGATAAAGCTGAAAAGAAACCTCATTTTGGACGACTGTTGTAAATATAAACACAACGTGTTTATGTGTACCTGAATACAGGTTAAATGATATTAAGATGGCGAGATTGCTTTAATACTAAATATAATATGCAAAAGATATCAATACATATTTAATCATCCTATATTTTTTCTATACATCCTATATTTTTTATTTCCTATACTTTCAACCAGAAATAAAATCAATGCCAACCAAGAATTAATAAATTGGCGTTACTTTGCAATCAACACGGGGAACTTCCAAGCTACAATTACCTACCTACTCACCTACCAAGAATAAAACGTTAAAACCAATTCGAGTAATTTAATAGTGTTTACGGGGAAACCCGATAAAACATAACAATATATTTTTCAATTTTATAAGTTTACGGGAGCCATCGAAAGCGTCCGATGGAGGTTGTCCGACGGCTTTGAGCTTCGAGGCAAGGCGCGGTCAACGCTCGACAAACTGCCGGACTTACAGGTTGGACATGGGGCAATGGAATCCGCGGGGTACAAAAAAGTTATGCGCCCGCGCCGCCTACCGCGCGCTTCTCATCTACTAAACATCATACCATACGTGTTTCCCTGCACGTACCTTCCCAGGTTCTATAACGGGGGCGTGAAAAGGTAGACTCAAATTGATGACCACCGTTTCGACTTTGATGACTACGATGCGAAAGTGAACTAGGGCGATTTCAGACATATCGTGGAGTAATAATACTAAATGGTCAGCACCACAACAATGGATATTATCAGCTAATCAGCCGAGCAAAGTCAAGCTATCTGCAAATGTAACTAATACGTAGGACTATTGGTTATTCTTTGCTAATACTGCTAACTGTAATTTGTATTTAGGTATATTATGAAACAAGAAATTCTGTGTAAAGTAGATATATATGATAGGATAGAGTAGTTTGAAGAAAGTGTTGAATTTACCTGTAATATTAAAAAAAAAGTAAGTAACAAAATTATTTGCCAATGGCAAAGAATTTACCTATAATCTATTATTTTTAATTTTTTCAACTACGCTATACCTATCTACCTACACATTGAAAAACCCGTCTATTAAAGCTTAGAAAACATAACAGATTAACCACAGAAATCAGAAAACAGATCGTAACTGAAAGTAATAAAAGAAAACACGAGAAACTGTAATCAATCACAGAAATAAATGAGGTAACGAAACAGGAAATCATTAAATAATAAGTACTTCTTCCTTGTATCAAACCGAATATATGACACGCCAAACGACTCATACTCTACGAGTAGGAAGGGGAGGGGGGACAAAAGAGGCATAAACGCCCACCCACATGTCATCATTTCTTTCTGTTCCACGTATAGGTGGTTAGCCTTTTGCCGTGTAGACAGGCGCAGGTTGTGTATACCCGCAGTTGGAATTTTCTAGACATCCAAGACCTTGAACTTGGTTTAACGACTATCATGCTACTGGCAAATGGGGTGTGCCTTCCGAAGCACGGAAACGCTCCGAAAATGCCACAAAGTGGTCACCCATATGAGGACTAGTTCTCATATGGGTGACCACTTTGTTCACCACTTACGATATGGATTGCCATATCATAAGTGTTTAAACAGTGATCGTTTACGGAACACTGAGTCAGCCGAGTACGATCTACAATAGAAACTATTATTAAGGTGTAGAATGCACATAATAGGCTCAACATCACTAATCAGACAGTAATGACAAGGTAAATACATATTGAGTGACTCAACCACGCCACGGTTTACCGAATAAAACTGTATTTGCGGTAGAGTAGCTCGCTAACTCAAACAATTGTTCACAGCAATACATGGCATACCGACCTGATTTCTGTGATACAGACTTATTCTTAGTAAAAAATTTGATCGGCAGGGAATAAACTTGTAAGCTTAGACAAGTTTGCTAGCTTGTGTAACTCTTATAAGTTGAGGGTCAGATATCCGTATGAGGTACGGTATGATATTCATATTTTTTAGAATCGTTCTACATAAAGCCTCGTTGACACGGAGCGAGTTTGAAAGCTACAAGTCCTCGAATTCATCCACAACGATACCACTGCAACTGCTGAATGCAGGTCGTTTCTCAGCTGATGCTGTGATGCAGAAAAATTTTCACAACAAGCGCTGATTTTCATCAACAACCATAACGTGTAAATGGCGTCATCCGTTACAACCACACGAGAAGCTCCAAAACATGAAATGTTTCAAGAGTGCCTTATTGTAACGGATATCACGGATCATCGGATATCTGTGCCTATTATAATAAAATATAAGTGAGAGAATAATATACAATAGAGAGCATTACAACACTGATTATTGACTACTAAATACAAAATGTATGCTGGAAAAATATAAATAGGTACGATCGAATTGAGTAACCTCCTCCTTTTTTAGATCGATTAAAACATACCAAGAACATAACAAACACTGTTTCTACGTAGCGAAAAATTCTAAATCTTTGGTTTCTACAATATTATTTAGTGCGATTCTAAAATGAGGAGTTTAATAGTATCAAAATTGCCACATACCAAACTATACCTGTATAGTACGTACTGTTACCCACCGAAACTTAAGTTTTTTTTTTTTTTTTTTTTTTATACCACTAAGGTGGCAGACAAGCATACGGCCCACCAGAAGGACGGGTGGTCACCGCAGCCTATGAACGTTTGCAACACCAGAGGTGCCACACTCGCGCTGCCGACCCTGTAAAAACCTTCTAAGACCCCTTTTGAAGAACCCCATACTGTAGGCGTTTGGGAAAACCGAGGCAGGGAGGTCATTCCACAACCTAAGCGTGCGCGGAAGAAAACACCTATCGGATCTAACCGTGCTGGAACGCACCGGACGCAGAGTGTGAGGATGAACTCCCTGTCTGTGGCGAGCGGTGCGATGATAGAACGTAGCCGTGGGCATCATATCAAACAATTCCTCAGAGCACATACCATTGTACAGGCGGTAGAACACGCATAAGGAGGCAAAGTCTCTCCTGTCGCGAAGAGGTTCCACACCAGCTGTAAGTACAGGATCGTTGACAATTCTTACAGCTCGTCTTTGCACCGAGCCAAATGGACGAAGCTGATATTCAGGTGCTCCCGCCCAGAGGTGACAGCAGTACTCCATATGCGGCCGCACTTGCGACTTATAGAGAAGCAGTGTTTGCGCCGCAGTGAAGTACCGCCGCGCCCTGTTGAGCACACCTAGCTTCTTGGACGCCAGCTTAGCCTTGTCCTCCAAATGACTACGGAACTGAACGTCACTGGAGATGTCAACGCCAAGGATCCCTATACTTTTGGAGATGGAAAGAGATGTGCCCTGAAATTGCGGCGCTACAGTAATTGGGGTTTGCTTAGCGGTGAAAAAACACGCTTGTGTCTTGGAAGGGTTGAACTGGACAAGATTTTGTCCACCCCAATCGGACACTCTAGTAAGAGTAGCCTCGATTTCAGACACAAGCTGTTCACGATTTTCCTCTACTGTGTCCCGAGAGATACCGGGGCGGCCCGTGTAACAAGTGTCCCCCGTACTGTCGTCCGCATTACAATGAATGCCATCAATAGACAACATGTCATTGATATGCAGCAGAAACAGAGTAGGGGACAACACTGAGCCTTGCGGGACTCCAGCGTTTATGGCCATGCAGTCTGAACAGCTGCCGTCAACGACGGCCCTGATGCTTCTACCGGCCAAGAAGCTGGACACCCATCCGCAAAATCTCTCAGGTAGTCCATATGAGGGCAATTTCGTAAGAAGACCACGGTGCCAGACCCGGTCAAAGGCTTTAGAGATGTCGAGGCTCACTGCTAGAGCCTCACCCTTACTCTCGATAGCCGCCGCCCATCGGTGTGTTAGGTACACAAGAAGATCGCCCGTCGAGCGACCGTGACGGAAACCGTACTGCCGGTCGCTGAGCAGGTCGTGTTCCTCAAGGTACCCCAGGAGCTGTGTATTAATTACACGCTCCATCACCTTGGATAAAAGGGAGGTGACGGCTATAGGCCTGTAATTGGCCGGGTCGGTCCTGTCACCCTTCTTGGGTACAGGATGTACATACGCGATCTTCCACGACGCCGGGACTTGTTGCATGGAATAGGAAAGTGCGAAAAGACGTGTAAGTACCGGACACCGCGGGAATGCCGTCTGGCCCACTCGACTTATGAACGTCCAGGGATTGAAGCTCCCGCCGGACATTCCGCTGTGTAAATTTAACTTCCGGCATGGAAGTGCCACAACTCGGAATGCACAGCGGTAAAGCACCCCCGTCGCTCATGGTCGAGTTAGAGGCAAAGAGATTACCCAAAAGGTCGGCTTTCTCCTTGGCACTCTGGGCCAAACTACCATCGGGTTTAAGCAAGGGTGGTAATCCTGACCGACAGAAGTTTCCCTCGGCAGCTTTGGCAAGCGACCAAAATTCACGACTTCCTGAAGGGTAGCCTGCTAGCCGTTCGCCAATTCTGCCGACGAAATCGAACTTGGCCTTGACAATTGCTCTTTTACTGGACCTCGAGGCGGCATTTAATTTGCGTTTTACCTCAGAGATGTTTGGATCTGAATTTGCACGAGCCGTGGTCCAAGCTCTGTAGGCAGATTCTTTCTGCATTAGAGCTTCTCTGCAGAGCCGATTGAACCACGGTCGCTTTTTTGCACCTACAGGGATCCAGCGGTTGGGAATGTAGCATTCCATACCCTCCAAGATCCCCTCAGCGACTGCTATAGCACAAGAATCCAGATCCTCTGAGGCAAAACAAAGCCGCCACCACGGGTACGATGCATAGAACTCTCGCAGTCCATCCCAGTCTGCTGACTTGTAGTGCCACACATGTCGCCACTCCTTGGGCCGAGGTGGTTCAGGCCTTGCGAGAGGCACATGCGTCCGAACGACACAGTGGTCCGACGATCCTAGCGGAGCATCCACTGAAACTTTGTATCCGTCCGGACGCGTTGTCAGCAGGAGGTCCAGCAATGCACTATGCTCGTTCTCCCTGTCTGGTATCCTTGTATGGGATTTAACCAGCTGGGAGAACCCATAGGTCAAGGCAAATTCGTGAGCAGCTTTTCCCGCAAAGTCGGTGGTCCGGGAGCCCAACCAGTCAACATGATGACCGTTGAAATCTCCCAAAATCACTATCTCCGCGGAGGGACACTGCTCAATCACCCTGTCAGTCGACTGCTGCAGGTGGTCATAAAGGCGAACTGTGTCCGTGTTACCGCTGTGAGACCTGTACACGCACGCGTAGATCCGGGTGTGGCCCCCGTGATCCACGCGCGCCCATAACGTAGACAGGTCCCTGTCTTCGAGGCTTGTAAGACTGCGACAGCAGACATCATCCCGGACGTACATACACACCCCAGCTTTCCGCCTAAAGTGGTACTCCAGCTTGTAGCCAGGGTACATTAATCCAGATGCATCTTCCGGGCATGAGATCTGCGTCTCCGTCAAGAAAAAAAGGGTCGGCTTCGCAGTTTCAAGATGGTGGTGGACTATGTTGATGTTCGCGCGCATGCCTCTGATGTTGCAAAAGTCCACTTGAAGTGTGGACGCCGATGCCGCTGTGGATACCCTTTTATTTTTCCTTTTTGCTGCCATGGTTGTTTTTTTTAAAAAGGGGAATGAAGAAGGTTGAGGGGGTGCCTGTGTGCCGCTGGCGCAGGAGACTAAGCGAGGCTCCAACTCACCAAAGGCAGACAAAGGTAATGCGGAAGATTGGCACGGCGTACGGAAGGGCCCCCGGTCCCCCCCCAATGCAGTGGCCGCGTCCACTCCGGTATCCTCCTCCGGCACGACCACAGCACCAGGGACTTTACACAGGCTGCTGGTTCAGCCTCCTGGGGCGGAGATTAAGTGATCCCCAGGTTCGGGTTCCGTACAGCCTGCGGGTGGTCAGCGGTCAACCGTTTCACCGGCTCTCCCTGACCGCCGTACCAATACTCCGCGCCTCTATCCGCCAATGGAGCCAGGTAAGCCTCTGGTCTCACCGTCACCGGCACAAAGTCGCCCCAATGAGCTCTGGATCCCTGCTAACCGACGGAGAACATAACCCAACCGGAGTCAGGTTACTATTACCGCGGTCTTCTGCAGGGCGGAGGTACTGCCCCAGGCGGGCTGCTCAACGAACGGGAAAAGGAAAATAAGTATTGTAGTATTAAAAGGAAATTAAGTATCAAAATAACCAATATACCTACCAGAAAAGACATCCCCCTGACTTACTTCTTTCTACTGCTACTTCCGTAGTAATACTACTACTAATAATACTATTTACGGATGTGTGGTGCTAAGAATTAAATTAACCTAAGGACGTAACATTTGGAACATTCTCTGTCAATACCTTAATTTCAATCAGTAAACACTCATTTCATCATCATAGCAAGGCAAATTCTTGACAGTTGTGACCTAGGATTGGTGATATAAAGGTGTGTATTAAATGGCTTTCTAGTTCCCCTTACGTCTTTGCTGGATTTCCGCCTAGTTATGAAAGAATGATGCAATATTTACTTCATTTACCGTCATTCCCTTGATTCAACCACTTCACACATCGTAGGTTCGAAAGTAAAAAAAAATATTTTAAGATCTGGTCTGCTCATTTACCGTAATTATTTTGTCAATGACTGAGTTCAGATGAACCGAGTATGTCAATACTTATTTATAACGCGCTCGTTTAAGTGTGTACTTAAAAGTTCTGTACAATACAAACGATACAAATAACAAGATAACTAAGCAAATTTAAATTTAATAAAATGGGTTGACTTCCACTCACAAGCTTCAAAAACAAGCTCCTTTCCAAGTTCGTCCCTTCTGAGAAGACCTTTCTTACGGACACATTTCTCAGAAGTGCGGCCGGCTTTTTACGCGCCAAATTCTTATTACAATGAGCTACGGACGCTACTGCACATTCCTAAGGCGTGCGCCTGCAGCCACGGAACGGCAGGCAGGTACGCGTTGTGCAATCTGGAATGGCTAGGTCCCGCTATTGTGGTTATGAATACGTTCTAAATGGTATTTAGCTGTACAATTGAATATTGCTGCAACCTTTTGAGAATTTACCGTTTAGATTTTTTTAAGTGCACAAGGAACTTTCACATTCTCACTGAATTATTTGACAGATGCCTAATTTAAAATAAAATCTTCTATAGGATGCTTAATATTTTCATTTCTGTTTTAATGAAATAATTCTTGATATTTATTCATGGCATTTCTGTATCTTAAAACATCGTCGGTCAGCCCATAAAGCTCACGTCTGACCAATTAGTCTTTGAAGGACTTATTACTAACTCGTAAAATATTGTAGGTACACTTTTTATTTTACTACTAGCTGACCCGCGCAACTTCGTTTGCGTCACATGACAGTGAGAAGGTAAGAGGTCTTAAAGTGATATAATGTTTCCCGCCGCTTTTACTTCCACCCATCCGTTATTCGGTATGGAACTCATCGTGTGCGAGTCCGAATCCCACTTGGCCGGTTTTTATCGTTCAGTTGACTGGCTGCCACTGCAGACCAAGTTTACTCCCGTCGCGATACTTTAAAACTTAATAAGAGGGTTATTGTAAGTGATACATATGCTGTTCAGGACTTATTTTTATAACTTTTTGAGAGAACCAATTTTGTAAGACACAATTTTTACGTAACTTTACCTATTTATGCAGCGTCCGCAATGGGAGCTCTCAAAAGAAAGAAATAATCCCCGTTCTTGAAACATTATTCATGGCTGCTTCGCTCCTATTCGTCTTAGCGTGATGTTATATCACCATTAGCCAGCCTCAATAAATGGACTATTAAACTGTAAAATAATTTTTGAGGTGCAATCAGTAGTTTCTGAGATCCTAGCACAAACAAATTCTTCAGTTTCATTATATCGTGAGCGAACCTTAAGAGATAGACAAATTAGGTTATTGTGAGCGAACCTTAAAAGATAGACATATTATGCTGTCGCGGACTTTTTTGTAGAACTTTTTAAGATAAACAATTTTGTAGTACACAATTTTTACCTAACTTTAACTATTTACGCTGCGTATGCCTCGGAAGCTCTATGACGGTAAAAAATATTCCCCGTTTTCAAAACATTCTTGATTGCTGCTCCGCTCCTGTTCGTCTTAGCGTAATGTTATATAGCCTATAGCCATTCTCGATAAATGGACTATCAAAATGTAAAAGAATTTTTGAAATCCAACCAATTGTTTCTGAGATCCTAGCGTTCAAACAAACAAACAAACTCTTCGGCTCTATAATATTAGTATGGATTTTGCCGGCGTAACTAATGTTGAATTGCAGGCAGCTAGATTGACAGACAGACAGACAGACAGATGGAAGGACGTTGTGAAAGGATCACTGTAGCCTATCGAAGTTTGTAATACTTAAACCATACTTTCAATTGCAAAAAATATATTTACAAACTGCAAAATTAGGTAATTCGAGTATTGGCAGGAAAAAGCACTAAATATTTGGGAGTGAAAGTAGTAGGTATACCTAGTACAATATTTCAAAGGCTTTTTAGGGTTTCGTAGCCAAATGGCAAAAACGAAACCCTTATAGATTCGTCATGTCTGTCTGTCTGTCTGTCTGTCTGCCCGTCTGTGTGTCACAGCCACTTTTCTTCGAAACTATAAGGCCTATGCTATTGAAACTTGGTAACTAGATGTATTCTGTGAACCGCATTAAGATTCTTATATAAAACTAGAAAAGTAGCAGTTAATTTTGGGGGTCCCCATACTCAGAACTGAAACTCAAATTTTTTTTTTTCATCTGACCCATTCGTGTGGGGTATCTATAGACAGGTCTTCAAAAATGCTATTGAGGTTTCTAGCATCATATTTTTCTAAAGTGAATAGTTTGCGCCAGAGACACTTCCAAAGTGGAAAAATGTGTGTCCCCGCCCCTCTAACTTCTAAACTAAGAGAATGATAAATCTAAAAAGAATATATGATATACATTGCCATAAAAACTACCAACGAAAATTGGTTTGGACGAGATAGAGCTGGTAGTTTTTTTTAATACGTCATAAACCGCAATTTTTGGTTAGAAAAATCACTACCACTGCGAACGTGTTAAAACTTTAATCAAAGTTACAACGAACTATAAAAACTTTTATAATATGTTACTTGCTGCTACGAAACCCTTCATGGGCGAGTCCAACTCGCACTTGGCCGGTTTTTAAAAAGAATACAGGGTTAGAATACATAGGTAGTTGTTATATTGTATATTGGATTTAATTAATAATAATAATTACACTAGTCATATTTGGGCAGTTACTTAACCTGTCAACATCACACAAAATCTGGCGGAGAATAATCAAGTTCCATGTCACTTTCTCTAAACCGTTAGAACTCATTTTAGCCCCTCTCTATAAAATAGAGTGCAGAGGGGCCATATGACGAGACTTTGTCTGTAGCATTAAACTACGTCACTAGAACACGTGGATCATCTGTTCAAAGTATGAAATAAAACAAAAATGACAACGCCAATCGGAGTGTACTTTCACTTTCACAATAAACGTGTTAGAGAGGGGCAGTCTGGTGAGAACGATCTGACGGCTTTCTTTTTAATTATTAAATTCACATTATTTAAATAAATAAATTATACTCATATCAAATCAAGACGAAACTTCAGCTTTCCCGCCAATTTCTATATTGTGCAAACGCATTTATGGCTTTACAGCCACACAGCCATCACACAGCCACACAATTTTATTGGTACTGAGCAAAGAAGCTTACTTTGGAATGACGAGAATGATAAAAGAGATCTAATCAAAGAGTTTTAAAATTTAATAACCCCAGGCAGCACGCCATTTCATACAACATTGCTCGAGCGTTGTCAGGTTTCAAATTGAAAAACGCTCCTGCAAATGATTTGATTTTCTTTACGTAAACCGAAACTGCCCGTATTCTTTTTTCGTAAATCTTACTTCTTATGCGAAAGGTTGTGAGTGTGGATCATGGAGCAAATATGGTGTGGGTGTGGATGTTAGTTACTCTTTCACGTTCTTTTCTAACGGCTGAACAGATCTGGCTGAAATTTGGAACAGTTATTAAAATATCCGTGAATATTTATTTATTTTACTACCGTTTTTTACTTCTTACATACATACATACAAACATACGAGATACATATCAATTGTAATATAAATAAATGGGTAATGTGGTTTATTGTGATAAATGCATGATACTTAACTCGGGCGCCAGATGGTTAGGTCCATCAACCATAATATGCCAGATACATAATTAATCGTGTGTTAGTTGAAGGTGGTGTCAAGAGCCGAAGGAACCGACGTGCATGCATGAAAAGAAAAATGAAAGTTGAAGAAGCAAGTGAGGTGTGTAGGTATGGACCGTGCCGTGTGGCGCTCGGTTCTTTCTGCCTACCCCGCAAGGGATTTGGCGTGACGATAGTTTAGTATAGTACATATATATCATCACGCCTGTTTCCCAGTGGGGTAGGCAGAGACTATGGCTTTCCACATGCTAGATCTTGGCATACCACTTTCGCTTCTTAAACTTTGATAAGTGCTTTCATACACGCTCGCCGGTGTTAAGTTTACTTCTTACTGTAAACCAAAATTGTTAAGTAGTACGGTTATTTCGAAACCACGTGGCCGCGGCTACGCTATTCTCGAAGTTGTGAATATTTTTTCTCGAAAAGGTATCACTCGAATTAAATTCACAACGTTTGACAAAAGGTTTCCCTGTTCCGACCCACAATCAAAAAGATATGGGGCTTGACTTAACAAAAAAAGACAATACTAACATTGAAGCACATTTCGGCTATTCAAAAGTCAAGCTGGCTTGCAAATGTCCATATATGGTAATATCTCGTCGAAATCGAAGTTTCTAGAAACTTTACACCAGCAAATAGCCAACGTGCAATATTCTGTAATACCAAAGAGCTGTGGCCCTTGGAGCCTCCCCACGAAATGATGAGCTCCTCCCTGTCCAGTATCTATTGTGTTCAAAACTACCTGCGGCTTTTGTCTGTGGGCCGAATAGTAATTCTACCGATACGTGGACCAATGCTATTGGTCACTGATCTTGCAAATTTTGACTCGGTAGGTAAGGACAAATGGACTTAGAAAAAAATTATACAATTTTTTGCTGGCCATATGCACATTCTTTCTTGTGAAGCGATGACATCTAACGCTGTTATTTGTTATTGATTAGTAGGAACTATATCAGGAACTACTGATTAAAATTGAAATATTCTTTTAGTAAGTGCTTATTATAGAGTACCTACTAGAGGGCCAGGCCACGCGTTGCTGTGGCTAAGCTTTTTCTAACCCGGTACTCCCGGCCATAGCCATGAAGGCTTTTCACAAACAAAACTATCCTACCTCTCAAGTTGGATCAAACTGCACACGGTGAGCAAATTTCATCAAAATCGGTTCGATAGTTTAGGAGTCCATCGCGGACAAACATCGTGACAGGAGATTTATATATATTAAGATAGAGGAAGGCTATATACATTACGCTACTACACAAGCTAGCAGAGCGCTCTTAAATGTCCAAAATATCATGCAGACTTCCGTACATTAATGTAATTAAGGGGTGTACGAGTATGTCGAGGGTGAAAATGTCATTAGAGGCATGAGAGAAGATGAGGCATAGCTTTCAATAGATAGAGCTCTGTCTTAAGGTAAACGTAAACGGTCTGACCGATATAGAGAAAGAAACAAATTTAATTTCAAACAAATTTACAATTGCGGTTAACCCGTGGAACAAACAGACACAAGTTTAAAACTGTGTAACTAATATCTTTTTGGCCAATTGACGCAAAGGGCAAACGACATTTGATCGATGTAAAACGAGGGTTGACTGTCAAGGGCCGCTGTAGAGTACCATGTTGCTAATCAAAAGCACCTACGCGAGCAGTATTCATCCACCACCACTAAACTAGTATACGCTCAAAAAAAGAACACAGAAAATGCATTCATAGACTAGCTGACACTCGCCACTTCGTTTACGTCACAGAAGTTGTATTAAAGGAGAGGTTTATGATCATAAGACTCACAGCGTGTAAAACTGTTCTGTTCAATGTATGTAAATCATAAAATTATGAAGGCTATAATTTTAAGTCTAGAATTATTTTGAAATAGCCTTAATCATTAATCCCTTTTATGATTATGCAAACTCGTCAGTTTAGAAAGAACCTTGAATTCTAGGTTTGTCGAAAATTTAGATGTCTCTAATTTGTGAACTAGATTATAACCCTCAAATCTGAAACTTGTGTGGAACAATCCTTAAAGTACTCCCTTTCGCCCCCAAAAATAATTGTATAAGACTATGCGTTGAGATTTTAGAATTGAAAAACCATTTTATATTTCATCCCCTATCCCAAAGGAACCCTGCCAAATATCGAATCAAAAGCATCCTAAAACCTACCTCGGATCATAAGCTCAGATTATAGCAAGTATCATTCAAATCGACTCAGTATTTCGGCGTGATACTTATTCGGGATAAAACAGACAATTACATTGTCGGTTTCAGCAATGCACATTTTCAAAATATCTCTCATGTAAAGATTGTCGACCCTCTACAGTTCTATGCACATAGGTAAATAGATAGATAAGGACAATAGAAGGGATTTTGTCATACGACTCGTCAAATCATTATCAAATCAGCGTATAGCAGTCCTCTGCCGGACGTAGGTCTCTATCCATTTAGGTAAGCCCCAACACACGGTCTAGCGCTCACTAATAAAGCGGATTAATAAAGCTATTATAGGGGCGATAATTTACTTAGTCATCAACTGGCCAGGCCTTCATAACATGCTCTATAACAAAATTAATTCAGGGGATCTCACTTCAAACAATTGATGAAACTAATAATTTGAATAGAGCTAAGTTTGAAGGGGACCTTTTTAAGACAAGTGATTGAGGAATATTTTTAGTGACAGAAAGCTTTTTTTTTTATACCACTAGAGTGGCAGACAAGCCTACGGCCCCACCAGATGTACCGGTGGTCACCGCAGCCTATGGACGTATGCAACACCAGAGGCGCCACAATCGCGGTGCCGACCCTTAAAAAACCTTCTAAGTCCCCTTTTGAAGAACCCCATACTGTAGGCGTTTGGGAAAACTGAAGCAGGGAGATCATTCCACAACCTAAGCGTACGCGATTGCGCGACAGTGCGACAGCTAGATTGACTCCTAAGTAGTGGTCAGATCTATAGCTATGGTTAGGCAGAGGGTGAACACTGTGGAAGGTGAAGGTGATGCTGATGCATCATAAATTGACCATCCTAAACCTACACCTGGGTCCACAATCCCAGACGCCAAGACGGTGTTCTCGAACCTTGCACCGGCACGATGCAAGGTTCGAGAACACCGTCTTCGAATACCGTCGAATTCATGGAATGCTAAGAATTCGGTCTCTCTAGGTACAATCGTCGTCATCGGTTCAGTATGAAATTTTGTTCCCGTTCTCACATCCCATGGGAACGTGTTCCATGGATGAAAATTGTGTTATTCCAGACTATAAATCTATAGCTGTACTAAATTGCAGCCAGATTCATTTAGCCATTAGGGTTCGCAAACTTTCGAATTTATAATATTTGGAATGTTATAAATAGTAAAATGGTGGTGGTACTCGCCGTATATGAAATTTCTACGAACAGATCGGCGAGAACGTGAAGACCATCATATTTTACGGAATAAACTTAGATACCGTCAATATTTTGGGATAAAATTTAATATTCGAATCACGTTTTTTACAGAAATTATGCAAATAATATGCGCAAGTGATGGCTATTTAGCCTGTACACTCAGGATTTAGTGGGTAACATTGTAGCTCGTGTTTACTCCAAGGATTTATTCATTTAAAAGGCATTTCGATGATTGTTCTGGGTTTAGCTCTGTAATCTATTTGTAGGTACCTACTGATGTTTTAAAGAAAAAAATGTTTGTAATCGGAAAACGCTGAAAATACTGGACCGTTGTATCATTATGCTACTACACAAGGGAGAAGATCAGTAATATAAATGTCAATAAATATGGCATACTTACATAAGTACATTATGGTATGGCAATGGTGCTACGGGGTTCGTAGTATGTCACAGGCGTAGCTGTGAGACACAACTAGTGTAATTATGGTAAGCAGATTGAGTGAAACACCTGTTTAGGCAAGAGTTTTCTTTTACGCCGTAGTTTTCTCAAATACTGGTTCCAGAATTTTATGAAATACTAGCTGATGCGCGCGGCTTCGCCCGCGTGAAATTTGGTTCTCGTTCCCGCTTCCTGTGGGAACATTTTCCCGGAATATAAAGCCAATGTATTATTCCATACTATACTCTATTACTGTACCAAATTTCAGCTAGATCCATTCAGCTGTTAGAGCGTGATTGAGTAACACACATCCAAACATCTTCACAAACTTTCACATTTATAATATTAGTAGGACTATCACGGTGTAATAAAACAGGTAAGTGAATGTTTATTATTAATTCTTTTTTTTTAATGCAGTCATCGTTCCCTTTTCCGACACTTTTGTTAAACGTTAAAGTGTCGGTCGATAACAAGAAGAGCCCCATATGGCAATTTAGATTCCCTTTTGTCAGAATTTATTTTCGCAGGATCTCAGCAGAGAGGACAAGGCACGTTTTAGAAGGCAGCAGGCGTGTTAATAGAGTGTTTAGGGCCCATATCACGAGTATGAGCCTCTGTTAGGCTGTGAGCATATTGGCGACAAGACTGTCTCAAGATAGACTACCGCTTTACTAAATATATGAAGGGGCTTATCCACTGGAGAATCCGCCATAGGCCGAGCGCGCATTGCAGTGCGACGCGTTTGCCTCAAATCTGTAATACCGCATTTACACTTCGTGCGAATCGCAAGGCCGTGATAGTTAGAGCTGAAATTTTCACAGATGATGTTGTCGCTATAACAAAATAATAAGTCAGAAAAAAAATAAGTATTGTATGTACCACTACCTCAAGTTTTTTTCTGACTTTTTTGGGTATGAAATCCTAATAAGGTGGTCTGAGACATTCCACGTAGGTTCATGGAATGTCTAAACCCCCCCCCCCCACATGTGTCCCTATTACTAAGACTTTGTTGTCCGTCTGTATGTCTGTCATAATCAGGCTACATATATCTCATTAACCGTGATAGCTAGACAGTTAAAACTTTGACTAAATAATGATGTATTTCTGTTATGGCAAAGCAACAATTGCTATAAACAGAAAAAAATAATATTAACAGTACTCCATGTGCAGCTGCACTTGCGACCTATAAAGAAGCTCTAAAGGTCGCAAGTGTTTGCACCGCAATAAAGTGCCGCCGCACTGTTGAGCACTCCAATCTTATTGGACACCAGCTGGGGTCACTGGAGATGTCAATACAATCTTATTGGACACCAGCTGGGGTCACTGGAGATGTCAATACCAAGGATCCCTATACTGTTGGAGATAAAGAGAGATGTGCCGATTGGTTTGCAACCTTCAATTTTACATCATCATCATCGCCATCTCAGCCGATTTTGCACCCACTGCTGGTATGGGCCTCCCCCAAGGATCACTACAACGTTCAGTCTTGTTCTGCCTGTATCCAACTGCCTCCGCGACCTTCACCGGGTCAATTTCCCACCTTGCAGGAGGTCTTACCACTCTGCGTTTTCCGATATGTGGACGCCATTCCAGAACTTATCCATTTCATCGGCCATCAGTTCTACGTGCAATATCGTCGATCGATTTTTTCAACTATGTCGGTCACTTAATCAATGTATTTTTTAACAGTTCTAACCCCATTTTCGTTCCAATTCTATGCGGGTAGGATAAGAGCACGATCTCCGTTGAGGCAGGATGTCTCCTTGTTGAGGCTGTATGTCTTCTTGTTGAGACAACATGTCGCCTTGTTGAGGCAGCATGTCTTCTTGTAGGTACCCCTCGAAGGCAACTGAAAGCAAGGGCTCTTGCTTCGTTGTTTAAATGGCGCAAGCGGGTGCTGGTGCGAGATCAAAATCCTGCGCCCCGAGAAATCGCGACTTAGTGGTCCCAGATCTGCCAGGAACTCATAGACACTTGGAAGGTGCTACTGGAGTAACCAAGGTGGGGAATTGCTGCCATCAGAGTGATTAGATAGGTTAAGGGACGAGTGACTGGAGAAGAGCCATGGCAACCTCTCCTACTGGTTCCGAAACTGACTCTTTCTCTGACAGCTTGTTTAGAAAAACCAGTTTCCGTCGGACACTAGTACGACTATCGTGTCTCTAATGTACGCTTAGCCTTACTGAAATAGTCCATAGGCCACAATGACTTATTACCATCTGGTCTCTGGTGCTTCTGCTAGCTCTGTATTCTTGTAAGAAAGAAAGAAAGAAAGAAAAATAAATTTATTGCGACCCACCTGAGAAGAACTGGCAAGAAACTCAGCGGGCTATTCTTTTTAGTGCTCTATTTGTCTGCCCCACAGATATCAGAAAAGCTGTTTTCTGATTTCTGTGGTCTGCCCACATTAGCTCTATAAAGATTATTAAGAGATATTGATTTTTTATCCCACTGAGGTGGCAGAGTTGCGTGATTAACCTGATGGAAAGTGGTTTCTGTAGCCTATGCAAGTTTGCAAAAACAAAAGAACTACACTCGCACTAACTGAACTGCAAAATCTTTATAATACCCCTTTTGAATACCCTTATACTGTCGAGTAGATGTGCTAGAAGTCCGAGGTGAGGAGTAAATTCCACAATTGAAGCATGCGAAGAAAGCCTCCATAACGTGTAGGTACAAGCGCTTCGGACGCAAAGTAAGACAATGAATACCCTGTCTGGGGCGTGCGGTGCAATGATAAAAAGTACTGTGGTCATCATATTATTATCAAACAATTCCTCAGAGCACAAACCATTGAACCAAGAAACGCTCGTGGCCCTGCGGACTCAGTGTTCTGTAAACGATTACTGTAGTTAGCAACTTTCGAAGTCAAAAGAGAATTAATAAACGGCAGCAGAATATCAGCTTAAAAACTAGTTTTGAATTGAGCAACGAATAATGCTTAAACAATGATACCACCAATTACTCTCAACACATTAATGTTAACGTGTCAATTTTGCTCGCTTACTCGTGGTCATAGAGCAACTTGACCAGTACAAGGGGAGTAGACATCAAAGACTTCTGTATAAACTGAGGTTCTCATTGCATGTTGGCTCTATTCTTATCTGTTTTTCATATGTTGCGGGTGGAAATCGTTTTCATATTCATCACTTAAAAAGCAATCGGCTGTCACTTTAGAACTTACACAGAACAATAAAAACATTACACTCATAATTTCAGACACAATTACTTATTATATTACTTAAATAATATGTATGTTGGATTGTGTGTTATGGCGTAAATTGGGAGAGGCCTACGTCCAGGAATGGACTGCCATAGGCGGATTTGATATATAATATGTGTAGGTACTCCATTTGGAGCACCCTTCTACAGAGGGTAACTCTCAGTATGGCGCCTACTCGATTAACGTTATAGATCGTGTTGCTCTATGCTCGTAGTAAATTTCCCTATACCAGATAAAATATGTATCATTTGTGTACTCAATCGTGACTCCCTTGTCATAATAGTATCGGTTTTTGGTTCGATTCTGTTCTCAGAATTGGTCTGCATACTCTGTATGTATTAAACGCTTGTCTATATATGTCGCCCTTTTTAGGGTTCCGTACATAAAGGGCAAAATAGGACCCCATTACTGAAACTCCGCAGTCCGTCTGTCATCTGGCTGTATCTTATGAAAATGATAGCTACTGCTCGTTCGCTCTAACTTTGCCGCTCGGCTCCATACTAAAGTCGAATTTTTAATTAGACGAAGTAAATTGACAGCAACTAATGTCACTTCTTCATACAATGTTGCGTATTTTCTATGACGAAGTGACATTAGCTACTGTCAATTTACTGCGTCTAATTAACAATTCGGGTATACGCCTCTACGCCAGCGGCAAAGTTAGAGCGAACGGGTAGTAGATAGTTAACTCAGGGCGCGAGTTCGAATTGCACTTGACCAGCTTTTATACGTATGATACTTGAACTTGTCACCAGCTTGTCATAACGATGCTACTTCAAGTGTGTGTGGCCAGGTAACTTCATCTGTCTTGGTAAGATTAATTAGGTTAGGTAATTATACAAACTTGGGACTCTGACCCTATTCAGTCTTAAAATCGACAATCGTAGAAAGTCTTTAATATTTAAGGGGTGATTTCTTCTCAGCTCGACAATTTTGCCGTTCAATGAGGGTGACGGATTCAGCCAACAGATTGATAATTATGATCGTAGTTCAAGTACATTCTATTCCTATTTGTTCTTGCATAAAATTATTAACCTCGATCATCTTTTTAGTATCTAAGATGCTATCTTCCTTGTAACAAATACAGTAGATAAAAGATAGATACCTACCTCAAGCACGATTGTGACCATTGGAAGAAGATCCCAGAGAAATACATTATATTGTATTTGTTGCTAGTTTTTTATATCAATATGGTGGTAGACCAGAATACGACCCAAGTGATCACCGTGCACCGTAACCTAGTAACGTTTGCTACACCAGAACTGCTACATTCGAACTGCTGACCCTGCAAAAAACCTTCTAAGACCCCTTTTGAATAACCCCACACTATAGGCTCTTTATTGTAAATCGACTGACTGTTTTTTTATACCACTAAGGTGGCAGACAAGCATACGGCCCACCAGAAGGACTTGTGGTTATCGCAGCCTATGAACGTCTACAACACCCGCGCACTGGCGAAGCAGAAATGTAAAGGATTTCTGCTTCACCAGTGCGCGAAATGTAATATTTTCGAAATAATACCAAACGCACCAAAAGCCATATTCACAGATATTTATTAGACATATAGATGGGTGCCAATTGTTATACGCTGCACCCCAAATCGTTGAACTGTGATTCCGTAACCATGTCATTGACCGAACCCCATTTGAATTAGATCATACTCAATACCAAACTTGTGACACGAACTTTCAAACGAATATTCACAACTCATTTTCAACGGAAACTTTATCCGATTCTTTAGTGAAATTAAATTACATGATATTATCAAACAAAGTTCTGAACTTGTTATGTACGCAAACTCTGTCAAATGACATAACGTGTTGAAGGTTGTTTGTAGAGGCGTTTCACCCCAAACGCTCTTTGACATGTTGATAACTGGTATTGATGTTTGTAAATGATTTAAATATGAAAGGATATTTTTGCCTATGTGTATAAATCGTCGATATGTGCGAGACATAAACATCGACGAGTTTCCTCGTCGGTTTCTTAGTAAGTACATGTCTAATAGATGCCCACAATTCACCAGTAGTAGGTTCCACAATTGGAGATGAGATCTTGTAAAAAAATAAGGTAGGGCTGAGAGCCGCGCCGTATTGCAAAATGAAATTAAAATGCTCAATAAAACGTGGTTAGACTCCGTTTTATAAAACAAGGCTCGAGCTTTTCTTGGGCTTCGACAAACGTTAAAAACAGCCCTAAAAGCCCTTATCTACCCTGAAATATACTGTATATTATGAAGTTGAAGTTATAAAGATACAAGTTATTGAGAAGGTAATTTTATTAAACAAAACCAATAATTTCATAAAATAACTAGCTGATACCCACGATGTTGTACTCTGGTATTTCTACATTGTGGGTTCTGCAGTCGGCGGCCTGGGCGCCGCCGACGTGTCTTCGCCGACGACTATCGGCCTCCATGACCTCCAACCGGGGGTCTGAGGACGGTGAGAGGGTCGCGGTCGCTCACCGTCTTTACAGAAGCAGGCCCATGACGGCAGCGTGACGTGAGCATCTCAGAGGCGACCCCCAAAGACGCGGGATACCACCCGAACCACCACCTGGGCGAGGCCGCAGTGGCGGCCGTAGGTCTGTTCGGAGTCCCGGGACATCCTTCCGAGGGCTTACCCGGGGCTTCCAACCACAGGCTGTTGGGCGTTACGTGAGGTTTTTAGTCGGTAAGAGTCCGGCATAACATCCTTTGAGGATTTTCCCTTACTTTTAAAAAAAAAGGTATTAGCTTTATAACTTTAAAAAATAAAGTTACTTACTCCCTGTACTTATCAGTTCTGTACTTATCAGTTACCTATCAATCAAGAAATTCCCCGTCAAAATAGTAAAACGACATTAGTTTCCGTACAGTTTAAGATATCTAATATTCTATCCTTCTAAATAGACGTTATGAACACAATAACAGTTATGAATGCGATTGAGACCGAGTACGTTACGGTGAAAACGCTAGACACCGTGCGTACGATAAATGAAGCAGAGTACGATGTCGATGATGAATAGCACAACCGGGAGACGCCGTCAATACGCCGCGTACTATCAGCGTGGAACATTCGATCGGAACGGTTTTGTAGAGTTCCGCGAGTAGGTGGGTCGCCTGATCTCTCCGACGGCATTGCAATGCACATCCGGGGCGGTCGATACGAGCGGCGACTTGCGCGGTGCCGCGGCTCCCCTCGCCGCCCGCACCGCATACGAGGCCCCTTCGCCTCTTCAAACCCCACCGCAACGATTCACATTGATTCGCACGCTTGATAATTACTAAGAGGTTGCTGCGTATATTTATCATCTTACGCTGGCAAGAAATCGAATTTGCAACGGCTTTTATTTATGACGTCGCTATCGAAGATCTTGTACAGGATAATTTTTGTTTTCAAAGTGTGTTTCTTTTTTTGCTTTTGAAACTTTAAAGATGGCTGAGATGGTTAAAATAGCAGACTTGGGTCCCTATTTTCTTGAATCAATTTCAATGAACTTTGTTATAGAAATATTAAAGACAGTTAGATATTAAGAAAATTAGGCTTTAATATGTGCCACTTTTATGTTTGCATCCTAATTCTTAGAAATTAAGATGTTTGAGTCATTATCATCATCACTTCTTTCACTTTTAATACATTTCTTTTTACACTAATTAAGCGCTCGAAATTTTGTAAAAGATTTTTTAACGGTGCCTAGGGGACTCTACTTATAATTTAAGTTTCTAAAAGCCTTCTACGTGTATTATTTATTCTAATATCAATAATTTAATTTATACAACAATGCGCAACAAGAACAACACATAACCATAGAACTTCTATTATTTTCATGTAGTTTGGTCGGACAAAGTTTACCAAAACTGGTTTGGAATTAATCTATAGGATTATTGGAAGTCTAATAACGTTGTGTGTTCACGACACG
Source organism: Miltochrista miniata (assembly GCA_933228765.1). Lineage (NCBI taxonomy): Eukaryota > Metazoa > Arthropoda > Insecta > Lepidoptera > Erebidae > Miltochrista > Miltochrista miniata. Next base: position 14,774,345 of record OW121747.1, on the reverse strand, counting down.
GAGCGTTTACCTTACCTTGACAAACGTTGGACCGGTTTTAGGCATTTTGGAGATTTTCAACATTATTGTACAATTATCACCAAACTTTATCGCCGCATTGAAGAAAGCCGCTTGTATTGGAAATATAGGTACAACCAAGACGACAATTTATAACCAAGAAACATAGTCAATAATAAAGAGATTAAGAAATGAAGTAAGTAGTTCTCATGATCTGTCATGATGAACGAAGCAGGTACGCGGTCGCAGAGGGGTATGTCTTCAACCAAAGTAACAATACCGTAAACCTAGGCAAATCATAGGTGCCTCTAGGAGTCAACTAAAACTGGTCTTGTGTTTTAAATGTACAGTTTAGAAAGTTATCGAGGAGATAATATGAAGCTATAAATGAAGAATGCTATAAATGAATTGACTATTATCCATTTAAAGCGAAAAGTCTCTGTCCGCTTGGGACAGCTCTAATTTGACTATTATTTCCATCCATAGTGTCTTCTCAGCAGCTTCGAAACTCTATCTGGGAAACCGAGATGCCGTGATGATTTGGCTTGTTATTTTCAACCGAGTTAGAAGCAACCCGTCGACATAACCCCCAACTTCGGTGCATACATCAGATTCTCGTCTGGTTGTAGGTACCTACACTATTTGCAGATGAGGTTGGTCACTAAAATCAACTAAACACGCATTTAACTTCCAACACTCACTAAATATATAGGTATCGCAAGTGAGCGTTTCCTGAAATTCTTTTACCACTTTTAGGGTCTAAAATTTTGAGAAATGCTCAAATAGGAACTCGTGACTGCGTTTAGACAAGTTATAAAGTTCGAAGAAAGTTCAGCGTATGCACGAGTTGTCGAGTAAAATCGTTTGAAAATCTCTGCTCCAGACAGTTTGATACGCCGAAGCGTGCCCACAGAGTAGGGATTAACTGCTTAGGGATCGAAGATTCGCCCAAATCTTTAGATTACATTGGTAATGAAGTATTGACATACTGATGTGGTTTTGTAGGCAATGTATGAAGAGAATTTTTATCCTTAGTCGGTACTTTTATTAACGCGACATGCCTTCAAATGACCATGGTGATATTTCACTGAGTAGCCCGCTTTTATTTAGTATTCCTGGGGAACACGCCTATCGTGTTAGAAGAATCCGAAGAATCCCCTAATAACGGAAGGTTACTCAGGACTGGTCGATGTGGAGTCATAATTGATAACCTTATTATAACAATTCTCGGAACTAGCGCCACAGATTATCTATATATATAAAAATCAATGCCACTTTTCGTTGTAATTTTATAACTCAAGAACGGGCTCACCTATCCAAACCAAATTTTAAGGTTTTATTCGGACTATTTAGTAGATGGTTTATGTGAAGTTTGCTCAAAATCGGTCGAGCGGTTCTTCATTTATCACGCAAACGAAGTTGCGGGGGTCAGCTAGTATAATATAAAATATATTCTATACTAGCACATAGTGGATTATTGCGAGTTCCAAAAAACGAGAGGACATGAGAATTTATTTAAAATTTGGTATAATTAAAACTATGATAAATATTTTTTTTAATTTAAAAACGCTCCAGCTTAATAAACCCAAATTTTTAACACAAGAAAATAGGCAAAGAAGTCTACGCCACATCATAAGACCAAGACGCGAGCAACCACTAAATAAGGACTTTTCAAAACTCTGACTTGTACAGAGATAAAACAGGGTTTCGAAATATGCAAAGCCGCATTTCTTGAGCTAGTTTCAAACAGAATTTGAGAGACGCGGCATACCTATAGAATGTCGTCAAAAGCTCGAGGGGAATTTGATTAACATGTAGTTAAAATAATGTGCCGCTATGTGCACATGGGAAGATGGGAACATCAATATGCGTAGGTAGGAATCTCTGCACTATTACCTGTACCAAAGTAGCTTTGCCTGTATCTACTACTGCTCGTTCGCTCTAACTTTGCCGCTCGGCTCCATACTAAAGTCGAATTTTTCATTAGACGAAGTAAATTGACAGCAAGTAATGTCACTTCTTCATACAATGTTGCGTATTTTCTATGACGAAGTGACATTAGCTACTATCAATTTACTTCGTCTAATTAACAATTCGGGTATACGCCTCTACGCCAGCGGCAAAGTTAGAGCGAACGGGTAGTACTCAAATACTTAGGTAGGTCAAATACTTCTTTTATATGTATAGAAAGAAGTCTTTGAGGTAGGTACCTAGGTACTTACTACGAAGCGTCTGCTACACAGCAAGAATCTAGCATATCAAAGGTGATCTTTGACATTTATTACTTGTTTTATGCTTGTTTGTTTGTTTGCATTGAATAAGCTTCGAAACTAACTACTAAACCGATTAGAATAATACTTTCACTATTCGGAAGCTACAACATTCCCTGGTTGATATAGGCTACCTTTTTATTCCCATATTCTCACGGGAAAGCGCGTGAAGTCCTATTATATCGATAAAATTATAATATTCGTCTAGCAGTCAACCAACCAAATCAGCCTATCGCAGACCACTGTTATGTAGCATCGTTCCTCTTTTCTTTTTACGAATGGCAATCCCTCATGGATGTTATACCGGACTATTACCAACTAAAACCACACAATATCCCCTACGGGCTACGACTGCCTACAGCCTGGAGCCCCGAGTAAACCCTCGGAAGTATTTTACATGATTCCCGATATACTTTGGCTTCCACTGCGGTCTCACCTAGGGGTTTGGGTACTACACCGCTTATTTGGGGGGTGTCGGCCATGTCGGGTATTAATCCGCTTTTTGTGGCGTGTGATGTACCTAGGTACATACGTGGTGAAACTCTCACGTCACGCTGCCGTCTTAAGCCTGCTTCTGTAAGGACGGCAAGCAGCCCCCCTCCAGACACTCCTTGCCAGCTTCTTTAGTTCAAGCACCCTACACTGAATTGAAACCTCGTTTGTATACGAAATAATTGTAACCTTGCTGACTTCGATCGACAATTAGTACCTAGCGTTCAACAGGTGTTTTACAGTCTGTATGTAGATAGAGTGTAGGGTGGCCAGATTACACGAAAATGGGTCAATGCTCCAAAGGCGGTCATGGGGTTGATACCTATGTGGGGAGGTTCACGCGGGCGATAATTGTAGCTTCAATTATTGTCAGTCCTGGTACATTAACATTCCTGTATTTAGGTGTACTTAGGTATAATAAAACTGTTATTCGTAGAAAATCAGTACAACGAGGATATTTTGAAAATTATTAGGGTAGGTATTCTGTAATCGATAATGAAGTCGAAAATGAAATTTAAAACCATCGTCTGTATCCCAATAAGCATCACGCGAAAACATTGAATCATTTCTGAGCTTATTCAAATTCAAATTCAAAAAAACATTTATTTCGCATAATCCTAATACATAGGCACTTGCGACACGTCAATGAATACAATGCAAATAGTACCACCAGTTCGGAACGCGGCCCGCTTGAGAAGAACTGGCAAGAAACTCGGCGGGTTATTCTTTTTGTGCACTACATATTTACAATAAGTAGATACTATAAACTAAAACTCCATCAGTAGAGCAAGCAGATCACTACCAGGCTTCCCCATCAATCAAATAATCGTCAATTGTATAGTAGCCCCTGCAGCACAATTTACTTTTTATACACTTTTTAAACTTAATTAGGGGCAATATAATCCTAGGAAGGCTTTATTGATCCCAATATTCTGTGAGTCGTTGCTTTGGGAGAGGGGATGAAAGACAACATGTTAATTTTGTGGTAATTTCTTGACGCGTTTTCCAATATAAATTGGGATGGGATTTAAAATTAGTATTGTTCCATATAAGTATTGTTGTTCAGAAATTAGTGACAGCGCAACCTTAGCTGTACTATGCCTTAGCTATATCACAGTTTAACTAGGTATTACATAATATATGTACCATATCTATGTGGTTAAGCTGAAGCTATCCCTACAATTCAAAAGTTCCTTTGAATGTAAGCGAAATTCTATTCTAATCAGTTTTAATTGTATATCTAATTAATAATATTATTTTTAAATCTTGACCTTAACACATTGTGTAGCAGTCTTTAGAATAATTTAACTTTCTATTGGCGAGCGTAAGTTGTATTGTTAAAGTTGAATAAGTTGTATGAGAGTTGTATGCATTAAGTGCAAAAAATACTAATAGGTACCTAAGTTCGTACCTACCTATAGATGAAGAAAGCCAACCTCAACACTTGCGTGAAATTGACTTCCCGCGGGGATAAGACGTATAACCGGGACAATGCCCGTCACCCTCGTCTGTCGGTAGTTTTGCATTGATCTGTCTCACACTCTTCAGTGTTAATCTATCTACTGCTTTCACGTTAGCACATTTTATCCGATATGTTTGTTTTTGCTTAATATTTTGGAAAATTGTGGCGAAATACAATAAAGGTAGGTATACTTATTCACAGGGTTCGCCGATATATATATCAGCGGATATATATCATGATATATATCACGATATATGTCAATTGATTTTCATCTTGATATATAGGTATCAATGGATTTATTCCTGTGTTCTGAACTCAAAAAAATTGGACATTAATGTTTACTCTGGCAACACATTGCAAAAAGTACAATTCAGAATTATTTTAGATAGTTTCCCAAAATGGCAACCTCATTTTAAGTTGGGGAAATCCCTTTTGACATACCTGTATGGTCTTCTTTTAACTGAAATTGAAACCTTAATTTTACAGCAATAAGGTTCATTTTACAAGGTTACAAGGATATAAATCCGATATATATGAAAAAATAGGATATATATCAAAAAAATCGTATTTTTGATATTTATTATAAAAATCGGATTTTTCAACCCTGCTTATTCATTAGGTACCTATGTCATGTTTATCAGTCGTCTAGACTTCTAGAGCCTATCTACTTTTTTTAACGTGGCGGTCTCCTACTGTCTAAAAACCACACGTATCCTACCTAACATCCTACGGTTGGGAGCCCCGGGGTTGTCCTCAGAAGGATGTCCCCAGGACTCCCAACAGTTAAGCAATAGGTAGGTACCTACTAAAAGGATACCTACTGATATTAGTAGGTATAAGAATTGTCAATTGTTTAATAAAAATATTCCAAAAGACATTTGATATATAAACATTTGTTTTATTGTTAAAATAAACATTTTTCATTATTATCACAACTGTAACAGTTAATAGATTATTGTATGAATTATACGGTTAGTGGCGCCATCTGTTATCGAGCAGGTCAACTATAAGCTAACATTTTATCCTCAATCGACTGCCAATTATCCAATACCTGAAATTTTTGAACATATAAATGTAGATTGAATTTTTGTATATTGCTTGGATTGCTACGGATTGAAACTGCATACATTTCTATGATTTTCTATACTAACATTATAAAGAGGAAAGATTTGATTGCTTGTTTGCATTGAATAGGAGCAGATCGATTCAGCAGTTTAGGAGACTGCTGAATTGTTTTAAAAATTGTTGAACTGCTTGGAAGCTACACTATTACCGGGTGACATTGACTTTATTTTGATCCCGCATTCTTTCGGGAACGGAGACTAACCGGGTGAAACCGCGTCAAGTTTTCTGATTTTCTATAACCAGCTGTGCCTTACGACTTTGAACCTGAATTACCCACTCCCACTCTCTGTTGCACCCAATTTTAAAATTACCAGGACAGTAATAAAATAAGGGAGGAGAAGAAACCACTATAGGTACACCCTTGATCTGTCAATCCTAATGCACAGCAGTCAATGATAACCTCGACGAAGCAGTTGGACATTTATCGAAGACGTCGAAATACCTACATATCCTGCCTCCGTTACAATTAGATCAGGTCATTTTCGAGGACGTGTGGAGGGTTCCTCTCTCTCGACTCCTTTAATTTTGCCAGAACTGAGCGTTTCAAAAGATCGTTCCTCTGTCGAACTACAAAAACATGGAACGACCTGCCCGCACACGTGTTTCCCTCATCTTACAATCCCGGATTCTTCAAGAGGAGCGTGAAGAGGCACATCACAGGGCCGCCAACTTGAGGACCACTGTCAGAAGTGGCCCCCAATCGCTAGATGCGCCACGGCTTTCCATCAGGCTGGTGACGACGTCAATTTGGTGAGCTAATGATACAAAAAAAAATTTACTATAGATTTCCGCCATGCCTATAAAACAAGTATATAAGAAAGAAACTACTACCCACAGACATCTATCCAACATTTTTTTTTCTAATCAGGTTCAATTTCGAAGCCTATTCGATGCAAACAAAGAAACAATCAATTCTTTTCTCTATATAATATTAGTATACTTAAGTAATTATGAAACGTGTTTCAATGCCATGAACTATCTAAACATTTCGGAAATCTTTAAAGAAAAGAAGTATCACGATTACAAATACCAACCCATCGTTTTGATTGTCGTTTCTATTTATCGAGCTCTCTTATCTGTTTTCCTGGTACCCTCCCTATCCATTTGCCCTTTTAATTTTCCCATTTTCCTTAATCCTTTTTGGAAGCGATCATAGGCTACGACCCTGCTTATCTTTTTATTCTTTTATCTCTAAATAGGTACAGTTTATAGCAATCAAAAGTAGATACAAGATTCGAATATTTGCTTTTTAAGTCAGAAATGCGTTCTTTTTCCCTTTTGGTAATGTTTTTTGAGATAATCAATATTTCAAGTAACCTTTTATTGAAATAGTTGCTCGTCAGTTACTTATTTTCAACCCTCATCACACCCCATAGGGTCATCACATAATAGGCATCATATTGCTATGGCTGTAGTTTTTCGTTAACCTCGTCACAGTATATATATGTATACAGTGACCTCGTGACCCAGCGGACTCAGTGTTCTGTAAACGATCACTGTAGTAGGTAAGCAACTTTCACTATGGCCGGTCCTTGGATGGGTGACAACTCTACGTGACCAATTTGTGAATTTATTTGCCAGCGCTTCCGTGTTTCGAAAGACACGTTAATCCATTGGTCCCGGTTGCTAGTAAAATGGCAGTCGTTCGTTAACCGTGCTCGTTGCATGTTGCAGGCCTTAGGTATAATCTCATTGAAAATTTTGCGCCTTCGTGGATAAAGGCTGGACCAATCTGAATCTTTGCTATGATGTACTATGATATAGTGTTCCTAGACAGTTTTAAAATTAAATTGAACGCTAGAGAATACCTGTCATAAATTTAATCTGGCGAAATGTATCAGTGTCAAGCAACACTTTAATCCGCATGTTCTTTCTATATAGGTACATACATATCGCGACGTAAGAAAACGTATTTGCTGTAAGTAGCAAGAATAGCGTAACAGATTAATGGTAAAGGGCCCCACTCACTAACAGTTTACCGGACGATATTAATCGGTCAGTTAATTGCAATAGCCCACACACTAACAGTTCTGTTGAAGATTTTGGACGGACGACTAATACGAACTGATAGTGTGTGGCCGCTCGACGATTCCGTTCAGCGCCGACAGATATCGGCCGGACAGTTTAAAGCCTGGCGCGCGATTGACCACACATTAGCAGGTAGCCGGCCGGCGGCCTGTCGACCGACGTCTTGTGTCAGTTCTGCGCCGACAGTTTTAAGTTTTTCGACTTGTTTAATTTTACCGTCAAAATGGACAACAAACCTCAATTTGTATCTACGTTTATTGAGCTAAATAATAGGTTCCCATGTTTATGGAAGGTGAAAGATGATTGTTATCACAATAAACGCTCGAAGGATGATGCTTACAACAAATTGATAGCATATTATCAATCCACAATACCTTCGGCAACAATTGACACTGTGAAAAAAAAAAAAAAATCTTAAAAGCACATTCAGAATAATTTTGGTTTTACTCTTATATGAAAATCGCTAAATACGCTTTTTGTAGTTCTATCTAGGGTATAAACCTATATATTTTATACCTATCTATAATTTACACAGATTAAAAGTACCTACGTACTTTTAAATTATTATAAAATTTAAATATATACTTATTTATTTATTATTATTATCCAGTTTTTAATAGTTTTGTCAAGAATTTTGAATAAAAATATGGTATAATACGTGAATACGTACCATATTTTTATTTCATATTCATTTAATATTCATCTACCTACTTTCAGGTCGACGAATCTACGTAATAACATGTTGAACGTGATCATTTGCTGAATGTAGTGTATGGACCCTCAAACCGATATCAGACCATGGCCGACGGACGATCGTACGGTGGGAAACTGCCGACTCCCGACTGTTAGTGTGTGGTCGCAAAACTGACAGCAGGGTCTTGCCGGCAGGCCAAAATCGCTTTAGTGTGTTGGCGCTATTGGTCTAGGACGGCAGGCCGTCCGATAGGACCAGAGACTGCAGGCGGACTGTTAGTGAGTGGGGCCCTTAATCCAAATTCAGATTTTTCTGCGTCGAAAAGTGTGGGTCCCATATCACTGCGTGGACATTTTTTTGAAAATTGGGTACATACCTATAATTGTGAAAAGTTTACGTGTTCAATTTGCTATGTGGCTCAAAAATCGGTGTTTTATCACTTTTCTTACTCAAAAACTTACAGCATTCTTATTGAATAACAGTAACATGTACCTATATAGATTACTTGCAGCATAATTTGGGGTTTAGTTAAGTACATGATTACTTACTACATTGTTATGGAGTGGAAATAGAACTTAAATTTACTTACAGATTTTTAAGATAGAAATTATATAATATTATTAATGAACTATTAATGAACAAATAGGTATTGCATTGTTTTATGACATTTTACTTATAACGGAATTGGTTACGGCGTCGAAAGAAAAGAAGAAATATCTCCCTACAGTTAGTGGTAGACCAATACTGTAGGTAATTTTACCTCAAGGGATTTGTGTAATTTTTCTTGTGAACGACCTATTTTATTTTGGCATGTATTTAAATCACAGACAAAACAGATATTGTTTATTGCCTTTTTCCGAACAAAATATTTCAAAGTTAAACCAAAATTACTGACATGCACACTAATTATGCACACTAAATAAACCAAATTCATTATACTGTTTAATATTATTTGCAGAACTGTTTAACTGAACGAATAACGATTATCAGAACAGTATATCTAAAAATTCCATTGTTCAACAAAAATATTAAAACTTTTTTATGGGAATCTACCGCCTAATTTACTTTTAGAAACATCGTTTATTCTAAGTAAAACCTTAATTTAATTAGTCACCTCTACAAAATTAAATTTCATTGATCAAAAAATTAAAAGTCTAACCTAACCTAACCTATTCCGTTATAAAATAGTACTATTTAGAGTGCAAGTTAGTATTTTTGATATGCAATTCGTATTTCTGTTTCACAAATCATATATTCGATGTACGAACCACATTTTTGGTGAGAATTCAATTAAAAAGGTCATCTCGTTCTAAGTAATATTTAAGTTTTTTAAGTAGGACATGTTTAGTTAATCAAATGGTTTTTTTTGCACAGCATTTAATTTTCTGGTTTGCATTCAGTAAATTAGTGCAGTTGCCTAGTGTGCAGAAAAATTAAACAGAGGTGCATTTAAAAATATCCCTTTTATTTTGTCTTGTTGGGTTACACTCAGGGGTGCCAGAAAGACCTACCAACGTCTACGGCACTCAAGCCAGCCAAGGAAAATAAAACCCTTGTCTAACCCGTTTGGCCAGCGTGTTACAGCAAGGTCAGAATAAAATGCATAAGGTATGAAAAAAATCAGCCCCCCTGTTCCTAGCACTTCCGCTGTTCCTGATTACGGAACCCGTATGTCGTACTCTCCTCCGACCTACTGGGCCCCAAATGGCCTTTCTTCCGAGAAGTTGCAATAACTCATTTCGATCTGCTGGAAACTACTGACCTTGTATTCCGAAATATCTTTGTCCGGAAAAGCAAAAGTAAACCTTCAAAACATTTGCCCAGACCAGAGGAATATAAAGGGTCAAAGTCCATAATGCTGATACGACGCGACTTCAGACGATATAACACCATTGTCGTCGAGGCTGCAATCAAGCAAAACAGGCACAAAACTGTTGCTACATTCCAAGACGAACTTTGGACTGGAACTAGTGACACCATAGATTTAGAATTTTCGATACTCTTAATAAATCTATGGGTGACACGTTTAACCTACTTCTCGTACGTCTTGGGGCGACCGGTAGATGATGGTGTCATAATATTGATACTGTTGATTGATGGCACTTGATGGAACTTGCTACACATATTGAAAAACTTTACTTTTTACAGTACATGTAGGTATTACAATAATAAATATTGTGGAACAGTACAAGTAAAGTTTTTCAATGGTGTCATAACTTTCAAGTACTTTGTATTTTTAAGGCTGAACACACACTATGTTAAAACTGGCACATGTTTTACACTGTCCGATCTGTCCGATTTTGTGCGTTAACATCGGCTGCCGATTATCGGACGTGATAGGTAGTGCACGTGTAACATTTTTGTCTCTTAGACTTCTTCTTCGGGTGGTTCGGAGTTTCACAGGTTTAGTTATAAGGAGAACGATTTTTGTTTCACGTTTTATTAGGACAACTATTTCTTCAGAATTCGATCCAGGAAGTAATTCAGATAACAATTTATTAAGCTGTAGAACTACGTTTTTCGATCCTGCTAAACTTAGGTTCACATTGGTGACAGTTTTGTTGCGCGAAGTTCTTTAAAATTCCTTGTCCTAATTAAACTTGAATGCGTACTCATTCCAAGTAAACACCAAATTACTACCTACATATTCGTAAAATTTGGCGATTAAACATTCAGGATCCTAAACAAGGTGTCCTAATTGACATTCGTGCGATTGAAATGTTTGAAATGCCATTCGCGCGAAGTCAGCTAGTACAAACGCGTGAATAAACAATGATGTTAGTGTCCTATGTATGATACATTCGTGGCAATACCATAATATCGCGTGATGGCGCTCAAGACACGCGATCGCATCGCGCAAACTGCTATTATAACTTATAGTTATAACACCTGTTGAGGATCAATATATTTGATCGCCAGTTCCTAAGATTACTTGATTGAGCGCGAGTTTGATGATCGCGATTCGCGTTAATTCGTTACCTAGTTCATGTGTTTGCGAGATCGAAGTTTCTCAACGAATACTATAACGTAATGGGACGAAAAACAGTTTTCCCTCGTGGTCCCACTATGGGGACCACGAGAAAACACTGCAATCTTCATGGAAACCCGACGAACTACATAGTGACTGTGGGTAGGATAGGTAGATAAATATCTATGTACTACCCGTTCGCTCTAACTTTGCCGCTGGCGTAGAGGCGTATACCCGAATTGTTAATTAGACGAAGTAAATTGACAGTAGCTAATGTCACTTCGTCATAGAAAATACGCAACATTGTATGAAGAAGTGACATTAGTTGCTGTCAATTTACTTTGTCTAATTAAAAATTCGACTTTAGTATAGAGCCGAGCGGCAAAGTTAGAGCAAACGAGCAGTAGTACTTCTTTACCAAAAATTAAAGAAGAGTGTGATTTAAAACTCTCTGTGATCTCTGTCTGACTAATTACAATTATAATTATTGCAATATAAGAATATACAGCGATAAGGATGGTTTCGAAAGGTTTAGGATATCGTTTTTTAGAGCATAGGGTAAATCGTAGACTTTAGGTAACTAGTACTTGCTGAAAAATCGATTGCGTTAATATCTATTCAAATAATATTAAACTTTTAGGTACGAGACTCGCGATCTCAGATGAAAGATCAGAAGAAGATTTTTACACGTTAACCGTTAGAAGGTACCATAACGAACTGAATTTCAACAGCTCATTAGTACAAAAGGAAAATTGCCCACAAAACCCCGCCTACGATGTGTATGAAAATTTACTTGAAAAGCGTGGGAACTCAGCAGAATTTAAATTTAGTGGAACGCCAATGTCAATCCTGAAAATACTTTCGCCACAAGGATCTAAATATGAGATCCTTTTTGCGAAGGGGTGAAGTAGGCGTGTTTTAATTAAAGACAAGCGTCAATGAGATTACATGGCTTCAGTCTATCTCTCTCTCGGCAATTCGACACGGTTATAAAGTCATTATGAACATTATTTTAATGTTAAGGGGCTGATTTGTGATAGAGCCATTAAGTTGTCATTAAGTTTCAAACGAAGATGTTTACTTCTCACTTCGTCGGTTTAGATTGACCACTGTGATATTCTATGTCGATTTTCTGGAAAGGAAAATGCCACAGACAATCACCCATTTCAGAACCGCAGTGATCGTTTATAGAACACTGAGCTAACGGTACCACGGTATTATAAAAATAAAATAAGTCCAGGATTTGCCCTTGCTCAACCTGAATTAAATTAAGTTTGCTCGATCAGACTAAGGTTGATTCGCAAGAACAATAGGTACCCGTTCGCTCTAACTTTGCCGCTGGCGTAGAGGCATATACCTGAATTGTTAACTAGTCGAAGTAAATTGACAGTAGCTAATGTCACTTCGTCATAGAAAATACGCAACATTGTATGAAGAAGTGACATTAGTTGCTGTCAATGAACATCGTCTAATTAAAAATTCGACTTTAGTATGGAGCCGAGCGGCAAAGTTAGAGCGAACGAGCAGTAGTTTATAATTCCACTTCGATATCATATAATACCTGCCGCCATGGCCCAATGACTACCGGCTTGTACTTATTTACATTGATGCCTTCTTGCCGTCTGAATTAAGAGAACTTTTAATCTAAACAATTACTAAACTACAGGTTTACAATCACGGTATTGTCTACTTAGTAAGATTTTTTTTTCTGTTTATTTGACTGTTAAATTATCATACAAAGAATACAAATTATATCAACACTTCATAATAGGTAGGTATGCTTGACAGCGCGATAGCGTGAAATTTGTGAACAACGCCCATTTGAATAATACCTGTTAGGGACTTTGGAATAAATGATGAAACAGAAACAATGACATACTATTATCATTTGAAGGGGAAATATTTATAGTTTTAGAACTAACTTGTTATATTATTTACGCAATGATAACTGAGCTCGATAATATAATGATTATAGTTCAGCCTGCACTAACTGCACTTGCCTACTACACCAAGGCATTTGAGTGTTCGCCCAAAACTATCGGGCTCCATGACCGGGGGCCTGAGGACAATGGGGGGCTGCTCACCGTCCTTGCAGAAGCAGGCCATAGACGGCAGCGTGACATGAAAAAATTCACGCACGCTACACGCCCTAAGAAGCGGAATAACACCCAAACCCCCTGGGTGAGGATGCAGTGGTAACCAAGGTCTGTTGGGAATCCTGGAGCTATGCTTACTAGGGCTTACCCGGGACTCCCAACCGTAGGCAGCAGGTAGGGAATGTGTGGTTTTTAGTTGGGAAGCATAGCATAGCATTCACGACGGATTTTCCCCACGTTAAAAAAAGGCAATTGTGTGTTGTGTTTGTGTCTGTGCTGTGGGTGTTTGTAGATACATAATTATGCGGGTGTCTTTTACCACACAGCGGTGTCGGGAGTCTAGTTTTTCAGTTGTCTACTAAAGGTAGGTAGTAGCACAGGGCGGAAACTTCAGCTTGAATGTGTGCGTGTGACCAATAATTCTAAGCCTAAGCAAGTGTTCCGTCAACACGTACGTCAACTCTACTGACAGCTGTGGCGCGGCAGGGAGTTGCCGATCTGTATGTAATACTATTATATTATCTTTGGTAGTAGTCAGTGCCGCTAAGATTAAATGGAGGTAAATTTTCCATAAACCATCGTCACCCTTACCCCCTTTTCCTTTGAGTGATAACCTGTATTCTCGTCTCCTTTTATGTAGCAAAGGCAAAGGACCTTGAACGGGTAAACATGATGGAATTTGCCGAGAAATTCGGTTGGATAGTAAACCGCATCTTTCTCTCCAATAATAGTATTTACCTACAGACGTGTGTGCTCTGAAGGGTAAAGGTATTGATTTCCTGAGGGACACACTCGTTTGATCCCACACTATATGTAGCACTCTCACATAAAATTGCGCTAGAATTTTACTAGTAGTTAGGTATATTATAGCAAACAGAATTATCGACTTATTTACAAAAAGCTTTGTAGTGTGCACTGCTTGGCAAAAAATAATTAGGGGTGTAACAAGGTGTGTACCTTCGTGCCACCACTAATATAGGTGTTTGTTCGATTATCTGTCAATGTTTAGGTAAGTATAAAACGAATTCACACAGTAATGCCTACCTATCTAATTTCGAGGACGGATGGGCCGATCTGTTGGGTAAAGTTTGGTATTGACACTATTGATTTACAATAAAGTTTATCCCATTATATTTATCTCTACCCTGAATAGCAGAATAGAGAAAATAATGGGCTAAGTGCGAGTCGCACTCGCGCTCGGAGGGTATACCAA